>OZ038486.1:89154980-89499980 GCA_964036315.1 Acanthosepion esculentum | reverse complement strand
AAGCCAAAGTGAATAGATTCTTCAATATAGAGGGATAATAGTCGATAATATCGAACTGTATGAAAGTACAGTTGTCCTTATATTGGATGTTAGTAAACCAGTTGATAACATCAGCTGTATTACTCCACTGTAATAGTCCAAGGGTATTTTTTATGGAGTGGTTGGTTCTTTCCAAGATAGTCTTACTAATTCTGCCGATTTCTGGTGTAGTAGGGTTTATAAGCCTAGTAGATGGCTTAGTTCTGAATTCGGGTTTATGGTCTTTTATTGATAAGACACCAGAGGTGTTGAAACAAAATGGCTATTTTTGTAGTGATTTTTTAACATATTTATGTTATTATTTTTAAATAAATAATTACACACACACACACACACGTGCTGCCTCATATATGCCTGTGTGTGCACACATAATATATTACAGCCATTTTTTTTTTTTTTTTTAGTTTGTAGGATGTGCTGTTTTCTATATTATAAGGCACATTGAGGTGCCTGGTTTGCTTGTTTATCTGTATATTAGAGGCATTGACTGTTGGCTTTTGAATCAACTGACTCTAAGTAGATCTCTACTTTTTTTTTTTTTTTCTCTACTAGCTCATATACCATATTGTGCTATTATTGTTTTTGATAGGTGATATGGTCCTAGTTTTAAATTTACTGTTGAGAACTGCGAGATTAGTGCAATCCTATCTCGGTGAATATTATTCAGTTTTGATCAGACTGGCATTTTTTTAAGTTGATCAGATGTATTACAGTGAACTAACAGTGCTTTCAGACTGTTATGCAGAATATCTCTGCAGTATTCATATAATCTTTCTTTGGTAGGTAGGGTTATATGTCTGATTTTATGGATGTTGGGATTATTGTTTTTGTGGATTTTTGTATTTTTCGTCTGTGGATTTTGTAGGCTTTGCATTTGTGCATTTGGAAATTATTGAGGTATTGGAGGAATTTTCGATGTATTTCTGTTCTTCAGACAGGAATTGGGGGCTACTATTAATGATGTCTAGATATAGCAAAGTGTAGTTTGCTTCTGTTTAATGGTGAAATCAATTGTATTTTCTATCCTGTTTAGTCTATCAACAAGTTCTGGTAGTGGTGTGTTATGATGTCTACCCTGGCCACTCCGTATTCAAGTTTGATCCCCTTGGCTGATTATAGAGTTGATCACTTCGGCCCAAGTCTTGTCTTGCCCTCACAAGACTGGCTTGGTCCAAATGGGTGACTGGGATCGATGACTTGGTTTGGTCCAGTCAGGGTAAAGTCACATGAAAAAAAAAAAATATTGGATAAAAAAAAAAAGTATTTATATACAATTCCTTGATACAAAGTTGATAGTACAGTTATTGACAGGCCTATGTTCTCCATGCAATAACTATCGACCCTTCCCAATTATCATGACACACTGAATGAGACTTCTGGAATAAGGCTTTAAGTCAAAGGCTTTTTCTTCAGGGAGGCAAATCACATGAGTTTAGGTGAAGCAGTGGTTCTCATTTCTCCATTCAGTCTCATCTCCACAGTCTCTTTTTGCCATGTCTCTCTGTAGTGTCGATTTTTATGCACCCTTGCACAAGGGCTGGGGTGGGGCATTATGTTCTCTGAGAATGCCAGCATTCCCCAAACAACCCATCCGGGCTCACTCTGCAAATGCCCAAATATGGGGGAGCCCCTCATCCCTCCTTGGAATTCTACTTGGGCCTTCTCTTTCTTTTGGTCACCTGATCAATCCTGTCTCCTTCCTGCTTTGTATGAGTGCCTCTCACCATCACTGCCCAAAGTCCACTGCCTTCCCTGAAATTCCACCTGGGCCTTTTCCTCTTTGGTCACCTGATCAAACCTGTCTCCCAAGGGCGAGACCACAGCCAGTGATTTTCTGTCTTCTAATTTTCTCAATAAAAAAACAAATATCCTTTTCTTTCATTTTCCTTTATCTGGTCATCAGTATTTCCTCAGTCTATCGGAAGTTAGTGTTTTTCTGTCTTCTAGTTTTTTCAATTTACTAGCGCCTTTCCAATGGTGTCACATCGTCACGTGAGTTTATTAATAGGGCATCATCAATGTATCAGAAATATGTTGTATATTTTGGGAAAATACACGGGGTGGGGTGCAGATATTGAAAATTCTAGAAAGAGGCATGCTGAGAGATGGATTCATTAGTTGGCCAAATTTATATCTTTTAAAATTCCCATTCAAAGAGAAATAACATTGGTTTGTAACAAGACGATGAATTCTTATAATTTTGTCCTTTGATAATGAGATGCTGATTTTTGACTTTTTAAAATTTTAAGCATTTGGTCATGGGTATGTTTCAATTTGATATCCAAGCTAGCTGATAGTTTTATTTGTCATGTCTAAGGGTTAGTCTATTGATGAGATTACCAGAATTTTTAATGTGTGTTGAACTTACTGTTCCAAAGAGGGGAGTGATAATTTTTGCTATGGATTTGGCTAATTTGTGGGACATGCTGTGCATCCTCTTAAGAGTTTTACAAAGACATTTAAAATAAAGACAAAAATCAAACTCTCTCACACACACACATATATATATATATATATATATATATATATATATATATATATATATGGGCACATGGCCAAATGGTTAGAACATTCACTTCCTGGAAATGAGAACAGGGTTCAAAATTCACTATGGTCGATTTATCAAAGAAGGAGACATCATGATGTTATCGGTCATCAATCCCAGTGAGCAGCGCCTTTGGAAAGTGCCTGAAAACTGGTGACCCAAGCCTTGTGAGTGAAATTGGGTAGACAGGACACTTAGGGGTGGTCAATGGATGTGCTAGCACAGTCACAAGTCATCATGGCTGAGGGTTTGAGCATACTGGTCTTGTTCCGCTTGTTGATCACACTGCATAACATACTCTCTCCCAGAAACTATAACTAAGGTCTGCTGAGTATAGTGGCAGTATAAACCACGGGTGGGCTCTGTGGGTGTTGAACAAACACAAAATGCACCAGAGTGGGCACCTGCAATAGGGACTGGCTAGCTGCTCTAGTAGACAGGTATCCTCGAATATGAGCGGCCAGATATATATATATATATATATATAAAAGTGAACATAGAAGTCAACACTTAGAGGTGACAGACTGTTTCATGCTATATGCAATCGTCAGGCAACGAGTGCTCTTATTTTTCTCAGCTACTTATATATACGGGTCAGTGGTGCATTGTGGGTAGTCTATTTTGGCAGTTATTTTACCGGAAGTCGTTTATTTGTTTATTTATTTGTGTCAAATTATTTTGCTTGTTTTTATTTATTTTTTATCTTATATATTTATTTATTTTTTTATTTTGATCGGTGTTTTTATTAACGTAGTAAAAATTTGTTTATATAGCTTATTGTGGGTAGTCTATTTTGGCGGTTATTTTACCGGAAGTCATTTATTTGGGTCAAGTTATTTTGCTTGTTTTTATTTATTTTTATTTTTTTATCTTATATATTTATTTATTTTTAATTTTTATTTTGATTGGTGTTTTTGTGTAATAAAAATTTGTTTATATAGCTTATTTGATTGTTTTGTTTTTGTTTGGGAAGATAATTAAAGCTATTTGTTCAATTTTGGGGTTGATTGTCGTGGTTTGTTCTATTATTTTGGCAGAAACAGTTTTTAATTTATTTATTTGGATTGATTATCTTTATTTCTTTTTTCTAAATGGCTAGTTTATTGGTATCGGTTGTTAGTTTATTTATATATTTGGATGTATTTAGATCAATTTATTTTATTTGTTACATTGTATATTTTCTCAGTATATTATTTTTTACAGCTATTTTTCGTCTGATTTTTTTGTTTTGATTTTTATAGTCTAATATTTTGGTCATAATAGTTTGCTAATTTGTTTATTATTTACTTTATTGATTTTGTTTCTTATTTTTTATTCTATTTCATCTATTCTAACAGGTATGATTTGGTAATTTGTTTGGATTAATTTATTTTGCTTATTTTATTGTCATTTTGTTTGTTTATGTATTTATTTTTTCAGTTTTCGATTTTTAAGTTACGTAGTAAAAATTTGTTTTCATGTCTGCATTTTGATATTAGCTCGGATCTTTTATTTAATAATTTATTTTGTTCTGGGAAGGTAATGATAGCTATTTTTTCCTCCAAGCAAAGTTTGCAAGTTTTTGATTGGTTGTTGTAGGCTGATGATTTTTTTCCTTATTTTCCAAGATATTTTTGCTGTGGTGTGTGTTTCGTTTTTTATTTCCCAGATATACTTAGAAAGCATTGTGCTGTTCGCTTATTTACTATTTGTGAAAGATGTTTTGTGAACATAATTTCTTTTGTTTCCAGGGTCCTTCAGTTACTCCTATATATACTTTTTATTCATTATCTGGTGATTTTTATTGTGGCTTGGTAGATTATGTTGTTTTGTAAACAATTATAGTTTTTCATTCTGCAGTTGCACGTGGGTTTAATTTGTTCGTGTGTTTTGTTGATAATTTTCCTGTTGTGCTTTTTTATTATTTGTGCCATGTTCTCTGTGCAACTGTAGCTGATTTTTACTGTGTTTTTGTTGAATATTTTGTATAGGGTGCTTGATTCCATATATATAAATAGCTGAGAAAAATAACAGCACTCGTGGCCTGACGATTGCATCTAGCATGAAACAGACTGTTGCCTCTAAGTGTTGACTTCTATGTTCACTTTTATATTTACACGCACTCTATCTCTGATATTGAGTACTTTATCCCATAAATATAGCACACTTTAAGACTATATTTCTTCATATATATATATATATATATATATATATATATAAATACTCTAGTTTCGGTTTACTGACTTAAAATCAAGCACAGACAGGCAGACAGAGATGCAATAAGGGAATTTGATCTAGGCTCTCCACATCTGAGATTCCAACACATTTTTCCTTAATAACAGTTTTGTCATTCTTTCATTCTAACCTGAAGAAGCTAGAGGTATCATATGCTCTTGGTGAAATGCATCATTTATAGATTTCCCACTTTGTCTCATTATATTCACATTTATATGAAAACTTAGTTAACCAGAATATCTTCTGATTTCAGCTACCATCTGTTATCAAGCTCAGCATTGCTTCATTTGAATTATACTAATGTAAAATTTGCCCCATTCAAGTTTGAAATTGGCAATAAGCACTCAATATTGTCATGATGTTACTGTTTATTCATACTTTGCTCTTCACAATCACTGATTTATTCTACTCTCCACTTTGTGGTTGTGATTTTTGTTTGTTTATTCTTATTATTCTTATTATTCTATCACCCCAAGTAAGGCCACTAAAACGCAAGGGGTACAGGGTATGGAAGAATTACAAACAGAAACATTAATGAGCAGGGAGAGAAAAGAGTCATCAGTAATAGATAAAAAAGAAAATGTGCATTTATGCAAATGTGACCCTTGCACAAAGTTGAATAAGACAGAACTATTATTTAATCTAAAAATAGAAAATCTTAAATTAGTACATGTCTTGTTCACCGAAAGAAGCAGGCAATGATAAATTTATGATCAAAACTGTTTGAAAAGGATTTTTTCTTTTTTTTCTTTTCCTTTTTCATAAAAATTTTTTTAATTTTTTTGTATTTAAAAGAAAACTAACACATGAATATGGGAAAAATATTTTTCTTTAATGCATTTTATATTTGTAAAAACTTCTTTTTTTTCTTTTTTTTTTTTTTTTTTTCTTTTCAGAAATTGTAGCTTTAAAAGTAACTGATTTTGTAAGATTAATTTTTAAGGCTAACTCAACCTACCTGAGATTACTATTTAAAAACTTTAAGATGACAGATAAAAATAATTTTTAAAAAGTGAAATTAGCAATAATTTTAATTATTCAATGCAAATTAATATAACATACTGAAAATAATCCAAGCTAAATCTAATTTGATATTTATAATTAAATATACTAGCAATGACCATGAAAATTTCACAGCTTTGCTATTTGAATTTTCTGATGAACCATAATTCTTAAGTTAATAATTGAATAAGCTCTTTGTAATTTTCACAACTATAGAATACCTATTGATATTCCCCTTTTGCATCATTAAATATTTGAGCTTAACAACTTTCAGAAGTATGAATGCATTTAAAGAAATAAGGGGGTACAAATAAAGTTTTTTTTCCTACATATTCTATTGGTGAGATGTAAGTTCCACTGGAACAACTTCCACAAAATCCTACTTTGTGGAGCTAACTGCCAAGATTATGCTTCCTCATTCACTACAATCTTAACCTTCAGTATCTGTCTATATTTCTGAGATGCGGTATAATGTACATTATTTACATTATTCGGACTGTTGTCCTCATTTTTGTCACCATATTTATTACAACGTTTTGGCCGTTATACCACCTGAAGAAGGCCGGAGCTTTATTACAACGTTTCGGCTGTTGTACGCTCCGGCCTTCTTCAGGTGGTATAACTGCCAAAACGTAATAAATATGGAGACAAAGATGAGGACAATAGTCCGAATAATGTAAATAATGTACAATCTTAACCTATTAACCATTATCTTCCCTATATATCCTCATAAACTGTACCTATTACTCTGTAACCCTCTACCTCAAGTCAATTTTAGGTCTTGTACAGGGTGAACATTATTGTAAAAAAGAAAAGTGTTCTGCTCAAACAGGTTTTTAATTTATGGAACAAACTCTATTGAGAATACTTCCCTGACAACTACAATCTTAGTCTCTTTAAGACCTGAGTCAATTGATATCTATCCTACTCGTCCTCGTAATACTCTCTTACTTCCCATTTCCTTACAACAATTTAACTCAGTAACCCTCTACTTTGAGTGGGCCTTGGGCTTTTTAACTGTTCACACGTATTGCGTGAACAGTTAAGAAAAAAAAAAAACTTTCAAGGAAACAAACATTAAGAACACGAGTGTTATTACCACCTTTATCTTCCCTTTCAGTCTGTCTGTCTTTTTCTCACTGAAACCAAATGGCATCTCTGTCTTTTCCAGCTTTCCTCATTCTCAAAACAGAATAGTCTGTTATTTATGAGCTATTGGCAGGGTGTAATGTACATACATGTTAACTAAGGATCTAAGTGTGGGTGGGGACAAGCAGAATTATGAGATTCTGATGAGAGTATATTCTGTTGAATACATCAAGCTGTAAAATTAAGTAAAAGTCACTCATTTTGAAAATCAATTTCTTTTTTTATATATTAACTTTTTGCAATTAAAAATATAAACTTCACTGTTTTATTTGAAATTTTCCAGATTTGCGGCATTTCACTGGTAGTTCTAAAGGGCTAGCTGTTACGTTGGATGGAAAAAGTGGTATGTTTTGTTTTTTATTGGATTTTTTTCCATCTTCATCAGAAAGTGGGAAGAGAGGCTTTCTGATTGATGTTAAGTATGATGACAAGTATTCAGAGTTGGGATGAGAATGATCGTGCACGAAAAATCAACATGCTTGTTGCTGCAAAACCAAAACATTAACCAAAAATATCCACTCATGTTCTTAAATATACATAGATGTAGAAGTCAAGTGACTTACCTACTAACATGGCTGCCTTCCTGTGTCCTCGAGATTCACTTGACCTCCCACAGGGCCAGGTTGTGACACAAGGTCGGAGTTTAACGTGGGAAGGGAGGGGGAATGGACCCGAGTTTTCACCCGCGTCGCAGTGCTTTGGCTTTAGCTAGTCATAGCTGGTCTTGGCTGGTCATAGCTTGTCCAAGCTGGTCAGACATAGCCACGATACTACCAGCGCAGGGACGAATCCCTGCCGCCGGCCTGTATCGGAGAAGGAATCCCGGCCCCATAGGCGATCATTCAGTGAGTAATCTGCGAACAGATACTACACTTTGATCTTAGCCTTGGGGCCGCGTAGAGACCGAAATCTCGGGATTCGTCCTTACCTCCCTGTGTCCTCTTGAAAAGCTGGCCAGCTAATTTTACCTCATTTTATAGGAGAGTGCCCAATACACCAGTTAGGTTGTTCCATTTTGCTAGAATGGACCTGCCCAGTACATTTGCATGAGTGGTCTCTATTCACCCATATATCCCTCCAGTCAGCTTTAGCTTCTGGCCACACTTCCCCACTTGTGTGTCAGACCACTGGCAAGCTAACCAATATTCTATAATAGAGTATAAAGAATCTAAGTTTACCAAATGCTAATTTCTCATACTTTATGCTACCCACTGTTATGAGAGTAGAATCATAAAAAGAATATTTGTAAATGACTGTATAACATGCAAGTATGTTATTTTAAACATTTGCTTTTGTTTTAACCTTAACATAGAAGCAAACATAACATCTTTAATAAACTTTATACCATAGAAAATAAAAAACTCATTATATATATATATTTTTTTTTTTTTTTTTTTTTTTTTTTTTTTTTTTTTTTTTAGATCATTTGTTGTTTTGAAATACTCATCCACTGTTTTTCTTACCTGAATTGTTTTTCCCTCTCCCAGGTGAAATCCTTTGGTACAATAACTATGATTCACCTGTCGTGGCAATGTATACTTTGAGCCAGGATGGTTTTCGTAAAGTTCCCTTTACAAGTTTTGCACCTGAAACACTCAATCACTTGACTGGACAACTCTCAGCCACATCTTGGAAGAACAGATTTATGGATCACAGAAAACAACGAGAATTCTTGTAAGTTTAAATTTCTTAACTAGTGAATTTTTTTTTAAGGTTTTCTTTTTTTTTTGCTTACATACTTAAAATTTAATTCTTGTTTTGTAAAATTATATTTGCAAAATTTTCTAGTTGACAGAAAAAAATTTTCTTGATTTGTTTTTTAAAGCAAAATTACTTCTCACAATTAGATCTTATTAATGTTTTTCACATTTAGAGATATATAATACAGATATCTAAATCCTTCACCTTCATTTTTGTTGGGTGGGATTCCTTCACCAGTTTAAAAACAAATGCTTAAGTTTTATTTAATTCTTTTGTTTGTGTGTGTTCATGCATGTATGCTCCATTTCTAAAAAGCCTTCCACTATTGGTGACAATCAAGAACTTTTTTTTATTTTAAGAAATTAGTTGGTTCTGGAATAAATATCAGAATTATTATTAAAGATTTTGTATTGTGTATAGCTTCATTCCAACAGACCTAACCAATTATCCCAAAGTAATGTTCTATTTTCTCTGCTCTAAACTCTCCCACTTGATTTTAGCATACAAATTAAAACTTTTTAGACTGAAAATCTCTTCAATTGACAAGCTCTTCTCAAACAGTATCTTACCAAGGGTGTTGGGGAGGGGTCAGCTTGTAACATCTTCCCTAACAACCAAATAATGACTGATACTTGAATAAAAAATATGATACTCACCCTCACAAGGAAGTTCCCAACTAGCATTCAGTTAGCAGACAAAAAGAAAGCAATTCTATACTCAAGGCCAAAGGGGGAAAATAGGGAGAGACTGGTCTTTATTAGCTGTCCTAGTTAATCTGATTCATGACCCATTTATTCATTACAATTTACTCATTCCCCATAAGAAATCCTCTATCACCTCTCAATCATGAAAGTCCAAAATGTCTTTTCTTTTTTTTTAAACAAAAATATATAAAAATTTCATGATTCATGAAATGATGGGGAAGAGATTAAACCAGAAAACAAACTAAAAATGTAACACAAAAACAAAACAAATATTACTAGGGCCTGCCCACCTCTCAAATTAATAAGAGTGGCTACTGTATTCTGCGTATAGATAGAATGATGAAGCACAATCACTAATTGAAAGAAAAGGATAAAATAAATAATGGAATGGGAAAATCAAAGGCAGACCCAGCAAAGATGAAAACGGAACAAAAATAAAAACTGGGGAGGTTGGAAACCTCAACATAGATCATAACAAAAGAGAATGCCAGGAACAGGCCAGGAACAACACTTATTGATATTAACTAGGAAAACATAATAGTGTTTAACTTAAACTGGGGAGGGTTCACAGGAAACCACCCTATTGCATCAAAAAGACTTAAACGAGAAAATCAAGGCTAGCCTCCTCCACCCAAACCAGGCTTGCCTCAGTCACCCACCTTTCGGTGAAATCTGTCAGATCTGATTTTTACCCTAAACTGATGCTTAAAGAAAACAACCAGATCCTGATATGAATAACATTCATCTCACAATATTCTCTTCTGTTGCATCCACACCACCATTATTGCTACGGCTAGCAACATAAAAAACACCATCTGCTTCACCTCAGAACAGGACGACATATTGTCACATGTGTACGTGAGATCAATGGATACAAGCCAGTCAGGAGCAATACCAGCCATCGACTCACTGACATAATCCCAGAAAGAGTGCACATGAGGACAATGTTAGAAGGCATGCCCGGGACAGACTATATACTAGAGTCTTCACATATTAAGCCTTATCTAGAGCAAGTCATTGGCTATATTCAGTGGTGAAGAATCTAATACTATCCTTAAGCCTCTCCCACAAGCTACTCCCAATAACCGCCGCCACTAATTACTGCTGCACTAATCAATTCAGCTGTTGCTGGAAGTCCTGCCTGTCCAGTAAGGATTGATTGAACTTTAACCATTCTAGGCCTATGATCTAACACCATCCAGGCACAGATGAGTCTATGATCCGAATAGTCTAAGCAGTGGAACATAGGACAATCTAGTAAATTTAGCTTGACACTTCTCACTAACATTCTGTCCAGGTAGCTTAAGTGCTGTCAATCTTCTTGAAAAGTACATATATGGCTCTCGTGCAATAAAACAGCTTGCTCACTCGCATCTGTAGTTAACGTAACCCTCTTTTGAGGATCAAAGATTTTTACAATGGGTTTTTCTCAGTACCTTTTTTAAATCCTCAAACATTAAGTTTTGCCTTTCAGTCTATTTGAAGTTACTATTCTTTTTATGCATTTCAGCAAATGGTTCTATTAAGCCACTGTATTTTGGTAGATATCTATTATAAAAATTAACCAATCCTAAAATGAATTCTAATTCTTTATTAGTAGGTATAGATACCACTGAAATGTTCTTAACTTTGTATCTGATGCAATACCATGTTTTGAAATCTGATACCTTAAATATGATATTGTATTGCAGTCAAATTCACATTTATGTGTTTATTGTTGTTATACTCCAAGCCAAATCTTGTTGCAATTCATAAATCCACTGAAAAGACATGCCTTTTATTTTTTTTAGAAAGAATTATTTTCCTTAGGTCTTTGTATTGAAAAGACTTCATCATTTCTTTCTTTTTCCAATTTTGGTTTTTCTATACTGTCTATTTTCTTTTTAACTTTCCATATAGACTGAAAATGATTTTTTTCTCCTGCAGTTATGTCAAATTTTTCCAAAAGTGGGGGAATTTTTTCTATCAATTTCATGCTCATATTTACAGTATTTGCATTTCTTGCATTTCTTTTTTATACTGTATGTCTCAACATTGTCCTCAGTAGAGTTATACTTTTTAATCAATTCCAGCTGTTGTATAACTTCCACACATACAGGTAGACAAATTATTCAATTGTAATTGTTCCAATCTTATATTTGAGATATATCATCTATACTTTCAATCATCTGTAATTGAAAATTTGTCCTCTAAAGTCAAATCTTGAATTAGGAAGAGGTCAGTTATTTCATTTTCTCCTCATCTTGCCTTATTGTTTTCCAATATTTTAGCCCTTGCCTGAGCTGCAAAACACCATATCCAAGTTTTGACAAATTCTGGTTGATCCAAATGACTTAAGCATCCTATTGGTGATGCCATATTGTTGTATAGTTTTGTTCTACAACACACAATCAATAGTCAACTTTCTTCCTCTCTCACTCATTACTCTATACTTTTTCTCCCATAACCAATATTTGCAAATAGGTAAAATTCTATTTGCTAGTCCTGTTATATGCTCATTGGTTAGAAAACTTCATACCACTATACTTAAAGTGGGTTCATACTGGCTATATCACCAACTACATTCCTTCAACCAATTATCTGGTAAAATTATAATTTTCCCAAATTCATTTTTTTAATCTACCCATACATTTTAAAATCAAGAATTCTCTTGGACAGGAAAATTATTGATGTCAACAGCAAGCCTTGATTTGGTTTCCAGAAAAATCTATCTATTCAGTCCCATTTGGATTTCATCTCATGGTCATTTTGTTTCTCCAAGAGCCAACTGTATTCTGTCTGGTTATCAAATGTCATATGACAAGATACTTTAATTTTGTAAGACCAGATGCTGATGAAGATATGATGCACTACACAATACACTCTAAAATTATCTATCTACATTCTTATGAACAGACTTAATCAAATTTCAGATAAATATGAATGTAGTTCATTTATAGCTGAAAAATTAGGTTTCTCTGAACATATCTTTAAACCTTTATCAAAGTGTTTTTGTGCTATTTTCCACAAGCACAATCTTTCACTTTGTCATAATAAATTCATATTTAATTTATTTGGTTGACCAAAAAGATTACATTTTGCAATTAGTTTCCTTTTTTCTCCTTTTTTTTTTTAATCATGTCAAAATTAGCATATTTTTGTTTATTGAAGATGGAAGAAAATAAACTAAATCTTCAGCATATATTATTTTAAGGAAGGTAATAACAAGACTCGAATACCAAAATAAAATTTATGCAGCTTATGCAGAAGATACTGTAAATGATCAAACAGATCAAAAGTGGTTTGTGAAGTTTCATGATTAAGTTTTGTCACTGAATTATATTCCCAGTCAGGTAGATCAGTTGAGGTTGACAATCAAATCTAAACATCTCTTGAGAATAATCTTTTATACACTGCAAAAGATAGGCAACATACTCAAATGAAACATTGAAAATCATTTGCACTGGTTTTTTTGTTAGCTGCATCAATGTGTGACTTCCATCAAAGTTAAGAAAAAAACCCTAGTGATTTGTGTTTCTGAAATAAATTGTGAGAACAATTAAGAGTAAATACTTTACAACTTGGAAAAGATAATCGAGCAAGTGAAAAGAACCACCACAAAAAGTACCAAAGGTCTGTATTCAGCCAAAGAAGGTAATTCTCTGTGGAAAGAAATACTGTCAGGAGTTATTGAAGAGAGAAATCTATGAAAAGCATCTGGAATTTAAGAGAAATGACAATGATCTATCAGCTAAATCTCGTGTTAGTTGGGTGACCAGGCAAAAATTGTTCCAATTAGGCTGGAATGTTTTCTCACTATCAGATTCCCCAAATATTGCACCTCCAAATTTGTTTCTGTCTTTACAAAATTCTCTTATTGAAAAAAAAAATTCCTTTTATTCAGAAAAATAAAAAAATTCTAGAGGATGGAATTTTTTCATTTCATCAAAATAGAGAAGAAAAGAAATTTCTTAGAAATTTATCAAGAAATAAATAGGTATTCTTTTATTTTTTTAATTTTATCCAATTCAGTACAGTTTTTTATGATTTACTAATATAATCATGCTTCCGCTTTAATTTATTTTCAGCCGTACACTCTATGTTGGGGAGTATGAGCATGGTCTCTTTGCCCTTGATTCCTATGTTGATGAGGATACTGTTACAGTTGCAGTAAGTTTCTTTCCAAATACACTAATGAAAAAAAAAAAAATTGCAACAGCCTAAAAGATGATGCTGATTTTGATCTGAGTATAGTTTGTGCATGCTAGTGGGTAGTAGATATTCATATAAAATTTTCAAAGTCTTCAGCCATTTTGTAACCAGTCCACCATGTGTATCTGCTTCAATAAGATTCAATAAAGTGAATCCAGTGCAGGCATCATGTTATGGTGATGCACACATGATACTTTTATTAGAGCCATTGGAGAGGCATTGTTGGATTGTAGGCCTTCAGAGTCTGTATGCCTATTTCTGAAAATTGCTGTATATATTGATACTTCAATATAAGCAATAGTGGTAAAATAACATTCCTTTACTCATAGACTAAGTTCTGAACAGCCACATTATAGAGATGTTTGTTATAATCAACACATTGTAAAGACAGAAGGAACAAACTGCACAATATTCACAGCATAGGTCAGCAAATGTGGCTCCAGGAGTGTCAGTATGGACACTTGGAAATGTCCTTGCAGAAGGACTAGGAGCACATGTGTGCTTCTAACCATCATGCATATCTCCAGTGGTGTCATGAGGGGATCTCTTGTGAAATCAAACACTGAACACCTATGGAATGATGCTTGATTTGTTTTATAAGCTCACCTACAATACTTGCTATATTATATAAACAGATGCAAGCAGCATGTTATAATCTATCACATAATTTCCAGAAATAACATCTGAAGCATTTATGAAAAAGGAAAATTCATTGAATTTCATTTTCAATAATAAATTTGTTCTCAAATCAATAAGTTCTATCTGTAAGTTACTAAACATCTTTGATTTTTTTTTTTTTTTTTTTTTTGTTCATTAAATGAAAATTGATTTAAATGCAAATATGCAGTCTTCATTTTGCCATTTTTGATTTAATTCAAGCTTATCATTTAATTATTTTTTATTGCACTAATGTGAATTCCAAACAATCTATCTGTAGTGAAAGAGATAATCAGTTACCTCGGAAAAAGTTTGTGTTTTGTGTGCGATCTGCCGAAGAAAAATTACCAAAAAGTAGTTAGCAAAAATCTACTTCAATGACTAGAATCTATGCTAATTTTCTTCCCTCCTCTGAATGGCGTGACCAATCAGAAAAAATCTCTTGGTGAACAGAAGCCGTTGTTTTTTGCTGATAAAAGCAGAATATTTTCTGAGCTCAGGAGAGAAACGCTTACTTTATGCTAGTGAAAAGTGAAGGTTGGACGTGTAACCCAATTTTGTTGTTTCTACTTTTCTTGTTGGACTATTACGACAGACTATCGTCTGAACTGTGATTTGGCTACAAGTGTTGCGGTCGAGAGACAGAAGAAATCTGTTGCAGACGTTTGTTGCTGCTTTAAGTTGACAGTTTTATTTTATTTTCTCTCACTACTACAAGCTATTTCGGCATTTTACTTTGTCTCTAGCAAGATGGTGGAAAGACCGTTTGACATAAAACTCATCCCCGAATTCAGTGGTGATACGAGTGGACAGTCTGTGGTTGAATGGATCGAAAATGTGGAATTGGTCTGTGAATTATGCGAGATCACGATGATTGAACGAATTCTTCCACTGCGATTGAAAGGTGGTGCCCTTGCTGTTCATAGGCAACTGAGCAAAGAACAGAAAAGGGACATTGAGCAAATAAAGCGCGCTCTACTAACCGCATTTGGAACTGACCGGTTCGTGGCCTATGACCAATTCCAGGCACGGCATCTGCGACCTGGCGAGACAGTAAATGTATATTTGGTAGAATTAAAGAAGCTCGCCGTTCCGATCGCACCACTTCCTGAAGAATGGATGACATATGCCTTCGTGTCTGGATTGCCTAGTCATGTTAAGCGGATACTCCGCGCATCATCCAGAATGGAAGACATGACGCTCAATCAATTGTTGAACAGAGCCCATGCTATCATGATCGACAAAAAAGAGCCTAATGAACCAGTGGCCGCAGTCGTTCAACCAATTGAAGTCAAGGAGGGTCCGACCCCAGCAATCCGTTGCCATGGCGATGTCACCTGCTATCAGTGCTCTGGGCCGAATCATTTTGCCAAGGACTGCCGCTATCAACGTGAAGAAATGCGCAGCAGGTTGGCACGAAATGAACGTCTCGATCTACGATGTTTCCATTGTCATAAATTAGGTGATATTGCCTCTAAGTGTCCGGAAAATGGAATGGGGGAAGTGACATCGGCGCCGGTCTCTTCCCCCACACTGAGCATGAAAGAGGCGCTCCCTGTGATTAAGGTGCGCGTCAATGGAATAACACGTACCGCTTTAGTAGTTTCAGGCTGCTCTTGGTCACTCACGAATGGTTCGATCTGTTGACGGTGGAGCAGACAAAAGATGGACGTACTAATGGCTGATGGAAAGGTTCTCAGAAGCCGGGGAGTTGGAAACATTAAACTCAGTATCAACAAAGGTAACCCCATCACAGTCAGTGTGTTGGTCATGGACAGCGCGTTATTAGGTTTTGATCTGCTCCTTGGGATGGACATTATTAAGGAGCTGGGTGGTGTACGCATCACAGAGGCGGGGGAAGTCAAGTTTTCTGATCTGCCAAATCTGTGCTGCTTTGAAGATCAACGAGCCCGACTTTAGAGCAGAGTTCGACCAAAGGATGAAGACCTGGACAGCACTGCAGAAATGGTCGGAAAATAACCCACCAGGAAAGCTCCAGAACCGAGTGTCAGAGTATTCGGTGCCCGAACGCGTCAAGGAAGAATACCAGTGTGAATTGCAGGTGTGGCTGACTCCATATCCCAAGAAAGAGCTTGGACCTCCTAAAGGTCTCATCCCGTTGATGGCCGTGGTACAGAACAACAAAGGAAAGGTGCACCCTGTATTAGATTATAGAGAACTGAACCAGGCATGTAGACACATACACGGCTCATGCTGATGTGTGTGCACACAAATTGAGAGAATGGAGAAGAAAGGGGTCCAATGTCTCTGTAATTGACCTTCGAAAGGCCTACTTGCATGTACGCGTGCACCGGTCACTGTGGCTATTTCAGACGGTGATCCTTAATGGGAGGTGATACTGCTTAGCGCGAATGGGATTCGGACTCAATGTGGCGCCGACCATCATGAAAGCCATCGTGGATGCTGTGCTATCCAGGGATGAGACAATTCGTCAAGCAACGTCAGCTTACATTGACGACATATACATCAACGAAGCCTTAGTGCCCGCTGCACAGGTGAGAAAGCATCTTGCTGACTTTGGGCTGGAGTGTAAGAACCCAGAACGACTAGAGGACGGTGCTCGTGTGCTTGGGTTGCAGGTCTGGGGGGAGCACAACGTGCTTTACTGGAAACGTGGAAGCGAGCTCCCAGACACATGACATGACGCAGTGTGTTCTTGTTATGTGGAAAGCTGGTTGGACATTTTTCTGTGGGTGGGTGGATCCACATTGCAACTGCATTTATCAAACGTAGGGTGACTGCTGTCACTTCCGGCTGGGATGACAAAACAAATGATGCTCCCCTTAGACACATGATAGCGGAAGTCATTACCAGGGTGCGTCAAGACGACCCCGTATGTGGTAAATGGTGCGTTGACGGATGTGAATTTGACGTCTGGGTCGACGCGAGCTCCCTTGCAACAGGTGAAACTGTCATGGAAGACACGTGTTGGTTGTGTCCCGAGAAGGATACACAACATATCAACCTGTCGGAATTAGATGCCGTTATCAGGGGAGTGACCGCGGCCCTTCAATGGAATGCAAAGGTGTTGCATTTATTCACAGATTCCGCATGCGTGTATAAGTGGATAGCAGACACTCTTACAGTGAAGGCCAGGATATGTACGAAGGCTGTGAGCGAGATGCTCATTCGAAGGCGGCTAGACACACTGAGAAAGTTAGTAAGTGAATACAACTTATCCATAGACATACAGCTGGTCAGATCAAATCTGAACAAGGCCAATACTTTAACAAGGGTACCCCAGAGATGGCTTGACGCTATTAAGAAAGAGTTAGAGCCAGTAGGACATGTCTGTGCAACATCAACGAGTAACCGTAATGCAGATTTACTCAAATCTGTGCATTGCGAAAGCGGACATCCCGGTGTAAAACGGACCCTATATTTCGTGAGGCAGATTAATCCCTCTGTATCCAAAGCTGCTGTCAGGGCAGTGGTCAGAAAATGCAAGGAGTGTCAGTCCATCGACCCAGCACCTGTGCAATGGCCAAAAGGATAACTGAGTGTAAGCAAAGTGTGGCACCGTGTTGGAATGGACATTACACATTATAATGGACAACACTATCTAACCTTAATTGACTGTGGCCCAACTCGGTTTACTATTTGGCGACGTCTGCGTCGACAAGATTCTGCAAGCGTCATTGACCACTTGCAGGCATTGTTCTTTGAACATGGACCTCCGACGGAACTCCTCACTGATAACGATACTGCATTCCACAGTGGACTATTCAAAGATTTTTTTGGATTCATGGGGAGTACACATCAGATTTCGCTGCACGTATGTCCCATCAGGAAATAGCATAGTCGAACGATGTCATCGGAGCCATCAAAAGAATCGCTGCTAGGAAGCAGTGTTCCATAATGGAGGCGGTTTATTGGCACAATGTTACCCCTAGAGACAATATATTACCCTCAACTGCGCCAGCCAACAGGATTTACCGGTACAAAGTCTGGCTACGAGGTATTGACGTGACGCGTTCAACTGAATGGATAAAAGAACGAGCGCTGTATGACTTGGGCGATCGCGTGTGGGTAAAAGCTCCACATAGCCGGTGTACAACGCGGTACCAGGTGGGACATGTCACTGGAATAAATAACTCGCGCTCTGTGCTGGTTGATGGAATACCAAGACATGTAAAAGACTTACGTCGCTATGTAGGTACAGATACTTCAACACGTGATACTAGCAGTGAGTGCTCAGAAAGTGAACAAGTAATTACCATCAGAGGTAGTGTTAGCACCTCTGCAGATGACGAAGACTCCATGCGTGAGGTTGTCAGACCAGAAATAACCTCGGAAGACGAATCTTCAGAACATTCTTCAGATGATGAAAACTCTGTGCGCGAGGTTGGCAAATTGGAAGAATCATCAGAAGACGAATCTTCAGAACATACCACACAATCCCCTCCAATCGCCCCACTCCAAAGAAGCTTAAGAATAAAGAGGCCCGCCACCCTGAGTGTCACTTATGTGACAGGGGGGAGTGTAGTGAAAGAGATAATCAGTTACTTCGGAAAAAAATTTGTGTTTTGTGTGCGATCTGCTGAAGAAAAATTACCAAAAAGTAGTTAGCAAAAATCTACTTCAATAACTAGAATCTATGCTAATTTTCTTCCCTCCTCTGAATGGCGTGACCAATCAGAAAAAAATCTCTTGGTGAACAGAAGCCGTTGTTTTTCGCTGATAATAGCAGAGTATTTTCTGTGCTCAGGAGAGGAACACTTACTTTTTGCTAGTGAAAAGTGAAGGTTGGACATGTAACCCAATTTTGTCGTTTCTACTTTTCTTATTGGACTATTACGACAGACTATCGTCTGAACTGTGATTTGGCTACAAGTGTTGCGGTCGAGAGACAGAAGAAATCTGTTGCAGACGTTTGTTGCTGCTTTAAGTTGACAGTTTTATTTTATTTTCTCTCACTACTACACTATCACATTATTATTTTCTCTCTATATGATTCTACACACTGTCTTATTATAGGGTCTGAGCACTGTTGACAAATCCCTTATTTTGGAACCTGTGCATATATTGATCTGTCTTTGTGATGATTTAATTTAAACCAGCTATATTACCTGTACATTTAACTTTGAGTAAATAAGACACCTATCAATGTTGTAATTTTATTTTCTGTTAATGTAGTTTGTTTCGTAAAAACTGAATTTTCACTCGACCTTAATTGTTGACATCCTTTATGAGCAGTAATTTTAAAAAAAATTTTTTTTTTTTTTTAGCTGAAAGCTTTTTTTTCCTGTAGCTTCTGGAGATTTATTGTGTGTAGAATTTATAAATAAGTTTATTTAATGGGTTAAATACATATAATTATTCACCAATAAATATCTCTGATGCTGGTTAGCTATACCTACCCATAAAATTTCTTTACCCCTGTTAATATCAATGGATAGTTTGAGAAATTCATTTGACAATACTTAAAATAGATAAAAATGCTTCACTTTTGTTTTTTAAACTAAAACTGATTAAATTCTTGGCCAAAATTAATATTTGTTCACTGTATTAAAACAATGAATATTATCATTAATTATAAAATTACCAGTTTTCCTATATCTAAAAATGACAGCATAAATATATTTTTCTAGTTACTATTGTTGTACTCTACTTTCTTCTGGAGACAGTCTTTCCACTTTGTAAATATTTTGGAACAGTTTGCCACTTGGCATCACCTATGTAAGGAACATAACTCTTATGGTAAAAGGTTACAGACATTACTTGTTTCAATCTTGCTGGGGAATGTATATTTCTGTATTAAATACAAAAATTGTGGCACAAGGCCAAAGGGGAAGTGGGGAAAAGGCTGGTCTTCATTAGCTAACCTATTCCTAGTTAATCACAATCACGACCCATTCATTCATTACAATTTACTCATTCACGACAAGAACTCATCCATCAACTCACAATACCATAAAAACACAAATTCACACCCCATGATATAAAAATTTCATAAATGTTCAATATCTCTTTTTTTCTCTTCTTTTTTTTTTTTTAATATAAAAATATATAAAAATTCCATGAAATGATGGGGGTGATATTAAGAAGGCACTGGTAAATTGGTGGGGGGGAAGGCTTTCAAAATAAACTGGAAAACAAGGAAGAAAAATGATTTTTTTCAATAGACTGAAAGTATGCTGACAACAAAAACCAGAAGAATGAAAGAAAAAGAATATTTGTTTTCTTTTCTGTCCTCAACCCCGGGGTTCAAATGCAGATGATGGCTAGCATAGACACTATCTATTTTTGGTCAACTTAATCTTGAGCA
This sequence comes from Acanthosepion esculentum, assembly GCA_964036315.1. Lineage (NCBI taxonomy): Eukaryota > Metazoa > Mollusca > Cephalopoda > Sepiida > Sepiidae > Acanthosepion > Acanthosepion esculentum. Next base: position 89,479,489 of record OZ038486.1, on the reverse strand, counting down.
ATGGTGTTTTAAGTCTCCACTCAACCCCGAACAGAAGAATAGATTACATTTTAACAACTTCAGGTGTTGACAAGGAAAGAAGATGAAAGCATCAGTAAATCACTGGTTGAATGAAGTGGGTAATGGAGCTGCACCCACGACAACTAGAAACAAGTCTCTAGCCAAAATTCAGTCAGTTGATAAGGCTTGAATCTTAAGACCGATCTGTTTCCATTGGAAAGATAGAAATGAAATTATGGTTGTTTTTTTTGTTCATCTGACTAAGACGCGATAAAATTTATTAAAATAAAGAAATTGTCTCTTTTTGTTGTTTGTTGGAATCAAGAAGCACACTTACTAATGGAGTGGGAAGGATAAAAATAAATGATGGAAATGGAAAAATCAAAGGCTTAACTGAGATGAAAAAGGAGACAAAAGGAAACTGGGATTTTGGGAATCTTGACATGAATCATAACAAAAGAATTTGCCAGGAACAAGCCTGGAGTAACACTTATTCACTTTAACTAGGAAAACAAATAATGTTTAACTTAACCAGGCAAGGAAACTGCCTCATTGCATTAAGGAGACTTAAAAGAGAAAATCAAGGCTACACAGTTCACATGAACCAGGCTCGCTACAGACATCCATCTTCCACTGAAATCTGTCGATATCAAATGCTTTCTATTAGATCCAATCTTCATCTGGAGCTGATGCCCAAAGAATCCAACCAGATCCTTATGAGAATAACATTCATACCACAAGATTCCCTCCATTCACAACATTCACACCACCATTATTGCAACAGCTAGAAATGTGAGAAACAACATCCGTTTCACCCCAGAGAACAGGGAGCAACACATTGTCATATGCGTACACAAGATTGATGGACACAAGATAATCAGGTGCACTACAAGCCATCAACTCGCCAACATAGTCCCAGGAAGGGTGCACCTGAGGACAATGCTAGAAGACGTGCAAAGCCGTTTCCTCTAAGCCAAAGTCACACTAATTACAGTCAGGCAAATCCACCCTACCCCACCCCATCTGAAGGCTAAATCATTGAGAGGTAGCACGCTCCAAAACAATTGCCAGGTAAGCAAAATCAGGGTTGCTGGGATTGTTTGCTGCTGGCACCCAAGACCAGAAAGAGCGCAACTCTGATGTTGACAAGCCGAGCCAGCCACAAAGACAGTCTGTCACAACCTCCTAACTAGAACACAATAACCTATAAGGCTGTGAAAGGCTCCTGGACTGAGGAATGACCCTCAAGGCTGTCTGACATTCTCACAGGAATCTCAATTGATTCTGAGACTTATGGTGGTGATCAGCCTCCGAAATGGTGAGTGTGATGGAAAACTAGGTAAGCCATCCCTAACACTCCCCTCCAAAACTGAGTCCTCCATCAATGCACAGTGTATGTAAACCAACCTTGAAGAAGCATTATTCCCAGCTCCCCTCCCCCATAACACAGACATTAGGCAATAGTCTCTCTGCAGACTAGATTCTTGTGACCACCCGACAAGAGTGTGGCCAACAAATGATCGAGTGCCTTCTTTCTGTTCTTGCAGACAACTGACTGCAATGCCCTGTCAGTTGGGGCTGTAGAATACGCTGACTGCACCTCTGCAGCGGGGTAAGACCACACAAACACCCACCCACCCCCCGCCACAAATGGGGCATCCCAGGTATGACGATAAACTACATCCACATCCAGGGTAATACAAACTACGTCCAACTGCAAGACCTCTGATAAGGTTTGGAGGAGCATGGAACCACCTCTTAATTGCTGGTGTTCCCAGGTCCACCCTGACCCGGGGTGGTAGCACCTGTTAGGGTCCCAGCTATGGGCAAATAGTTAACTCCAAAACTGAGGTAAAAAGCATTATAAAAGTGTAAAAGTAGGTTTTAATACCAGAAATACTTTGAAAAAATTATTACCAGAAGTTAATTTTTGAAAAAAAAAAACAATTACCAGCAATACATGTGATTGTACTCAAAAATATGAGTAATTGAAAAATGGTTCAAATATATATGTATACATACACACCTTTTTTACCAAACTATCACTATGTATCTATTTCAAAAATTTTGATAGCATTAAATGACCCACTGAGGTTGATATGCCATAAAACAAAACAACCAACCAAACAATAACTGACTGCAAACATTCCATCTTGGCCAAAATCTTTAACTCTGTGTTTAGCAGAGTTATGAGCCTATAATCATTTAAATCCTACCCAACACACTTGCCTCTTTTTCAACAGCATGATCACACCCCTGGTGATCCAATCAGGAATAGAACCCTGCCGGAACAAGTTGTTGAACACGACAGTCGGAATCAGAACAAAGATTTAAGACAGCCTCAGTACAGTTCATAGAGCAGACCATCAATTCCAAGAGATTTGCTACTGCCAATCCTCTTCAATGCTAAGTGGTCATTGGGCACATAAACCGCAACGAGCCACTGCTGACAGCAATATCAGCCACAATCAACCGTCACCCAGCACTGACATGGACAAGGTCCACCCTCACAATCAGTGAATGTTTTATTAACAAGGAAACACCTCTGGTCACCTAGTCCCCATATGCTGAATAGACAGCAAAGTCACTAGACATCACACAAGCATCAACATCACAAACAATGTGTGTCTCCTGGACAAGAGATAACAAAGCAGACGAGCAGCCTTACCCCGATCTTTCAGGCCTCTCGCATTCAAGCTAGCTAGCTTGAATTACATGATTTAAGCCTGAGTCCCTTAAACACTGACTGAGCAGAAATCTGCGGGAGTCAAGACTGTGGCAGATTGTACCAGACTTCCAGTTCTGATATCGGTTTTAATTCGACCATCTGTGACAATATTATTAATGTCTGTGAGATTGGTAAGTTTTAAGACCCTATATAAGGTGGGGTGAAGTGAAATCCAGGACTGCAGACATTTGGGCCATGCTCTTGTTGATGCTACTTGTGCCATTTTTATTTGCAGAAATGTATCCTTGGCAACAGCCAAATGATCCCATACCCTCAAATTCCATCCTGTATTTCTAAAGAGGGTTATCACCCTTGCTGCACAAGGGAAATTCCTTGGGTCTTCTGCTGATGGGAAGTTTAAAAAGAGACCTCAAGAGAGCCTTCCTTTGTGCAGAAAGGTCCATCTCCAAAAGTTACCTGTCCACCCAACATTTGGGTATGTTCTTTTTCTTTTCCTGTCAGCTGTTAGGGGCATGGAGATGAAGATGATGGAGACCTGGAAAGAGAGGAGGCTCATAGTCTTACCTGACGGATCAGATGTTGCTCTTACTTACTGGTGAAGTAGGGACAGATTGAGTCTTGGCAACTACCAGGGTTTTCTCTGCCCTACTTCGACCAGCTTTCTTTACTTTTTTGGTATTTTTGCTGTCTTCCTCATCATCTTCATCTCTCCCCCTTTTTAAAGAGGACAATTGAGGTAGTGACATCTGCTCCACTTCTATCTAGAAATTCAGTTGACTCTAGTGGTTGTTCAATCTGCTACAGTTGCTCAATCTGCTGCTGTTCATTCTGCTGCCACTGGATCTGCTTCTCCACTGGCTGCTTGTGTTGCTGCTCCCTCTGTGGTTTTACTTGCTGCTTCCTCTGCAGCTTAGGTGAAACCACTTTGTTGGATGGGACATTCTGCTGGGCAGAATGGGTAGCTAGCTTTTTCCCCTCTTCATCACCACCTCCATCTACTTACTGGGGGCCTGGCCGTTTTTCTGCCAAAACTGTTTCCTCCATTTCTGCTGGTTTGGGTGCTACTGGAGTGGCTGGTGCTGGTGCAGGGTTCCTGCCGGGATACAACTTTGAGTGGTGCACCACAGGACCAACAATAAGAATAACTGCCCTCCACCACAACAAAGATTGACCTTGTACTACACTTCAGGGTGTTCGGCACCTCTAAGAAATCCTTTCACATCATTGTGACCATCACCTCATAGACACTAGTGGCAATTCTCGCTCTACTCTGCACTGCTGGCACCTCCTCCACTTGGCCATATTTTGCCATAAAGCCTCCCCCCAAGTGATCATGAGTTATGTACATGGGCACCCCATGCAAGGTAATCAAGGTTTTCTAGGTACCCTTTGTCATGAGGATGCTTCCCACCAATGTCTTTGCCTTCCCCAGTATTACCAGCAGGATGTCCCACATGGCATTGCTCCTACAAGCCAACACTTTCACTAAGATATTGAGGTTTTTCAAGGCCTCCTCTATTCCCTCCTTGCTGATGACAGTCAATTTCTCTGACATGACTTCAGATGTCAGCAGGGAGATTGTTCTTGTGTTAATGCTGTCAACCACCGAGGGCACAGCTATGAGCTCATTTCCATATTCCACCCTGAGATTTTTATAATAGTCCAGCCCTTTTTTTTCCTGGGCCTGCCTGCCACCCATGCTGACGAACCTGCTGCTACTGGTACTGGCTCCTGGGGAGATTCCTGCATGCTGGAGGAATTCCTGGTCACACAGGAAAATGTCCAGACTAGTCCAAAACAATCACAAACAAAGGTGGAGAAGCAGTGTCTGTAAGTGACCCATTTTTGGTTGCATTTGTATATCAGTGTTGATACTGATATACAAATGTAACCAAAAATGGGTCACTTACAGACTGCTTCTATCTCCTGGAGATTCCAAAGAATCTGAAGGGGGGAATGTATATTTATTTTTGTTGTAATACAAAAATTTTGGTAAAAGGCCAAAGGTGAAGTGGGAAAAGGCTGGTCATCAGTAACTGTCCTAGTCCTAGCTAAGCACAACCCATCGATTCAAAACAATGTACTCAGTCACCACAAGAACTTGGCCATCACTTCTTAATCCTACATATACCACAATACCTCATATTCACAGGAGACTTACAAAACACCCAATGATATAAACATTTAATAAATGGTCAATGTTTATTTTTTTCCAATTTTCTTTTTTTTTTTCTATAAAAAATATATAAAAATTTCATGACAAATGAAATGCAGGGAAAGAGGATGAACCCAAAAAACAAAACTAAAACCATAAAATATTCAAGCTAAAACAAAATAGATGTTAGTAGGACCTGTCCACCCCTCAAAATAATAAGAGTGGCCACAGTATTCTGCCAATAGACCGAATCAAGAAGCACACTTACTAATGGAGTGGGAAGGATAAAATAAATGACAGAATGGGGAAAACAAATGCTGACCCAGCTGAGATAAAAAAAAATTTTTAAAAGTTAGGGACAAAACAAACTGGGGAGGTTGGGAATCTTGACATAGATCATAATAAAAGAGAATGCCGGGAACAGGCCAGGAACAAAAGTTATTCACATTAACTAGGAAAACAAGAAATGTCCCATTCACACAAACTACTTTTCACTGAAATCTGTCAATATCAAATGCTTTCTATCAGATCTGATCTTCATCTTGAGCTAATGCCCAAAAAATCCAACCAAATCCTGATGAGAATAACATTCATATCGCAAGATTCCCTCCATTCACGATGTCCATACGCCCATTCTTGCGACAGCTAGCAATGTGAGAAATACCACCTGTTTAACCCCAGAAAACAGTGGCGACACATTATCACATGCGTACATGAAATTGATGGGTACAAGCCTATTGGGAGCTATCAGTTCACCAACATAGTCCCAGAATGGGGGCACCTGAGGACAATAGTAGAAGGCATGCAAAGCCTTCAAAACTAAGGTCACACTGATATCAGTCGGGCAAATCCACCTAGCCCCATCTGAAGGCTATGTCATTAAGAAGGTAGCATGCTACAAATCAATCACCAGGTAAGCGAAAATTCAGGGTTACTGAGATAATCTGCCACTGGTGTCCAAGGGCAGAAAGAGTGCAACTCTGGTACTGACAAACCGAGTCAGCCACAAAGGCAGTCCATCATGACCCCCTCCACTAAATCATGATACAATAGCCTATGAGGCCATGACAGATCACTGGATCGGAAGAGCCCTTATGGCTGCCCAATATTCTCGCAGGTATCTCCATTGATTCTGAGGCTTACAATGGCACTCAGCCTCAGAAACAGAAAGAGTGTTAGTAATGCTAAGGAAGGCATCCCTAACACTGCCAGTCCTGGGTATGACCGTAAAATGCATCTGATTGGGAGGTTGTGAGGAGCATGGAACCAACTCTTAATTGCTGTTGTTCCCAGGTCCACCCTGATCCGGGGTGGTAGCAGCTGTTAGGGTCCCACCTATGGGTTAAATAGGCCTTTCTCCCTTTCAGCAGGTTGTCTGAATATGTCAACTGCCCCCCCCCCTCAGAGAGTAAAAGCCTCTCAATGGGGCCACCTGTTGGCCGTGGGTAGCAACCCGTAATGCCTGGAGACGGGATCCTAGTGGCTGAGCAATCCATAACCCAGGGAAAAAGCGGCCATGGCAGTGCAACACTCCACTTTGGCCCTTATCTGGGCTAGACGGGCGGTCAGAGAGGCCCGATCCGATCAATTGATGGGACCAGCAAAAAACATAAAAATACTTATGGCTTCCTCTACAAATAAAAAACTTAAACGCAACTATATAGAATTTGATTCTTCAGATAATGAAGAGGAGTCATCCTTTCCGAGATTTGTTATTATAGTCATGCAGCTTACCGATCACAAATTTATCTCCCTTTATAATAGAAAAGGTGATATCAGGCAATTTAACACCTTTAACTGTCAAGAAATTGAAAATGGGACACTGCTCGTCGGAGTGGAAAAGAAACATGCGGATTTTCTACTGAACATGACTGTTCCAGTAAAAACATACCCTCACAAATCTCTGAACATAAGTAAAAGGGTTGTGAGAAGCAAAGAACTATCTCTATGTACAATAGAAGAAACCAAGAAAGAGTTAAAAAAACAAGATATCATTGATGTTAAACAAATTTCAATAAAAAAAGAAGGTAAAACGATAGAAACAAACACCTATATAATGACATTTAACTCACCAAAAATAACAGAGAAAATTAAAGTAGGCTATAGCATGGAGAGGGTCAAGCAGTTTGTGCCTAATCCTCTTAGATGTTATAAATGTCAAATATGGACACCATGAAGACACTTGTGGAGGATGATAGGTGTGTGGGAAATGTGGCTGAAAAGATCCTGACCATCACATGAATGAATGTGAATTTCCCAATAAATGTGCTAACTGTTGTGGTGACCATCCGGTCTACGCAAGATCTTGCGACAGTTGGAGAAGAGAAAAGGAAATTCTATCAATAAAGCACAAAAATAACATTCCTTACCAAGACGCACAGAAGATGGTAGTAGGGTCTAACACTACTATGTATTCCCAAGTAGTCCATCAGGAAAAAAAAACAGAACAAATAATTTGTCAAAACATTAATTCAGCTGGATCTGGGAGACTGGGACAATTTTATTAATAAGATAAGAGCCTTGCATGAACTTAACAAAAATAATAGCTTCAGAAACACCAACTACTCAAAGTAATCCTGCAGACACAAACCACTTCTAAGAAACAAGTCACAGAAATCATCAAACCGTCCTCTTAATTATAAAATTAACAATCTTGGGGAAAAAAACAAACATTAAACCCCAAACCAAACAATGATAAGGCAGAACGTTCCCCACAATCCAAAATAGACAATACTCCAACTTCATTCTCACAGGAATGTTTAAAGTTGTCGAACTTAACAAGCCAATCTACAGAATCATCAGCATCAAAGGTTGATACCAAAAATAGATTTAGCTTGATAGAAAGAATGGAGAGCAATATAAACAAATCTTGGAAAAACAATAAATCTAATTTAACATAACGAAACTGCAAAATAATTCAATCCTGCAGAGGAAAGTTGTATGCCTTCAAGAAACATTCCTCAAGGACACCAACCAGCTAAACATTAAAAATTACAATTCATACAATCACTTACACAAAGACAGACATAGAGCTTGATGCAAAAATGGCAACAACTATGGGACAAAAATACCCACAATAAGCTCTACCAAATAGAACCCACTTTAAAAGAAAGGAAACTTAATCTTAATAATACAAGAGAAGAAACCACCCTTACTACGCATTGGACACACTAGACTGACTCACTCCTTACTAGAAGGGGAGCCTCCTCTTAAATGTCCCTGTGGAAACCAATACACAGTAAAACATATACTGATAGAATACACAAACCTTACACACATTCAAAGAAAGTTCTACAACATTAAGAGTACAAAGGAACTATTTACAAAAATTAATCCAAGTCATATAATAAACTTCCTGAAAAGAATTGGTCTTTTATCAAGGATGTAGTCTGATGTTCAATTAATATATGCTACCTTTTAACATTGTGCAAACAAATTGTCTATACTAAATGGAAATCCTTATTTTGCACTGTGCAAGCAAATAAGCTCTAGCTGATAGACGTTTACAAGTCCTATATATATATATATATATATATATATATTTAATTTAAATTTGGCATTAAATGGCCTACAGTGGTTGATATGCCATAAAACCCAACCAACCTAACACTTCCTTCTAAAATTGTCTTCCATCTGCACACAAGGTAGGAACACCAACCTTGCAGCACTCCCAGCCCTCCATGACACAGACGTTGGGCAAAAGTCTCTCTGCAGACCAGATGTTTGCAACTAACCCACAAGAGGGATGTCAACAAGTGATTGAGCACCTTTCTGTTCTTACAGAGAGGAAGTACAGTCAGTTGATAAAGGATAATCTGAAAGACATACACGGCACATGCCTCCACTTTACCCATTATGGACAATCACCGTCAAAGCCAAGTCTGGACCACCACTTCGACCTTTGACTGTACTTCGGACCAGTTCCTCTTCAGCTGGAGACTGGGCCTGAACCACACTCTAAGAATTCGGCCAGGTCCGTCTGTCCAACTAATTAAACACCCCCAATATTTTCCGCTGCACTAATCTAGTTAGTTGTTGCTGGAAGGCCTACCTGTCCAGTAAAGACAATGTAGCAAATTTAGATCAACCCTTCTAATTAACATCCTGCAAAACATCCACCCTCTCCTTTTTATAGGCTGAAGTCCACAAATGCATGCTGGGATATTTTTCTTAGCCAATAAAAAAAAAAATAGGCTGGTTTACAGTTTGACATGACTCACTCCAGATCTGCCTTGTTTAGAAGACAGACCGCTGCATTTGCTTGTCTGACCTTGCTTTTGTGTGTAGATACCAATTCGTAGTTTCTGAACTTTTTGCCTTCTTACCTGTTAATTTGCTTTGTGTATATTGTTTGCTTGCTTACTTAATATTATTTCATTTTTGCCCTTTTTCTTTTAATTGCAAACTTTGTTAATTCTGTTTGTAAGACTGTTATTTATTTTTGCATCTGACCATGGCTACTAGCTCAATATTATTAACAAAACACTTATAAATACACTTGGCCTAAGAAGATAGTTGTATATTTTCCACTGTCACTGGTGATACACAAATGTGGTAAAAACAAATGCTGATTTCTTATTCTTTAATTATTTTTTAAAATAAAAGCCAGGATTTTGTGAAACAATTTTGGACAAATTCAACTCTTATGCAATTTTAGGTTTTTCTTCTATTCTCAGCCTAGAAATAAAGTTCGTTTGATTGAGGGTCCCCCATCATTTGAACAAAAAAATTACAGTGGAAGTTCAAATTACCCAAATATGCAGGGAAATACAAATCAAGACACTGCTGTACTTATCATGGGTGAGTATGACTGCTTCTTGTACAATATCTTCAGTCTTTATGTGAACATTTTTCATATTCACCATAGTAACAAACTCATTCTAAGTCATTAATCAGCTTAGTTCTGTACTAACCAGCCAAAATTTAAAAACTATAATTTTCATAATGCTTGGACAAGAGAAATTATTGGAAATAATTTCTCAATGAATTTGAACATGGTCAGTGTTTGAAAAGCATTTATTAAAATCTAATTGGTCTTAACATTTAGCATAAAGAATATTGAATATATAAGTAAAAATAAACAATTATAATTTAAGAATATTAAATCAGTTATTTCAACAGCACAACACACATATGGCTAAAATCAAAGTGTCTTTTTTCCATAGATTAAATATACATTTAAATCTATAATTTTCTAAAATCAGTTGCTTATTTCTGATTCAGTGTCTGGAAAAAAAAAATAACATTTAATGAAATGAAAAATAGGATTATGTAAGACAATATCTTCAATACAGAAATCAGAATAAGCCAGAAACAAAATTAAAATCATCATAAAATAATCAGTGGAAAGCTTTGATGTGACTCACTTAATTTGTAAAAATAAGTCTTCACGTGCTTCTTCCAGAATTTGAAGGATGAGTCTAAACACAAGCATTGAAAAGCCAAATCAAAAAAAGAACATTCCTTAAGTCAGATACTGATGAATAGGCTCTTTTCAATCATCCATGTTGACTTATCTCATTTACTAGCAATCATTGTAATTGTTGATAGTACTGCAGAGATGATGTAACATCTTTGATATAAATATTTTTTTCATAATTCTATTTCGGAAATGTTTTGATCTTCAGATAAATCAGAACATCTTACTTGAAATCTGACTTTGACAAAATGGTTATTTCAAGCCAAAAGTACTTTCTTCTATATTGACTTTCCAATCTCAACATAATTTTGTAAAAATAATTCTCATAGCTGACAAAATTGTTTATATTTTAGCTCAAAGCTATCCATCAAATTGACAGGATTCCCTGATAAGGGATTTTATATAGTTTGTAATACTAGTTACCTTTGGTTAATTCTGATTCAAATCAATTATTCTATTTCTTAAATTTCAGCCATTTATTTTGATTCCTCTATTCATATTACTGTATAACAGATAGTACAAGTTCTGAGATTTTAGTGATACACACAAAATCTCTGATCAATTATTACATTATTGCTGGTTTTATCAATATGCTTTTGCTAATATATTTGTCCAACAGCTAAAGAATGTTTGGGTTGAAAAAGTATCATGAAATCAGAAAAGTTGAGAATGTTTGTCCAAACTACTTGCTATAATTTTTGTATAACAAGTATTATTTGAAAATGGATAAAATGGTTTGGATGAAATTTGAGTAAAACATATCTTTTGAAATACCGAAGTTAAAAATATTTTTGAATTAGTTTCACTTAGGATGTTTTAAAGAAAGTTAAACACAAATAAGTTTTGAATTTGGCAAAATAATCCTGAAATGTACAATAAGTAAATTACATAACAGACAGTCAGAAATTCTAAAAGATATTTTTGCACTTGAGAAATGAACAATATATATTAATAATTTTTTTGTAAATATATAGAATTTTACACTCTTTGTGAAACTTCCAGAAATTAAAAAAAACATTCATGAACATAAGATCTACATAATAATTTATCCAATGCATTAGTTATGCATGGTAATAATTTCAACCACAATTTTGATCTAAAAATTACATTACTTACTAAGGAAGAAAATAATTTAATCAAAAAGTCCTTGAAAGTGTAATTGATACTTGCTGGAATATAAATTTACACTTGATTTTTTTTTTTTTTTTTTTTTTTTTTTTTTCTTTACATATATTAAATGTTTGTTTTTTTTTACTTGTTAATAAGGACACACAATAAATGTTTTTTTTTTAAACAAACAGGCTTATTATTGGTCAGAATAGTTTGTTTGAGACTCATATTATTGTGCCGTTTGAAAAATAGCGCAGCTATTTTAAGGGCACATAACATAGTTGACATAGGACAAATTTAAAAAACTGACGATAAATTTATTGTTAACACACAAAAATGAACGAATTGCACAAATTAAGTGCTTTGTGTGCCAAATGATGGCCAATAACATCTATGTAAAAATAATCAATGCAAATGGAATATGCCTCTTTTACAATAAATATTACAATGCCTCAGAAAAAGCAAACAGCATAAAAATAAATGAAGAAAGAAAATACTTATGAATTGTTTTCAAAGAATAGGTACAATTTTCAAAGCAAAGTTTGTGGTAGCAGTGAAGAACCGAACAATCACAACAACTGAAGAATTTTCCTTGATGTGGGAGTGACTTTGATGTTCCTTTCAATTCTCATCTGATGGTCATCAATTTTCTTCTGTGTAGTTTTTCTTCCTTGACCAGGCTTACCCAGCCCAGGTTCATGCAGCAGCTGTTTGTCAACTCCTCAAATTCAATTCCTGGCCCTCTATTTATTCATCCAGATAGACTCTGAATACACTTCTCAGGATTTGGAGGGAAACCTTTTGATTGGTTTGGAATGAAAAACAAATGCAGCTATTTTCCCCACAAGTCAAAATGTACCAAAAATATTTTTGAAATTCAAAAGTTTAAGTGAGCCAATGCAGCATGTTTTCTCTGAGAAAAGTAGATGATACATGCTCAAGCAGCTTAAATTTCTTATATCTCCTTTTTTTAAAATAGTTCTTTGTTAAGCCAACATATTCATGCATGACCATAAAAATGATTTTAAAGTAAAACTTAACTCATGACCATTTTAAAAATTGATAAATTAAAAAAAAATAACATTAATTCACCTTTGATATGCCAAAACATTATGTCACTTAATGTTCCCTATAATTTAGTTCCTTTCCTCTGTAAGATTTTTCAATATTTTTTAGAGTTCTCTAATTCAAAAGTTGAACACTTAACATTTTTAATCCATGTTACTTCTGTGTATAAATAATACAAGTTACTAATTTCTACACTTCCTCAAGCAACAAAACACACCAGCTTAAAAGGTTTTCCTCTTATTTCTTTCTTACAAAAATGTTAAATTTTAAAACCTTTTAAAGTACATTTAAAAGAGCTTTTTAATACACAAAATATTTTTTTATTTAATTCCTCATTCATAGTTTGCTTCATGCATAGCAATTTTTTAAAATGGTCACTTGTTTTTTATTTATATATGTGAGAGAAAGAAAGATAATAAATAAAATTAAATTTTCAACTTATCTGTACATATTTAGTGTTTTGCAGATATTGTATACACTCATAGGGGGCTTGATGGTAAAGTTTATAAAATCATAAAATATGAGACTCCAGACAGGGACAGATAAGCTGAAGTTTTTTGGGGGGTTTTTTTGCTATTAATGATCTATCTGTTAATATGAAGCTTGCCTAAAAAGCATTATCTTCTAGAAATACATTGGTTCACCTGTTCTTTTTTCTTTGTTACTTTATGAAATATTCAATCACTATGAGTCAAATTACCCCCAATATCTTTTGGACAGGTTATCATGAGGTTCCAGAAGAATCTTGGCGACGAATGTACCCAGCTTTGAGAATTACTGGAGAGAAACATATCATCATCCCCTCAGTTTACAACAACATCAACAATAAAAAAAACAGTTCCAATAAAACAGAACTGAAGGCAAATTCTAGTGACAAGCAACCAATGATTTTTTCATCTGATAGCATGCAAATTCTGTTCACACTGTTGTTTGCCTTGGCTGGCATGGCTATATTCATAATCGTTTATATTCCAAGAGTAAGTATCTAAGTTCACTAACCCATTATTTATTTTTAAAATCATTTCCCTTCAGGACATAGGCAGTTATGGCTTTCCACAATTTCCTTTTTAGTTAATATCTGTAATTTGTGTATTGCCATGATTGTTCTTGGGAAAAGACTGATTTTTAATTCAGGGTTGTCCTAGTATATTATGAAAGAACACATTTTGAACCTTTATTAAGCTACGAATTAACCATAAATGACAACACAGTCATTTAAATGAAAATACATTTTAAAACAGATACTGTATAAAATGATGGTGAAAATAAAATGTTCACTTCATTAATAGAACTTTAAAATGACATGAACTAGTCCTACTAGAAGAAGCTACACATTGTGTAAGCAATCCAAGTAAGGATGTTAAATGTCATTTATTGCTTAAATTACTTCTAAGTTGCAACATGTTACTATCAATAAATAAAATTAAAATCATATGATAAAGAATATCATGTTGACATTGGAAGTTTTTCATTTTTGACATTATTCAAATATTATCTTTCCTTTTTTTTTTAATAAGCAATGAAAATCATAAGTACTCTTTGGCAATTCTAACTGTATACAATGAACTTTCTGCTAAATATTTCATGTCCTGATTGAAAATTATTTACCAATCAAAATAAAATTGGTCAATTAAGTTTTTGTATAATTTCTATAATGATAGAATTATTCTCATATCTATTTTTTCTGTGTAATGAATTTATGTACATGTGTTTTTAAAATGAAAGATTTTTCATTTAAACTCGTTTTAAGTGGGGAAACTGTTTATTTTTCACTGTTTAATCAATGTTTTTGTGACCTTTCAGCAAACTGAACAATCACTGCAAAGACTTTTGCAGCAACAGCAGCAGCAAACTGTTTTGATCCAAGACACCTGCTCAGAATCCTCACAAAGCAATTCAGAGTCAGGCTCAATTAGTAATAACGTTGTGCCAAATAACTACAATAATGCCCTATCATGTACGTAGTTTGCTTATCTTTTAGTCTCCATTTCTCACGCCTCATTGTCTGGGCATGTATTGTATATTTATGTAAGGAAAATTTTAACTTTACAGTTTACCTCAGTCATCAGAAATTGTTCTAATTAGAGCCATAATCTATTAAACACAATTTAGAGATAATCAAGATGACAAATATATAACATACTAAGAGCAAAATGCACAAACTCTAAATATGTTGAAGAGTGATATCTGTTTTCAAACTTTACAACATTAATGTTAAAACAAATTCAGAATTATTATTTGTTATATTCATATTTAATATAATTAATTGAAAAACACTGTAATAGTAATATTTTTTCTTCTGCAGATAGAATGATTCAAGTAGGCAAAATTGGGTTTTTTCCCGATGAAATCTTGGGACATGGCTGTGAAGGAACTATTGTCTTTAAGTGAGTATAATTTTACTTTTCTGAATTTTATTACTTTCAAAGATGAATAATGGTAGTTCCTCTGAAGTTTGCTTTTCAGTCATGCACACTGGCATAAATAAATAAATTATTGGTTAATTTGTTCAAAATGGAATAGAATTGTTACTTCATATATAAGAAAACAAACATGAAATATTAGTATGGTACTTAAAAAAAATTATGAATCTCAGCAAATAATTTTTCTGAGAAACTGATGATTTTCTCTCTTTCCTCAGAGGCAAATTTGACAATCGTGATGTGGCCGTGAAACGTTTGCTTCCTGGGTGTTTTAGTCTTGCTGACCGTGAAGTTGAGCTGCTACGTGAATCAGACCAGCATCCCAATGTTGTCAGATACTTTTGCACGGTAATATTTTTGCACTGATATTACACTTTTCTTTGTAATAATCATAAAACAATATTTTGGCATTAGAGACAATTGCTCCATCACTCTTTAAATAAGTGTATTATCATTAGAAAGGAATAGTTTGCTATTATAGACAATTCCTCCTTCCTTGTTTGAATAAGTGTATTATCATAAAACAATGGTTTGGTATTATAGACAGACCTCTTCAATCTTTTCCACTGAATGCTACATTCATGCCTCTCTTCCTCTCTTTCAAAAAGATTCTAGTGTCCACATGCAAGGCTTTGTTGTCTATGTTCATGAACATCTACTGACAATGTAACTGTCTCTTAAGTCTGGATTGTTCTTACCTGTGCTTCCAAGTTTAATTATTAAACTCGAACTGTTATCTCTTTACCGTTCCCCTTGCTGTTCCTTTCTAGATAGAATTCTTGATGGTATAGATAAGGTCCTCTCTCTACACTCATCTGCAAATATCTGTGTTTCCACAACTTCATTGCCTGTTATGTCAAGTGTTTTCATCACTAATGCCACTGACCTGGCTGGCATCCAGACTTTCAACTTCTCACTTGCTCAGTCTTTCACTCTAATAGTAGACTTCCCTACACATTTCCCTAGTAATTCTGATGAACACAATTCTCTACTTGATCTCTTCCTTACTTTCCTCCTTGGACTTGTGTTGTGCTCTACTGCTCTGTCTTCTTGGCAACTCTGCCCATGTGGTAGTGTCTGTTGATATCTCTTTCCACTCTCTCATCAGGCAAGAACTCATTTCTGTTATCAAGGCTCTGATTGGGACTCATTTTGTGATTTTCTTTGTGATGCCTCTTCAAATTATATTTTTAATCATCCTGTTGAGAAATATACAACTGAGATCTCAAGGAAATATCACATGAAACCACAATCTTCTCTGTTCTTTGTTCTTTGTTACTGCTTGTAATGAGTGTAAGCATGCCATCAAAGAGGCAAAGTCACTATTTGCTGATAGAATGAAACAGGATAGCCTCTCTTAGTTTGGTTCTAGAGATTACTGATGGTTCTGTAAATTAAGAGCAAATCCTCATTTCCTTCCGCCTTCAATCAATTTGAAGTATTGTGATCTACTGCAGATAAAACAAAGTGCTTTGATTGGAAATTCACTCTTGACTGAGTGATATGCACATAACTCCAACCATGGTTTCTGCTGTCATTTCTAAACTAGATCCCCATAAGGCTTGTAAATTTGACTGTATCTCTGCAATTGTCCTAAAGAAATGTGCTCTTGAACTGGCTCTTGCTCTCTCCAAACTTTATAATACCTTGCTGCTGCTTGTTTTCCAGCTTGTTGGAAGTCATCCTCTGTAGTTCTGGTCTAAGAACCCTGGAGAACCATCTGATCCCTCAAATTATCACATTATTAGTCTCTTACTTCTTTTTGGCAAAATACTAGAGGCTCTAATCAATGCTGAATTGGTTAAGTGTCATACTTCACATGGCCTCCTTTCAGATAAACAATATGGCTTTTGTTTCTCCAGGTCTACTGCCAATCTGTTAACAGCTATCACTGAATTTGTCTATCATGTTTTATATAAGAAAGGCAAAGCTCAGATTGTGGCTTTAGATATCCAGTCTTAGTAGCAATTCTGACAGATCAGACAAAGTAAAACTGGCAATTGTTCTTGAAAAGGACCTCCAATCAATGGTTAACTGGAGTAAGGAATGGCTTGTAAATTTTAATGCCTCCAAAACAAAACTGCTTTCATTTAATCACCACAGAGAACCTTTTCTGCTTGCCATCAGCGTGGCTGATGCTTCACTCCAGGAAAGCAAGACTTTGCATCTTCTTGGGATCATGTTTTCCACTGACATCTCAATTTTAATCAGTTTCTCACTGACATGACATGACTTCCATCTGTCTTTTCTACATATATTTTCATGGCATTTCTGATGAGCTTTCTCCCTTTAGTGCCTTTACTGCAGGAATTTAAGCATACTATTAAACTGTTAACTAGATCTCACCATTTTACTGTTGAACCAGCTAGATGCAATCACATGCTCTATTCTAATAGTTTCTTTTCTCACACTTCTCACTTGTGGAACTCCCTTCTGATTTCTTGCTTCCCTGCCTCTTACAATCTTCAAAAATTTAAATGCAATGCCAGTTACCATCTTCTGTCTTCCTGAATCCTTTTCTTTTATTGTCCTTTTCATCACTTATCATAAAAGTCCTTTCATTCTCTTTCACTCTCTATAAGCCCTGAATCCTAGTGCCAGTATTACCTTACTTGAGGTAAAATGATTAAAAGAAACTCCTTCCCTCTTTTGTGTAAGAATTGGGGGGAAAAAGGAGGAAAGTAGAAATTTTGGGGTTGTGTGTTCTTGTTGCTGCATCATTCTGTCTCTGTTGGTGAAGGCTTTTTTCTTTCTTTCTTCTGCTGCAATAATATGAAATTGAAATTACTGCTGAGTTTGATAAATACATTATTCATATAGTCTTTTCTTCAGTCCACAGAGATATAAATGTCCTTATTTAAATGTGTGGCAAGAAAGAAATGTGTGACATGATTTCTGACTTTGGTTTGTGCAAGAAATTAGCACCAGGACATCTCTCACTATCCCACATTTCTGGAGTAATTACTGCCAAGTTAGATAAATAAAACATTTATTACAGTAGTGAAATCATAATAGAACTTCAATAATGAGAAATACACTTAACTGAAAGACTCACTGGATTTGTGGTTGAGCGGGTGAAAGGTTGTAGAAATAAAATTCATAGTGTTCACATAGGATATTTTTGTGATGTGAAATCTACTAAGTGTGGCGATATTCATCAGAATGACAAAAAATTGTGTGGCTTGTTAAATGCCTTCTTGGAATGTCCCTCCTCTGGTTGTCTGGGGGTCAGTTTTTATACCTGACAATGGGCTCCCAGACAGAAATTTAGATTTTAGTAGGAAGATCTTTCATTGTTTGGTATTAAACAATGAGAATTTTATGTTTAACGCAGTAGATTTTTTTAGTGTCTGTTGCTATGCAGAAATCATGCTGATTGAAAGGTGAATAAAGAGGTATAGGGTAGGAGTAGGTGAAATCACCTTTCTGAATAAGCATGTTATTATCAAGGAATGTTTTGATATTATGAATAATTCCTCCTTCCCTCTTTGAATAAGAGTATTATTATAAAGGAATAGTTTCATATTATAGGCAGTTCCTCTTTCCTTGTCTGAATAAGTGTATTATTAAAAAGCAATGGTTTGTTACTTGCTTTCAAGAAAGATAATGAAATCCCTTTCTATTTTGTGCAGACAGCATGAAAGTAGTTACTGAAATACTTGACTGACTTCCACATATTCCATTGGCCATTGCACTTGTCCAATTTAAATCACATTGAGGTGCAATGGATAAATTGTTACCATGTTATATTTTTAATTTCATGCATGCACATTGTTTTGATTTTGTCAACTGCACAACATAGTAGGGTCAATTGGCATCATCTGTGAGAAAAGAGCACCATGACACAATTCACTTTGCCAGAAATTTGGAAATGGCATGCTGTACTGCTTGGAATTCATGGTGGAAGCTCCAATACAAACAGTTCAGAGTGTTTGGGTGTCAATCTGAAGACAGTGCTGAGAATTCTGAAAGAGTTGGATGAGTCTAATGGTGATTAAGAAGCCATGGCAGCTTGGAAAACTCACTCTGATTGTTCTGATAAAAAAATATTTCCCAAATTTGTTGATGAGATCCAGGCCATGATTGACAACAATCCCTCCAAGTCAATCAGGTCCATAGCCAGGGAGGTAGTGCTGCCCTAGATCAAGAGGTTGGCTGCTGGAAGACCCTATGTCTGGCAATATGACTGTGCACTATACCACACAAGCAGGAGAACCCAGTCATGGCTGTCAGACAATTTCTGCAACAACATCACTCCTTACATCTGGCCAGCTGCTCTCCAGACTGCAATCCACTTGATTATTGTGTGTGGGGTGCAGTTGAGCAAGAGACCAACAAAACTCCGTTAACACCAAAATGAACTGAGGCAATAATTATGGCAGCATTCACCAACTTAATCAAGGAAACCATCCAGAAGAGTTGCAGGAGATTCTGATTTCATCTGGATGCCATGGTTGAAGCCAATGGCAATTTAGTTGAATAAATTTATTCTTTTTAGTTTTTTTTAAAGATATTTTTGTGTAATTTTGGTAAATATATCTGTTAAAATGAGATGTCAGTGTTATTTTCATTTCTTGCGTAAATTAGATGACAATTTATCCATCGCACCTATATAGAAGATGCTGTAATCCTTACTAAATTCTCTGTAGCCATGCCCAACAAACACCAACTCAGATCCCAACACTTCGGTGACTCATTGACATATAACATAGCTGATGTTATTCAGCCAAAAAAGCAGCAATCTTTAAATATTAAGTATTACTTATTTTTTGATACTTCATTTGCTAATCACAAATAACTGACAGGCTTTTATGCATGAAAATATGCTTAGAATTACAAAGGTATGCTCACTTTTAAAAAAAAAAAAATAATTTCATCATTGACTTGTATGAAAACTCAGGTAAACTTGAAACTCTCCATAAATATTTTCATTGCATTATGTTTCATAATAGATATTTAAAATAAGTATTTAAAAATCAAAATATTAAAAACTTTTCTTATTTTAGTGATTTCATTTATATAAAAAGTGGGTCTTACCATTGATATAACACGTGACTAAAAATGCTATCTAAAAGTTTATATTATATTTTTCTTGATCACATTTACATCATCTTGTGTATTTTACAATTTTTAAGGAAACTGACAGTCAATTCCGCTATATTGCCTTAGAACTCTGCATAGCTACATTAGAAGATTTTGTTGAAGAAAAGATACCTTCTCTCAAGGAACTTGATCATTTATTGCTGCTCCATCAAGCAATGGCTGGAATTGCTCATCTCCATTCATTAGATATAGGTAAGTAAAATGATGCGTGTGTGTGTGTGTGTGTGCTCCACTTGCTTTTTAATTATATAAATTTTAATATGTGCATATGCTTACTTGTTCCTTCTTAACCATTACCACACTAATTTCTTTCTAGAATTGTTCCACCGCCACTGCATTTTGTTTTTAAGGATGCAAAGACATAAACACTTACTGTTTTAAAATTGTTATAACTTTCTTTGTATTGTGTGTATAGATTTTATTTCTTATATACTAATAAAAGAATGGATGAGTAATACTTTGATGTAATGCATTACATTTTGACATTGAAAACACAAAATAAAAAAAGCAAAAAATAAGACATACGTTAACAAATATGCTAACAATTTAACATACTTTAACTTTTATTACTCCTTGTGGAGTTCTGGGGTGCAATAAGATGCAAAATTCTTAAAGAAGGCTTTCATTTCATCAAAAATGTTACGTGCTTCCTCTGGTTTACATACAAGACACCAGCATTCTTTTGATCTTTCTTTCACCTGATTAGCATATTTATTTGTCTTGTTGACAAATAAAGTTATTATTTCATTGTTTATAAATAGACAAAATAATTCACCTTTAGAAAGATATATCAATGATTGCTAATAGCTTCCATAAAATTAGTCAGATATGGATTATATTAGCTGCTAGTGGTCTTTTAGCAGTAATCATAGTTTTCCTTCAAATCACTAGCGTGGTTATCAACTTCAACCACTTCACCATCAATATCCACTTGAGTAAAGCCTTCAAAAACATCATTGGCGTCCAAAGAAGAAAAAAAAAGTCGTCAAATAAAAACTCTTGAATAAAGGCTTCATTGGTTGTCGATGTGGCCATTTTTGTTTACAAAAAAATCAGGGGAAAAATTAACATGAGTTTAATACACATCATGGAGAGCCTAGAAGAATTCAAAATGGCATCAGAAAATGGAAGTTTAGCCTCGTTCTAAAGCAGTAGTAGGTGATTTCCAGCTTAGAATAACAGAAATGTTTATTTATAGCAATCATCTCAAGGTGACATAATGCACCTAGAGCAGCAAGGGGAGAGAATTCTATGCCAACAATTTTCACCTCCAATGTGGTAATGGTTAATGAGGTTTGTCCAGCCAGTCCTTCCAATGTTTGATCCCCACAGCTGACCATTGAATTGATCACTTCAATCCAAGCCCTGCCTTGTCCCACAAGGCTGAAATTGTCAACATTGAATAGGTCTGGTCCAGAGTGAAGCCACAAGTCACAGGATAAATTGTAATAAAGAAAATCTAAATAAATTTTATTGCTCCGTCAATTTACACCTTCACCCTTTTTTTTTTTCGACAAATGATAAAAAAAAACAATTCAACTTTGTTTTTGTTTCCAGAACACCTTAAATTTTATCTCTCAAACAACTTTTCCTTACCAGCAGATAATTCCATAAACTGGATTTTAAAAACAATCGTGTCTCCATTTTGGCTTTTACACTGCCTCCATCCCCCCATGGATTTAAATTATTCAGATTACTTTTTTGACTCCCCAAAAATAATAATAAAGCCATTTTACTTCCAGCCACCTGCACTACTGACTTGGTCATCAGAGGTCTTCATATCTATATTCTTTAGTCAATGTGTTGACAACCCAGTATTTACCAGGTCCATTTCATAGTCAGTTGTCAACTTTGGCCATATGGATTTTGTATTAAAAAAAAAAAAGTTTCTACCCAAGGAAGAAGAGAAAAAAAACAAACCCCTGAATTTACTAAAATCCAGTCTCTTGGTATGTTTATCAATCTATCCTTCAACCCTTAAGGTGTCGCATCTCTCTCAGTATAGCTACAAGCTATCCTTTAGACCCTTAAAGTGTCACATCAATAGTGATGCTTACTTATTCAAATAAAATCATTTTTAAATTATTTTTCAAGTAATGTCTATATTTATTTAAATATTAAAGAATATTAATTATTATTTTTCTATAAATTTTTTCTACTTATGCTGCTAAAAGAATCCACTCTTCAGGTACATGAAGATACAAGGCAGCATGTAAAATGCCTAACCTAAAACATCTATGTTTATATTTTTTCTTTAGTCCACAGAGATATAAAGCCTCACAATGTCCTTATTTCAACATGTGGCAAGCAGGAAATGTGTGCCATGATTTCTGACTTCGGTTTGTGCAAGAAATTAGCACCAGGACATCTCTCATTATCCCACAGTTCTGGAGTAACAGGTACTGAAGGCTGGATTGCTCCAGAACTTGTTGCATCTGATTCCCTAAAAATTGTAAGTGCTTTCATTAAATATCTATTCTCTTTAACAATGTGTAAATTTTTTTAAATTCAAATATGATTTGAAATTTTAAAAGGAAATGAATTTGTAATTTATTATATATGAAAAGTTGTCTCTTTCTCTCATATGGAATCTTAGAACTTTTTTTTTTATAGATATAAAACCATTTTCAATATTTTTGTTTCATTATCTCATGTATGTATTCTTATATCCTGGACAGTAATAATGCATCTTTGAGTATAGCGTTTTTCTTCCAGACATTTATGACATATAAACCCAGTTTAAAACATTTTCTACACTGCATCTCACATTATTAGCCATTGTGTGTGTGTGTATATATATATATATATATATATATATAATGAAATCTAAAAGCTTATTTTTGCCAAATGGTAGCATTTATCTGATCAGTTAAGATGAAACCAGATGTAAACAAATGTCTTGAATTTCAAAGTTTCAAATTAATAGTGAGTTTAAAGCTTTAAAATTGGTCTTATTTGTGAAATAAAGAAATGTTTAACGTCAAAGCTTGCAAAAGGTAAAAGAATACTAGTAATTTTGAACATAATCAGCAGATAGCACCTAACTTGAAAAATTTGTTGAAAATCATGGGTCTGATAAGGCCAAATTAAAGGATATCTGATTGTTCTATAAGCCATGTAAAAAGGTGTTATGACTTAATTCCATTGAATGAAGATAACACAATCATGAAATATAATGTCACTTGGAGTCAACATAGTCTTACTAAAAATGTAAGGCTCACTTCCAGCTAGCTCTCTCCTAATGATTCTTGGCATCAGTATATATACCATTTGAATGAATCCAAGTCATATTCTGAAGAGGTGTGTTCATCTCTATAACATCCTTTTTTAGATTTAGACTTTCTTTATAAGTTTTCCAACATGGGTCTACTTCCAATCTTTCAGTCGGATTACATTTTCACTTATCCAGGTGTTTTATTGTAGTATTATTTCTTGGAATAGGTACTTCAAAGGTATTGTAAAGTATGCCCATTAATGAATTAAATTGTGCTGGTTGCTTATTCTGTGCATTCCTCAAAATCATCCACCTTCAACAATGTACATCATACTTCCAAGGCATCGAATTTGCCTACCTGCCAATTTTCATTTCCACTCTTAAAGCTTTTAAAGAAGACTTTATCTTAAATGATCTGGTAGTTTCAAATTGATGAATTTTCTTTTTATTCTCTGGCAGTAATTTGTCAAAAAACTTTCCTAATAAACATGAGATCTGCAGGTGATGTCTTCGCAATGACATTTGCATTTGACGTCATTCTCTCAAAAATTCTTGTGATGTTTCTTCAACTTCCAAGCCTTTATCTTTCCTTAATGCCTTTTTGAAGGTGACAACAAACCGCTGAAAATGACTATTCAACCTTGGATGATAAATCAACGTTGTCAAATGTTTAACTAGTTTTTGCAGAAATTTTTAAACTCACTAGAAGTAAAGTGAGTTCCCTTGTCAGATACCACACTGTCAGGTACTTGCAAAAAGTTCACATAAGAATTTAATCATCAGTAGTAGGCTGTTTACATTTTAATATCTCGGGCCATTTTGTGAAACTGTCAACTACAATTAGATAGTATGAACTATTTAGTGGTCCAGCAAAGTCTCTATATAGTCCCACCCACAGTTTATCGGTGCTTAGCCATGCATGATAATTTATAGGTGGTTATTTTCCTGCTGAATTACAACCATTACATTTTCTAACTGTATTTTGAACATCTTTGTCCAATAAACATAGCTTCTCATCAGGGACTTTATTCTCACTATTCCCAGATGTCCTACATGGAATTGTTTCAAAATCTTTTTTTTATAGTACTAACAGAATTACTACTCTTTCCGTGTACAAAAGTACTCCATTACAGATAGAAAATGCTGTATTATTGTTATTATTCACCAGGTTTAATTTTAGTTTTACTCCATTTCAGTAATGTCATTCATAGTTTTTTTTAATAAATGTTTCCTTTTTAGAATGAATTTTTATATTGTCTATCATGACTGGCAATTCTTTAATAGTGTTACACCCAAGGCTTTTAATTTCACTTTCAGATTCCAGTGAAGCAATTACAGTATCTTGAAAATCCTCTTTATATTTTGATATTAATCTGGATAAGCCATCTGTGTGTCCCAATTTTTTTGACAATAGAAATTCCATCTTGAAATCCTAGTTCAATAAAATCGTAGCCCAACACTGTAGTCTGTTTGCAGTATACATGGGAATCCCTTTCTTAGAGCCTAATATACTGTTGTGATGGTATAACCCAACTTCCCCATTCACGATAATGGACAGACGGTTTGCCGATAAAGTGCGACCACAGCAGGTGATCGTGAGCGACTTCGTTTGTAACACCTATTGAGGTTAGCATACTCTCGACTCTGTCTCTGTACTACATCCGATTATAAAGTTATTATTGAACCTACACTCTGGTTTACTTTGTTTATTATATCTTGCACGAGATATAACAGCTGGCGACGAAGGATTCGAAGAAACGAATTTCACGTTAAATCATAAAAAAAATTGCCAGTGTCTAAAACAGCTGGCGACGAAAGATTGTGGAACGAACTTCACCAAAAAAAAAAAAAAAAAAAAACTTTGCTGGCAACGTACTTACTTGAAAAAAAAAAAAAAAAAAAAAAATTATATATACATATCAGTTGACGCCGAATAGGATTTCGAAAGCGGAGTCACAAGGCAAAAGGAAACTTTTGGAAAAGTAAGAAAATTTTTACTGTTCAATTGTGATTTGAAAAGTATATATTAAACCGTGACTCAAATGCGAGCCGGTCTAATAATTCGTTATTCAAGTAATAAGTACGGGTTGTAAAAATATTACGGCTGTAAATTGTCTGTTAACCGTAAAAAAAAAAAAAAATGGAGAAATTAGTCGAAATGACTAAAATGCTGTGTACAAGCTTACAACAGCAACAACAACAGCACCTAGAGTTACAACAAAGCAACAACTACAGCACCAAGAGTTACAACAACAAATATTACAACAGCAAAAAAGTCTAGAAAAAATTCTGAAACAGTCGACTGGAGAAAGAAAAAACACTGTTTTTTCTGCCGAAGAAATAGCAAATTCATTATCCGAATTTATATATGAACCTGATTCGGGCATTACATTTCCAGCATACTTTAAACGTTTCGAAAATATATTTACCAAGAGATGTCAACATTGGTCGGATGAGGAACGAGTAACATTACTAGTCCAGAAACTAGGGACAAACGAGAACACGAAGTACTCAAACTTGATATTGCCCAGAAAACCAGAAGAAGTTTCGTTTGAAGAAACTATAAGTATTCTGTCAAAAATATTTGACGAAAGAAATAGTCTGTTTCACACACGATACAGGTGTCTAAACATCGTTAAAACAGATAACGAGGATTTTCTGGCATACGCGGGAACAGTGAACTCTCTGGTTGAACAATTCAAGTTAGAAGAAATTTCCAAAGATGTATTCAAGTGCCTAATTTTTCTTCAAGGACTAACTGATCCTAAATATAAAGAAATTAGGTCGAGAATATTAATAATGGTCGAGCAAGACTCGAACATAACATTACAAAGGGTCACCGAAGAATGCCAACGTCTCATAAACGTAAAAAGGGATAATACACAAATTGAGTAAAAAAGTGTTGCTTTTGTTCGACACGTAAAAACTCAAAAAACCCCAAAAGTCAAAAAGACAGAAAAATGTGAGACGTGTGGAAAAAATAACCATACCAAAAACACATGTTGGTATAAGAATAAATTCTGCCAATCGTGCGGAAATAAAAATCATGCCAAAAATGTGTGTTCGTATAAAAAAAAAATTCTGCCAATCGTGCGGAAATAAAAATCATGCCAAATATGTATGTTGGTACAGAAATAAATTCTGCCAATCATGCGGAAAGAAAGGGCATAAATTTTCCGTTTGCCAGAAAAGGAAATTACAAGATGTAAGTCTGGTATTATCAGAAAAAGAAATTCAGAAAGATAAAAATAGAAAATACGTAGACGTACGTATGAATAATCATACAATTACTTTTCTATTGGATTCTGGTTCAGACATAAGCATTATTGATGAACAAACATGGAAAAATATTGGAAGACCAAAATTATCTGAAACTAAAAAAAACGCTAGAGGGGTTTCAGGGAAAAAATTAAACTTTATGGGAGAATTAAAGTGCAATATTTCGTTATGTGGCAAGACTGCAAAAACGAAAGTGTATGTAATCCAAGGAATTAATTCATGTCTTTTTGGAATAGACTGGATAGTACTTTTTGATTTGTTTGAACTCCCGATTAATTCATTTTGCAACGTAATAAACAGTGCAGAAAAACAAAAAAGTATAAAAAATGAAAAATTCATGAATGAATTAAAAGAAGAATATCCCAGAATTTTTTCTGAGGGTTTGGGTTTATGTACTAAGACGGAAGTCAAATTTGAACTCAAGGAAAATGTGAAACCAATTTTTAAACCTAAGAGGAACGTACCTTTTTCCTCCTTAGACACAATTAATAAGGAATTGGAAAGGCTAGAAAAAATTGGAGTGATATCTAAGGTTGACCATGCTGATTGAGCCTCGCCCACAGTCTACGTTAAGAAAAACGGAAAAATAAGAGTGTGCGCAGATTTTTCAACAGGGTTAAACGATTGCCTTAAAAATCAGTTATCCACTACCTTCACCAGAAGATATTTTTTCAAAGTTGAATGGTGGTAAGATTTTTTCAAAAATCGACTTGTCTGACACATACTTGCAGATTAAAGTGAGTGACGAATGCTCAAAATATTTGTGTATAAATACACATAAAGGTATTTATAAGCTAAATAGGCTTCCTTTCGGATTAAAGGTCGCCCCAGCTTTGTTCCAACAGGTGATGGACACTATGCTGGCAGGCCTTGAGTTTGGTACCGCCTATTTAGATGACATTCTAGTCAAAAGTAAGAATGTTCAAGAACATAAAACACACATCAGAGCGATATTTAAAAGACTAGAAGAGTTTGGCTTTAAATTAAGCCACGAGAAGTGTAAATTCTTCATGGAAAGAATTACATACCTCGGACAGGTGATAGACAATGAAGGCAGGAAACCGGACCCACAGAGAGCCGATGCAATTAAGAACATGCCTGCACCCGACACAGTTGCGAAATTACAATCGTTTCTGGGGTTGGCCCAATATTATGCAATCTACATATATAAAATGTATGATTTAAGAGCCCCCCTTAACGAATTGTTGAAAAAAGACAAGAAATGGTTTTGGTCGAAAGATTGCGAGACGGCTTTTCAGAAAATAAAAAAATGCCTACTCTCAGATCTCGCCTTAGCACATTATGATCCTGAGAAAGATCATCCTGGCAACTGACGCAAGTTTATACGGAGTGGGGGCTGCACTGCTACACAAATATGAAGATGGCACTACTAAACCGATTGCGCATGCGTCGAGGACTCTTCTTCCGGCTGAAAAAAATTATAGCCAGATCGAGGAGGCGGCTTTGTCGATTGTGTTCGGGGTTAAAAAATACCATCGCTTTTTATATGGTAGATCATTTGTACTTCAAACGGACCATAAACCGTTACTTACAATATTTGGAGGTAAAAAAGGCATTCCTACGCATACAGCTAATCGTTTACGGCGATGGGGTGTAACCCTGCTTAATTACCATTTTAGGATGGAATACGTCAAATCTAAAGAACATGGGCATGCGGATGGACTGTCAAGGCTAATTCCAGAAAAGGAAGAAATTTTAGAAGAGACTGTTATAGCAGCATTAACTGAGGAAAAAGAAATATCAGGTCTCTTGTTGAATACAGTCAGGGAATTGCCGGTAACTTTGGACCAAATAAAAAAAGAAGCGGAAAAAGATCACTATATTGTGAATTTAAAGAGCCAGACGAGATGGAACAAAAAACAGAAAAAGGGAACTCAGATTTCACCTTTCTCAATTTGCGACAACACATTGATGTACGCAGATAGAATTGTTATACCTAAATCTCTACGTACAGATATACTGAAAGAATTTCATACCGGTCATCCTGGAATGTCTCGGATGAAATCACTCATGCGTGGTTACGTATGCTGGCCAGGAATGGACAAGGATATTGAAGTTTTTGTAAGACTATGTAGAGGTTGTCAATTAGCTGCAAGGGCACCTCCGGTCAAAATGAATCCTTGGCCGAAAACGGATTTGCCGTGGGCACGTCTACATATAGACTATGCTGGACCAATTAATGGGTACTATTATTTGATATTGGTGGACTCTTTATCGAAATGGCCTGAGGTAGTCAAGTGCAAGCATCCTACATCTAGGAACACCATCAGTGCATTAGATGAAATTTTCAGTCGTTTCGGGGTTCCCAGGACACTAATTAGCGACAATGGTACGGCGTTCACAAGAATTTCTGTACTGCCTTAGACATTGAACACATAACTACACCAGTGTGTCATCCCAGGTCGAACGGTCAAGCCGAGAAATTTGTTGACACTTTTAAACGTGCTTTACGTAAAAATCAAGGTATGGACACGGAAGAAAGAACTATTCAGAAGTTCTTAGCAATATATAGGGTAACTCCTAATGAGAACAACGATGCGAAAATGTCACCGGCGGAAATTATGTTCGCAAGGAAAATTAGATCAATTTTCGATAGATTGTTACCGTATCAAAACAAAAAAGTTGCTAAGAAAGAGGAAAAAGTCAACATAAAAAAGTACAAAAATTTTCAAAGTGGAAAAAGCTATTGGATGGATGGCATAATCCAAAAAAGGATTGGTAAAGTGATCTACACGATTAAAAGTAAAAAATTTACATGTAAAAGACACATCAATCAGATTAGACCACGATATGGTGAAGAAAGTGAAAGAAGCGAAGAAGAAATTCCGATGGAAGTGTTATGTGATGCTTTTAACATGACACTGCCTAATAGTGTATATGAACCGGTATCGCAGTATCGAGCTGAAAAGCGAAAATTATCTTCGCCAAAAAAGGATCTAATTGTGACGACTAAAAGAAGGAGCACACGGGAAAGAAAACCAGTGGAGCGTTTTAGCCCGGATCCAAAAAGACGATATTAGAAGCAGAAATTTTCAAAAGTGAGAATTTCAGCTTCGTGGGGAGGTGTTGTGATGGTATAACCCAACTTCCCCATTCACGATAATGGACAGACGGTTTGCCGATAAAGTGCGACCGCAGCAGGTGATCGTGAGCGACTTCGTTTGTAACACCTATTGAGGTTAGCATACTCTCGACTCTGTCTCTGTACTACATCCGATTATAAAGTTATTATTGAACCTACACTCGGGTTTACTTTGTTTATTATATCTTGCACAAGATATAACATATACTTAATAATGGAATATGAATTTTCTTCTTAGTATCATCCTGTGAAATTTCTTTACAGCAAAAATTATATTGAAGAGTTCAAAACCATCTCCTTTGATGGAAACTAAACAAAGCAGATTGGAGTGAATATAAAAACTAATACTGTCAAAAACTTACCAACAAAGATGACAAAAAAAATTCTATTGAATATTTTTTCAAAACATTAATAGCAATTGCAAGAAAATGTATACCAAAAAGCAGTGAATCAAATAAGCATCAAAGACCATGGTTTGACAAAGATTGCAAAAAGACAATAAGATTGCATACAGCAGCCCTACGAAAATTCAATACTCAACCTAGAGCAATAGCATGTAATCATCAAAGAAGCTAAAAGAAAATCATGGAGGGATTAAATAAAATAAACTCCAATACGAAACCAAAAAATGTCTGGAATATGATAAAGAAAATCATTGGCAAAAATCTCCTCTTCCTAAATCACCTATCCCAAATAACATAAAAATAACAAGCAAAAAGTTTACAGCAAATCTATTTGCAGAAACCTTTTAAAAACATTCCTTTAGCAAAAACTACAAGTAGCAATTCCAAAAAGTTAGGCATGATGCAGAAAAAAATGCTGAACTTTAACTTAAACAACAAAGATTACAACCTTTCTTTTACTCTGAATAAACTTATAGATGCCATAAGCGAATCACATAGTACAGCTGCTGGCCCAAAGGAAATTCATTATGAATTCCTTAGACAACCCCCCCCCAATCCATAAAATATTGAAACATCTTTAATGAGATATAGTTTAAGAGAAAAATACCAAATAGCTGGAAACAAGCTATTGTGATCCCTATACCAAAACCAGATAAAGACAAATCAGACCCCAAAAACCTCCAGTCCATAACATTAACAAGTTACATATGCAAAACCCTAGAAAGAATATTAAATAAAAGATTGAACTGGTACCTCAAAACTAATGGTTTAATTACTAATCTCCAGAGTGGATTCAGAAATAAGAGGTACAATAGACAACAGGGTACTCCTAAAAACTTTCATTAGTGAGGTTTTTATTAAAAAAGAACACACAATATCCATTTTCTTCAATCTAGAAAAGACCTATAAGACAACATGGAATAATGAAAGACCTATATAATCCTGGATTAAAGAGAAGATTACCCAATTTGATAAATAACCTTTTGTCCAATAGAAGTTTCAAAGTTTAGGTTGGATCAACAATCTCAGACTCAAAAATCCAAGAAAGAGTTCCACGAGGTTGCATCTTGTCCATCGCTCTTTTTAATATAAAAATTAACAACATTGTTAATTGCCTGAATCAAGGTGTCAGTGGTTCATTATACATAGATGACCTGATCTGCTACAGATAAAAAAATATGCAGATAGTAGAATGACAACTGCAAGTGTGCCTAAATAAATTAATCCGATGGACTATCGAAAACGGTTTGAAATTTTCTCCAACCAAGACAGTGTATCCATTTCTGCAATCAAAAAAAAATGGACAATGATGCAACTCTTAAACTTGAAGGAATTGAAATGACTAATCAACATAAATTTCTGGGAATCTTTTTTGATAAAAACTTACTTTCATTCCCCACTTAAAACACGTAAAACAGAAATGCCTAAAAGCATTACAATTACTATGGGTTGTGGCTAACACCAACTGGAGAGCAAATCACATAGCACTCCTAAAATTATATAGAGCTCTAATAAGATCTAAACTGGAAGATAGATGTTTCATATATGGGTTGACCTGGAAATCCTACCTAAAAACTCTTGACCCCATCCATCATGCAGGATTAAGACTAGCTCTGGGTGCCTTCAAAACACCACCTATAGAAAGCCTTTTGGCCTTTACATGAAAAATCTCATCACCGAAACACAAATAAATCCAACTCTAATTTTTAAAACTACCAACTCAAAAAACCCACCCTGGTTAATGAAATACCCTACAATTCTTACTAAATACCCTAAAATTCTAACTTATCTGACTAAATGGAAGAAATCCATTCTACAACTTCACTCAAATCATAAGTATATATACACTGATGACTCTAAAATGTTGGACAGAGTTGGATGCTCTGCTATCCTTAACAACATAACAATGCAGAAAAGATTGCCTGACAAAGCCTCAATCTTCAGTGCAGAAGCTTCAGCCATACACTTGGCTTTAGATATAGAATCCAGTGGGTCAGATAGATTCATCATCATCCCAGATTCATTATCTGTCTTCGTAACTCTGAAGAATAAAAACATGGGAGACCCTTTAATAAATAAATTATTAAATAAGATTGACTCTGTTTATAAGGAAAAAGATGCTGTAATAGTCCTATGCTGGATACTGAGCCATATTGGCATACAAGGAAATGGAAAAGCTGACAAAATGGCAAAGGAATTACTGAACATGGCCCTCTCTAATGTAAAGATACCACACACTGACCCAGCATAAACAGGACCATTAAAGAAAAATAGCAGCAATTATGGAACAACTGTGTAAACAATAAACTATTCAACATCCAACCAATCATCAATGAAAGATTGTCAAGTTACAGAAAGATAAGGAGAGAGGAGGTGGTTCTAGCCAGACTCCGTATAGAACACACATACATAACCCACCAACATCTACTAAAAAATGAGCAACCGCCAATATGTGTCCCATGCCAAGAACCATATACCGTCAAACACATTCTACTAAATTGCTGTAATTTCCAGCAAACCTGAATCAAACTCTACAAATTGGATAACTTAAAGGATCTATTGAAAACCATCAAGCATCATCATAAATTTCATTATAGAAAAATACAGGAAAATATTTATTAAAAAAAAAAACTGTTTACCAAATCTGCTTATCTATATTGTTTTGTAGCCTATTTTTGAAGAAAAAAATATTACCAGCAATACATTTGACTCTTGACAAAATGCCTATAAAATATGTCAATGAAACCTGTTCTACATTATGATTCCTTACAAAGAATACATACTTTATTCATACAAACCTTTCAGAAAAATCTTGTTGGCATTAAATAACCCTTCGAGGTTGATATGCCGTTAAACTAAACAAACCATAAACCATCAAGCCGTTCAGTGTGGTCATCTCCACAACAAAAGGTTATCTGTTCTATGTGCCATGTGAAAAAGCTCTCTGACTGTTCTATGTACCATGTGAAAAAGCAAAACACCTATATTTGTCAAGCTATGGAATTTGGGGGAATTGTGGCAGTGAGGAAGGGTTAAAAGGCTCATGATGCTGTGTTCTAAATCAATTGGCATAACATCTGAAGCTGAAAACTAGGCCTCATTTAAAAGGCATCCACAAAGGAAATCAAATGAATTTTACAACCCAAAGACTGATTTTCAATTTTTATTTTTTTTTATTTTATTTTTTTTATTTTTATTTTTTTTTAATCAATAAATGCTCTGCTGCCCCTGATGAGCAGATGGATCAGGCAAATTCTTGGTCACTACTGGGTAGAGGCATCAACTTGGTTGATACAATGTTTTCACTCTGGCATTCAATTTTTGAGACACATGGTTAAAGAAGAAACTAAACACTTTTAAGAAAGATGATTTTTATGAAACAAAAAATGTGCCACCACATTTAATGAAGGAAATTAATATCTAAATAAAATGAGTTTCAAAGACTTGTTTGATCAAATTGACAATTTGTTCCTCCCAACCTGAACCTCTTTTAAAACTTGTGGAACATTCTAAAGAGGATGGTTTACATTGGTAAATGGCAATTTGTAAGCAAGGTTAACTTTTGAATATTATTCTGGCTGCATGCTGTTTCATATGAAAAAATATAACAGCTCACAAAATATGTGCATAGAGGATTTCTAAAACTGGTTTCAGAGCATGGAACATATATTTCACATTAATGTTAATTTGTTTTCATTACGTTGATACTGCTTTCAATTTTTTGTTCAAAATTTTGTCTTTGTAAATATTACACATATTCTGTAATTACAAGTTTTTATTACAACATAATGTTTGTTATAGTTTCAGTAACTTGACTAATAATGTGAAACTTGGATAATCCAGTAAAATTCATAAAACTGCAATAGTAACATGTATCAAGTATAATTTATCTCTTTTACATGAAATATCCAATTATGTACGTCAATCCAAACATGAAATTAATCATTCAAATATTTCCCTGAATCACTTCATTAACTTTCTAAAACTTAGGAAAAATTAAAAGTGGCTAATGTAAATTTCAATTTTCAAAAAAAATTATTTTTCTCATAAAGAAAAATAAGCAAAACTATAAATGCTGTCTATAAACTTTCTATCTTGTAATCTATTTGCCACCATATTTCCTCTTTGTTAATAAGTAATTCAAAACAAATCTTATCAGTTGTTAACAAAAATTTCAGAACATCTGAGAATTATAACTTTCTGCTTATAATTTTTGTTTTTATTTCAGACACGTGCTGTTGACATTTTTTCTGCTGGATGTGTAATGTATTATGTCAAATCAAAAGGCAAACATCCATTTGGACCCAATTTAAAAAGGCAGGCCAACATTATGGCAGGATATTATTGCTTAAGTGAACTTGCTGAAGAAAGTAAATATTTTCTTAAATCTGTTGTTTTGTTAACTCTGAATGCATTCATAATATTTGCAAATGTACCAATGACAAATGTTTTTTGTTTTTTTTTTCTATTGTATTTTGTTTTGTCTTGTAAACATTAAGCCGTTGTACTTAAACGATTCATGAGTTATGAAGTTAATTTGAGACAAAAGGAAAATATTAACTTAAAGTAATGCCTTTTTTTTTCTTTTTTTGATAATAGTCAATATGAATAAGACTCCTGGATAAGAATTTTTTTTCTATTTGTCAACCCACAAGAGGTTGAAAGACTGTTAAGCACAGTTAATCAATCTATTTGTTTTATAGTAGATAATCAGTACATTGTTTAAATAATTGTATAACACAGCCATAACACACGTATAACAGTACATGTAGTAAAAATGAAGATAACATAATTGATGCTTTAATTCATTACTTCATTAGGATTTTTGAAGGCAGAAAATAAATGCTAGATTCATATCTCACTATAGTTTAAAAAAATAAACCTGACTAACTTCTGAACATCTGTTCATAATCCATCTCACTGTTTTAATTAATTTTTTTTTCTTTTCTAGAATATTTCCTAGATCGCAATTTAATTCAGAAAATGATTTCTTTTGATCCAAAAGAAAGACCAACTGCTAAATATATTTTAAAACATCCATTTTTCTGGAAACCTGATCACCAGCTTCGGTTTTTCCAGGTAAGAATCTCTGCATCACATTCTTACATTATGTACATTAGTTACTGTAATCTGTTAATTGTGTATCACCACAATTTACATGTGTTTAAAACTTATTTTCATCTGTCATTAAGATGATTAAAAGGGAATAATCATTGTATGCTTTCTAAATCATTTGAATGTTTGTTCTACACATTTGTGTTTATGTAGGTAGTGTAGCTGTGACAGCCATGAGACATTGACTGGTTTTATCATTATTTATATCACAAATTGATTGTTTACCATTGGTACATTTATATAGAATTGTAAAATGGTAGGAAAAAATTAGTCCAATCCAATTTTTGTAGATAATTAGATCTAAGTATACAATTAAAAAAATGTTAAAAATGTCTAGAATTTGGTCTTTGTCATATCTTGTTTAGGGAGGTGTGAGTGATCTAACAGCAGAAAAAATGAAATTGACAAGCTGAGACAATTTTTGTTCACTTCACATTAATGTCCTTGGGAAAGCCTTGGTTCACAGCCATTCTAGGAGAGCTCTGAATTCCAAACTAGATAAAACAACAGAAAACCACTATCTTTCCCCAAAATTATCATAGCAATGCACTGGTAACAGATATTAAAAGAAAACTAGAGTTATGATTATTTATAACCCAAATGGACATGGCAGCATCATAAGAAATGTTATTTTATTATTTAAAGATAATGTTCTTTATCATATTAACTTATAACTAATACTTTATCAGTGAAAGATATTTTCAACAATGTCATTATTAACCTCTTTAAAAAAAAAAATGATATAAAAATCTTTCAGCATTTAATTACACAAATTACAAATCTTAGATCTTAAGGGAAGTTGTACTTCTCTGGCTATGTTTTCTTTTCAGTTCTGTCTATTCATTTTCTCATTATTTTTTTCCCTATGGTATTTGCTGGTGTTTTCATGAAATAAATTTAAAATATTAACTAAATTTCCATGTTAATCAAGCATGGATTATTTACTTGCACATTATTAAGTTGTATATATTGATTGATTAATCTTATAATTACACCATATCTTATTTTCTATGCAACAGTATCTCAAAGAAAATCAAATTAATTAAATCTCAGTTGCATTAGTTTTTATCTGAACAAAAGCATCTCAAAATGCACCATTGCTACACAGAATTAAAAATTTTCTATTTTTCTAAAAAATGTTGAAAATACAATTTGCCAAGAAAAATTCTGTTGGTTGCCTGAAATAAGTTATGTAATAAAAATTGACACTTCCACTCCACATTTTTCATTTACTCAGGATCTTAGTGACAGAACAGAAAAAGAAAAGGCTGAAACTTGTGAAGTGGTTCAGCGGTTAGAAACTGGCAGTGATCTCATTATTAAAAATGATTGGAAAAAACATATAACAGAAGAATTACAGGAAGGTAAGTAATAAATTGAAATATAAACATGTAAGACATTTTCGATGGCACTTATACAAACATATACGAAAATAAGATACTGTGAGCCATTAGTATATTTGGGTGACAGTTTCTTCTATACAAGTTGTATTAAAGACCAACAGAAATGGTTTAAGTATTTTTATTCACTTTTCTACTCTTCTGTTGAGGTGTTTGACATCAGGATTGCGGCTGTACAGGTGTTTCCAAATTCTAAGCTTTCATAAGCCATTTTCAAGAAAGATTTTATTTGCTTTGCTAAAAATATGTTTAGAATT
The DNA here is from genome assembly GCA_964036315.1 of Acanthosepion esculentum. Classification (NCBI taxonomy): domain Eukaryota; kingdom Metazoa; phylum Mollusca; class Cephalopoda; order Sepiida; family Sepiidae; genus Acanthosepion; species Acanthosepion esculentum. Next base: position 89,442,750 of record OZ038486.1, on the reverse strand, counting down.
TTTTATTTATTTACTCATTTTGTTTCAATGTCACACTATTATGTAGTAGTCTGTGATGTCTCCTTTTTTTTTTTTTGTTAATTATTGTTTGCTCTAAATTGAAATTTTATTAATGCCAAGTTGTTTTTGTTACTGCTTCTAGTATTCTTGAAAAGTGTTTATTTTGCATTTTTAAGTGTCTTATAAAAATATTTTGTATAAGGAGGAGATATATATATATATATATATATATATATGGGATACAAGTGTCGGTTTGATGTATTACTATCTATATAAATGCTACTGGTTATAATATTGTTTTGCTTATTCTACCTTCAAGTATAACAAAATGCCTCAATCTGACATGTCAGACTTGTAAGACTTGCACAACTCATTTTCTTTTGCCATGGTGGAGATTGGACTAAATATAATTTTATACTCAATGGCAGTTGCATGAAAGCAGTATCACTATTAAAATTAAAATATTTTAATTTTTAATTTCCAATTTTTATTTTGCATGACTAAATACAAAAATAATTATGCTTTCCTATTGCAAATGATAAAGACCAAAAATGTTATAGTCTTGACTCAAAAAATTTATTGTGGATGAAGGGCCTGCTGATATGTAATATGACCATAATCAAGCTGACTAACATCACAATAATAAAAATAATAAATGCTTTTAGTTGATATTTCATTGGGTTGAAAATGTTCCAGTTTTTGGAGAAACACTATTATAAGCAATGCCTTATTTTTCTTGAGTTATTCTTTTCTCTCTCTTCTGACTTGGTTTTCAGATTTAAGAAAATTCCGAACATACAATGGAAAATCAGTCAGAGATTTATTGCGAGCAATGAGAAATAAGGTAAAATTTGTTGTTTCAAAATCTTTGCTTTTAGAGTCCATTTAAATTCAGAATATAATACCTGACAGCATTTTTTTAAAAACAGGTCTGGTCAGATACACAACTGACATTAACTATTTTCAACATTTAAACACAATAAAATTAAAAATTTGATTTTTCTGTATATCCTTCAAAATCTATGTTTATATTAGTTTCCTGTTTTTCTATTATCATCAGTCCTTTGACTGCTTTAATTATCAGGGGAACCTAAGGGCAGAAAAAACAGACATGGTTGCAAAGTTCTGCCATTGTCATGTCCCTACTTCAACAATGCTTTGCAGAGGGTGTTATGGCATATGACATGGCCAAACCATGATATGTTCTTACACTTAATAATGACAAGAGATTCCTGTTGGCCCAGAAAGTCCTATGACCTTGCTATATACATAGCCATTGTTTTTGTGCTCTCAGTAGGAGATGCAGAGGAGCTTTCTCAAGCATTTGTTCTTGAATGCCTGGATCCTTTTTTATGCCTGTAGCAAAAAGTGTGTAAAATTGGACTTTCTACATTCAGCTTCCTAACAATTCCTGCAATCCATTTTCTTTAGCCAATTTCTCTACAACGCGTGTCTCCTACTTGATACAGCAGCAACCATATGCTTGTCATCTCCTTATGCCCACTTTTATCTCCTCATTGACAGCCAAAATTTACATATATGAAAAGATACTCTCATAAGGGTGTATTCAACTCTGAGATCTGTGTTTTAAATGTGTAACCCTACAAAGCCACCTTTTTCCCCTTTTTGGACAGTTTACATGTGAGACACATTCAAATCCATGTTCGCCCTGGAGGTAAACAAATTTCTTCTAGCATTGCAAAAAATGCATGCAACCCTGTGCCACTTTGCCCTTTGCAATAGTTCACTACATAGTCTTAACCAGAAGTCTCCAAGTCTCACACCCTTTAGGAGGATGGATATGACCAAGCGATTTGTAAATCGCTTGGTCATATCCATCCTCCTAAATGAATTTGGTATGGAAGCTGTTGTTGCTCTTCCATATCCTTTCCAGCCTGACCATCACTGCTGTGTCTGTGGTGATCTATATGCAGATTTCTATATTGCAGATGTCATCTTTTGATAGAGTTGCTCCCAAGTATTTGAAGTTGGACACTTCCTCCAGTGCTTCACTGTCAATGGTGATACTGGCACTCATGTTGCTTGTGTTATTCACCATTACTTTGGATTTCTCTGTGTTGAGTTCCATTCCATATGTGGTGATACTTTCAAAGAGTTTGTTGGTCAGGTCTTGCAGCTCACTGATACTGCCTGCCATAAGGTTGCAGACAAGTCTACCACTGATAGATAAGTGTTGTGGTTGTGGAGGGTTTCCTGCATAATTCTCTCCAGAACCAGAGTGAAAAAAGTAGCCATCCCTCTCTAATCCCGATAGTCATCTGGAAGAAATCTCCCACTTGGTTACTCAAGAGAAATGCACTAGTGGCATGGTCATAGAGGGCATGGATAACTTGTACAAGCCCTTCTCTGTTGAATCCTCTGTGGACATGCCAAAGGTCATCATGCCATACCAGATCAAATGCTTTCATGAAATCAATGAAATTGTAGAACAGGTCCCTCTGGTTTTGCAGATGTTTCTGGATGAGGACCCTACAGTTGAAGATTTGTTCCTCTGTGTTCCATATGGCTTTAAAACCTGCCTGCTCTTCTGACAGTAGTTTTTCAGACAGTTGAGGGTAATACAGAGCATGGTCTTGCTCAGGTGGCTGATCAGGTTTATTGTTCTATAATTCTGGCATTGCTTGAGATTACCCTTCTTTGGTAAGGATATCACCAGTGACTGGACACTTCTTTTGAACACTTCTTCTGTTCCCAAATCTGCTGGTATAGAGCTTTTATGGTCTTAACAGTCTCCATTTTTCACCAGTTCAGAAGGTACATTGTCCACTCCAGGTGAGTTGGCAGATTTCAGGTTCCTTTACTACTACATCTACCTTCTCCTCCAGTATTGGCAGACTGTCATCACCTTCTGTGTGGTACTGGTCAGCTTGCAGTAAAGAGGTAACTGGATAGAGCTCATAATTGTACAGACTGTCACCATATTCACTTAATGTATTCAGAACTTCTACTCTGTCAGTAGCTTGTCATCTATGACAGCTGCTCTTAGTTGGCTGGTCTTGCAGAGGGTATTCTAGACCTTATTGCTGTCAACTGATTTTATGCCCTTCTCAATGATGCTACACTGTTCCTCTATCCACTCCTCTTTGGCTGCTTGTAAACTCTTCATGATGTCTCTGTTCACATTTTGGTATGGCATCCAAGCTTCATTACTTGAGTACTTCTTACTTTTTAGCTCTTGTCACACAAATTCAGAACTTCATTCATTCATTGCTGAATTTTCTTCCATGATTTTTCCAGAAACTCTTCTGCTGCTGTTTTGAGTAGGACTTATTTGATGTTGAATGCATGAGTGTCAATCTCACTGTCAAGCAGGCTGCAAATATGCCACCAACTTGTGCCTGAAAAACTTCTCTGAATTCAGGACCTTTCAGCTTCTCAAGGCCAATGCGGAGGCTCCGAGGGCAATGTTAGTCTTCAGCTTCAAGATTGTCATCACAAGGACATGATCACTGTGATGTTTGCACTGGAAATCTCCTTGTTTTCACCTTGCTGGACTTAAATCATCGCAGAACCAGAATGAAGTCAATCTAGTTGTGGATTTGCCTGCTAGGTCAGTGCCAGGTTGTAAGTTCAAGGAGTGTAGAGTATTGGCCAAAGTGAGGTAGTGGATTCTGGCAAACTCAAGCAGTCTAAGGCCTCTGTTGTTAGTCTCCCCCAATGCCAAATCTTCCAACTGTTCCTACCTGGTTCTTGTATGCACCTGGGTTTACTTTGGCAATGATTGTTATTCATGGTGACTTCCACAAGTTTATAAGACTTTTAAACTTCCTCCTCATTGCGGTCTGTTATTCAAAAATTCTTGTCAGCATTAAATAACCCTCTGTTAAACTAAATAAACCAAACCAATCATCATTGTGGTCTGAAGTTGGAGCCTAAACCTGGATGATTGTCATGTTATGTGGTTTGGCTGATACACAGATGGAGATTATTCTGCTGGAGATGGAGAGTGCAATGTGACTCCATACTGATGTTTCTTTTCTTCAGAGAACCAGATCTTGTGTCCAGCCTCTGTTGATGCTTCACTGATGCCAGTCCATCTAAAAGCCAGTGATGTCCTATTGATAGCATCTCAGTTTGTGAGTTAGTTCTTGAATTCTGCCCCAGGCATTGAGGGTATGAATGTTTCACATTTCCATGACTGCATCCTGCGTTGATAGCTTGATAGCGTTTACTGCTCCAGTTGCCTACTTGTCATACCCATCCTGGAGTGAGTCAATGTGACACACAGCCATTGTGGATCAGGGCCTCAACCAATCCAGCATGGTGTTATCTTCTTCCTCATGATCCTTTCATTGGGCTTTCAGATAGATTGGTATAGCCAAGCTGTTGACCGACAGCCAAAGACCATAGAATGTGGTGTGAAATGCAGTCCATACACTAGGCCATTGAGTCCATCTAGAGACCCTCTCCATCCTAGCCGTTGGCTGCTTCTTTAGCTCTTTGACATTGTAAACGCTACCTCCTCATGTGTCATATCCTGCCTGCTGAAGCAGTTGCCCACTGTGTGGCATAAAATTAAATAAACTAGATAAAAAACTATTCATATTAGACAATATAATAAAATAATTGAATAATTAATAACAAATAATCATGTTTGATATTATTGTTATCATAATACTGTTTAGTAACATAAAAATTTAATAAAACAAGTTAAAATACAATAAAAAAACTTACATTAAAGCTTAGAAAGTATACATTAAAATTAAGAGTTAGACTTGAGATTGCATCTCTTCTAAAAGTGAAAATGTTATCTTCCTTTACTTTATTGTATAAAAAAAAAAACAAATGTTAAATTTTAAGTAAATAAGTTACCTTTCACTTGTGTTAAATTTAAATAAATTTCTATTATATGTAACTGAGGAATTATAGGATTATAAGTTTTCATACAATATACACTAAGCTCTAGGCGTGCAGTTCATTGTGATAGATTTAGTATTCAGTAATTTAATGTTCTATTATAAACCCTACATGTGAAAATTTCTTTATTCTTAGCAAGATGTTTATAACATATCTAAATAATTTTTTTTATTTGCCAATATTCTGGTGGTGGTGGGTAGTATTTTTTTTCTTTCTTCATTAGTCCTTAAAATGTGTATGAGAGTGTAGCATAGCAGTTATGGGTGTGGAAAGTGGAGTTAACATGCTTTAGTATGTCAATTCAAATTCCATTCAACTTTTATAAATACTCTCGAGAAAGGTATGAATCCATATCTTCTCTCGCCAGCTAAGAATTAAATAGCAGGACGACTGGTGAGAAATGTAACAAATGATGTTAATGGTTAACAAATTTTTGTTCAGAATTATTCCAGTGGAAGCTTTGTGGATCATCTTGCAAAATAAATGAATAATTCTCAGCAAAATCTGCAATAACTATGACTTCACCATGCATCAAAGAATTTTTGATTGTTCTTTGGCAATGAAATCATGTTTTTCAAGGTTTCAAAAAAAAAAAATAATTTCAATAAATTCTTTTACAGATTGTGATACAGTTTGCAGTGTGGTTCTATCAGTTGATAGCCACTCTCTGTAGATAAAATCATCTATTAAATTTTCCTCTATATAATATTCTATGTAAAATCTTCCATCAAATTCCTGGGTATGACAATAAACTGCATCCACATCCTGAGTATGACGATAAACTACCCATCCTGGGTAAAACGATAAACTACATCCAACAGCAAGGCCTTTGATCAGAAGGTTTTGAGCTGTGTAGAACCACCTCTTAATTGCTGGTGTTCCCAGGTCCACCCTGACCCAGGGCGGTAGCACCTGTTAAGGTCCCAACTATGGGCAAAAAGTTAACCCCCAAACTGGGGTCTAAACACTATGAAAGTGTAAAAATACTTGTAAAAAAAAAAAAAATATTACTAGCAATAAAAACTTTGTCGGCATTAAATAATCCATTGAGGTTGATATGCTGTAAAACAAACCAAACTAAACTAATCAAATTGCTACAAGTTGAACCTAAGTAGCCATTAGACATTGCTTCAATGCATATAATAGCAGCTATGCATTGGTGGTAATCTGTTAAATATTGTTAATCTTGAGCCCCTATAATCATCAGTTCACATTTTGATGTATTGTGCAGACACCAGCTTTTTGGAGGTATTATCAAAATTTGTACTTTTTGGGACCTCTTTTCACAATTGCAATCTTTTCTTTTAATTGTGTAATAATTTCACTTTCATCAGATCTTTTGTGCTCTTCTAAACTGGTAGATTCTTGATGAGAAATTTTAGTCCAAATCAATTTAATTTTCTTTCAACAAAAGTTTATATATGATTATTTATACCAGTAGCATGAATTAAGACCAAAATTATAAAATATCTCAAAAGATATCTCATTGTTTTGCAGTAAATAACTTTCACCCATGGAGGATTTACCAGTAATAATTATGTTGTATCATTACATCAACATAATTTAAAAAAAAAATTAATATGAAATTAAAAATTACTTAGTACAACTGTTTTGGTTTTCCTGTATTGGTGAAGAATCTCAACTACTATTAAAAGCCACCAATATCTTTACAGTCTGGAGAGTAAGTGACTTGTTTCAGAGGGCCATGTTTATAAGTGACCATTTAAAGTCATGTTGAGGTCATTTTTTTTCACACTGACTTAATAATTTTTTATTATTTTTATGACCAGTACATATTTTGACTTATCAAAAAGTTAAAATGAAATAAAGTAATCATTGTTTAGATATTAGACAGAATCATGCAGTTGTAGGAAAAAGGTGTTTGCTTGTAACTGTTAATCATATATGGAAAAACAAAAACTAAAAAATTGATTGTTTTGTACATTTATTTAGTGTACAAAGTCAGATGTCAACAACATTTGTTGCATATTTTATGTTCTCTTAACATTAATTCATGACACTTTTAAATAATTATTTATTATGTCACTTTTTAATATTTAAAAATCTATTTGTTGTATAATAAAAATGTAAACAAAGCCAAAAATAAGGTTGTTTATTTCCTACCAAATTGGTCAACATTTAACCACATGTCACAAATTCTGTTGATTTTATGATTATAGTTCTTACGTGAATATTAACCAGCATTCAAAGAGCTTTCTAAAGGTATACAACTTAACCATATTGGGAAAATATTGGCATATAGTACCAAAAACCAAATCTTGCCATTTTGAATAAGGTCTAACTCAGGCCACAGCCAAAAGTTCACCACAAAATTTTGTACATATGCCAAAAGGTAGACAAATTTGATGATCAATTTTTTTTTAAATTAAAGATACACTTCTCAAGAAATTAAAGACCAAATCTTAACTTATTTGATCTTTAAACAAAAAAATAAATAGGTCACCTTTTAGATCTATCCAAGAACTTTAAAATTAGGTACCTCCAATAATTCGCTAAAAAATCAGTATAGCATAATGATAAAAGGTCCGAAACTAAACAAAAACAGTTTCATCATTAAAATGTTTATGTATTTCTTAAGAGGAAAGAACAAAGTATTTTTTTAAATATTTTTTCAAACTTTTTTTCTAACATGTTCTAAATTTGGGTCAAAAATCTCTTTTTTTTTGTTAATCTGTGAGACTTGTGGTCATTGCTTTTTTTTTTTTAGTGTAGCAGTTTCGGGGGAAACTCATTAATTTGGAAATTCTTGCAAAAATCAAATAATTGTCTAATTTAAATGAAACTTTCAGGACTTATTCAAAAATGAATGAATTTATTTTTAGAAAATCTTGGTAAAAATATTTTGTTTTAATATATCTCATAAGTGACATTATGGTTAAAAGGTCACGTGTTTCAAAGCTTGTCTCCTCCTTAGGCAAAGCCTCTTGACATGTCAAGGTCTTATCTCGCTCTCAATTATTAAATTAAAAATTAAATTGAGATAATTTTATTATCTCATTTATCAATTTAAACAATTAATAACTCAGTGAGATATTTTAATTATTAATATAATAATTTTATTAGTTATTATCTCAGTTATTAAATTGAAAATGTAATAACTTAATGTAATATTAATAATTAATAAAATTAGTTATCATTATCTTAGCTATTAAATAATGAAAGAGATAGAGGTAACTTAATAATGTAAGAAATTTTTATAGTATTTTAAATTATTATAAGAAACAAAAAAATTGTTATGTCATTTTTGATGCACCGTACCAAACCTGTCAACACATTCAGCCATCAAATTATCAAAAGAGACATGAAAATAACAAGACCCCGAGGTCAAGAAATGTTTGTCTAGAAAATTTTATGCTAAAAGTGATTTTTGTTTCAGAACAGATTAATTTAACTTTAAATTTGCTAATTTTACGAAAGTAACGTTTCAGAAATGTATATCTTATTTCAGCGGAAATTTTAAAACTGAAAAATAAGTTTGTTTACATTTCACTAAAAAAAAGTTAAAAAATGGCCATTTTGATTTTTTTTTTTTTTTTTTTTTTTTTTTTTTTGGAAGAATCAACTAAAAATCATTCAAATTTCTATTTGAAATACTCCACAGTATTTTTTTTTTTCTGGAATTAGAAAATTTAATCCTTTAGCGGTTGGAAAGCTTCGAAAAGGATTTTTCCTTTATGAAAAATACATTTAAACCTTAGGTATACCGAATTTTTGGAGGTACCTATTTAAAATGGTATATAATTTAGCTTTGTGACTAAAAAAACAACTGACATATTGATATCTAATGAATTTGACAAAGGTGAAAGGGTCATATCTCGGGAATACTTTGATCTAAAAGCTGTAAATTCATATTTTGTGCTGCATGACTATAGATGTTGATATACTTCCTTCAAATACTTTTTCTTTCTTTTTCTACAGAAACATCATTACCGAGAACTTCCAGAAGCTGTCCAGAAATCATTGGGCTCAATTCCTTCAGGCTTTGTGGAATATTTTACATCTCGTTTCCCTCGTCTTTTGTTGCACACTTATGAAGCTGCCAATTGCTGTAACACTGAAAGTACACTTTCCCAGTATTATGATATTTAAGTACTTGGGGGAAGTGCTCCTGCAATCTGTGATCTTGAAAAACGTCACCTTTTCTCATTTCAAAGTTTACATTCTCTGAGTTTTTCTTACATCTCCATTAATTCTTAAACTTTCTGCTTAAAAAATAATAATAATGTGAGATCTACCAAAACATAAAGCAATGAAAATTTTTCATCTTTGGTATACTTTAATCTAGGGTAGGGAATATTAGGAGAAACAAAACACAAGTTTATTACAAGTGATGCTTAATTGGGTGGATGCTATTTGAAAATATTTCAAATAGTTCAGTACTTTTTTTTTCTGTCCTCACTTAACCTCTGTCCTAAAACATCTACTCTCTTAATACTGAATTTCATTATCAGAAATTTAATCTTTTTCAACTTGTACACAATATTTTTCAAAACTTTGGCTATGATGAAGAAATATATTTAAATATCTTAATCTAAATTTTTCATTGTTTGTTTTGTTTTTTATTATTAAAGATTTTGCATCCAAATTTATTTCCTTTAACAATATTTGTTCTCAAATTGTCTTTCACAATCATTTTTTTTGTTGGTGTTATCACCAACAGAAAAATGAGAGTATTTTTTAATTCATTAAATTTTATCATCTGAAATGTTTTTAATTTCATCTTTCTTTCAGTGAAAATATTTTCATATTTACTTGGCAATAAGATAAATCCAATTAAAGCATCAACTGTTAAATAAATTTTAATAAAGGTGAATCTGAACTGTCTAAGTATTTGATAAAAATTATTTAAATTCAAATATATTTCTATGAAGTGTCTTTTTGCATGACAGTGATTTGCACTGCTTATTGTCTAATGTACTTTATACTTAGTACAATATGGCTGTAGTCAATGTAATATTTTATGACATGAAGTACCATAATGAAAATCTGGCCAGTTTAATTATTACACATGTAGTCCAAAGCAGAAATAATAAATCATCTCCAGGAAAAGTTATGAATTTTTGTGAATCATCTAAACCTCCAGTTCAAATATATTTGGTGGTTGAAGTAGTTTTGTTTTTATAGTCAATAGTAGTAAGTGTAAACATCAGAATTGCAAAAATTAGACGTACTACAAACTAAGTTAAGTTTAGTAAATGTTTCCAAATATTTTTATCTTAGTTTGTCATGATAATTGCACTAAATATGTGCTTCTGATTACAAATACTTCTTTCCTAATCTTTTAACAATTTCCGTATTCAATCCAGTTTTATAATAGACTAATTTATAGATTTTATGTTAGCTAGTGTTATTGTCAAAATAATGCAATGCAGAACCTACTTGGTTAAAGTCACTTCACTTAATATTTTAACTATTTTATTTTACATGTGTAGATAATTCTACAAAACAATAATTTATAGTTTGATTCTAACAAAGGAAAAATATTTGTTTTTAAAAGATCTCATTCTATAGAGCTCTCAATATGAAAGACTTACATAGATTAATTGCTGTGTTTTTTAAATACTGAAATATTTCTCCGATTGAAAATATGAGCAAATTGACATTCTTAAATGAAATGGAAACTTGATTCAGTATGTCTCACAACATTAAAAAAAAGCTTTTAAATTACCAAAATTAATTTTTTTAAATATATAAATATTCAGGGCACACACAATTATGGTTTTCCATAGATTCCTTTTCATTATTATCTCTGAGTTGCCATGCCTTTTGGGAAATATAGTGTTGTTGCTTTCACTATGGTTTGGATTTCAAAGTTTGTTTTCTCACAGTCTGTTGCATTCACTTTCATAAGTGAATGCAACAGACTAGGCTGGAATTTGATCTTGGCTTGACATTTATGCTTTCCATGTTGATGATCATTACACTACCTGCACATTCTTGAAAAAACCTTTTTTGAAAAACAAATAATATTGAAAAGATTTTGAAAAAAATATGAGTATAAATAATGGCTCTAAAATTTAATTACATTAGCATAGAGATCTCCACTAAATTTTCGATACCTAAGGTTTAAAATGAATTTTTAAAAGTGTAAAAGCATTCTTGAAGCTTTCTTTTTAACTTTAATTGAAAGCTAAATGATTAAATTTATTATTTCCAGTAAACAAAAAATACTCTGATGTATTTCAAATAAAAATTATATTGATTGGAATCTCAACTTTTTGGTCACTTTCAGAAAATCGATAAATATCGGCCACACTTGTAAACAAAAGTTCATTCTTGGTTTTAAAAATCTTCCGAAATATATATTTGTGACACTTATATGAGGAAAATTAGAAAATTTAAAGTTAAATTAATCTGATTTGAAACAAATATTACTTACTATAGCATACAAGCATTTCTTAACCACTGGGTCTTTTTTTTTTTTTTTCTGACATTCTGATTTATTGGCAGCCTAAAGTGTTGACAGTTAAGTATGGTTAACCAGAAATTGACATAAATTTACAAAGTCTAGGTGAATGCTTTCTTTCTGGTTTTTAACTATCTAGTAATTTTTAAAAATTAATATATTTTCAAAAATTATCTAATATTTTATTGAATTTTAGTTACTTTAGCTTTATAGCCTTACATTTTGTTTTATCAAAATAACTCTCACAAAAAGAATAAACTTTAAAAAAGGTAAAAAGTAACTACTAACAAAATAAATTTTTATGAAATAGGAGTTAAAGTAAAAATAATTTGAAAGGAAATTTCAAAATGACACGCAAATTAAAAAAATAAGGACTTCAAATAGAAATTGAATAAAAAAAAGTTATTTTTTAGTAGAATTATATTGAGTTTCATCTCCAGGTTCTTCTGTAAGTGAAACTAAAAAAAAAAAAAAAATTACTTAATTGAAGTATGACCCACAATAAAATAAATACATAAAATAAAAATATTTACTGAAATAAAAATTTAAAGTAAAAATTACTTTAAATTTTAATGTTTAAAATTTTGAAGGGATGATTTGCAAAGCCTGTTGGGATGTAAATACAATGAAACACAGAAATGAAAATGAAAGAATTTCTGCCAGCCAAATTTTTCAAGGAGGACAACTCTTAAAACATGTGACGAACTCCCATACTTAGGAAAATAGGAATGTTTCTGTGCTAAAAAACAAAAATTAAAAATTATTTAAAAAATCTTGGTGCAAACAACTTTTAAGCTTTTCAATTTTGATTCATAAATATAGTTTTCACTTAATAACAATATCACCTAGATGGATTAAAGTAATGTAGAATTTTAAACTTTTTAAATTAATATAATTGAAATTTTTAAAAATGAAAACAATTCTTGTAAAAATTCATTATTCATCAAAAAAAAATTTTTTTCTTAAGACATCCTTAATAAATCTTATTTTTAAAATTAATTAAAAGCTTTTCTAATTAGATAATGTCATTTTTTATTTTACAATTTGGAGCAGGTTTTGGGGAAATTTGTTATAATTTGGGGGGTGGGGGACTGATTCTCCAAGGAGTTCTGCTTTTAACTAATAAAAACAATTTTGAGATTGAAATTTAATTTCCCAAAATTTCATGAAATTTATTTGTGTGTGTGTGTGTGTGTGTGTGTGTGTGATAAAATATTTTTTACCAAGATTTTCTTAAAAAAAAAAAAAATTTCAAACATAATTTCATTCATTTGTGAAGAACTTTCATTAAAATCTGACAATTATTTGATTTTTGCAGGAATTTCTAAATCAGTGTTTTTCACCCAGAAAAAAAAAGGTGCTAAAACACTAATTGTAAATATTACTGACAAAAAAAAAAGATTTTTTAACCAAAATTTCGAATGTGCTAGAAATGATTAAGAAATTTAATAAAACAATAAAAAATACTTTGGTCTTTCCTCTTAATAACAAACACTTTGACAATAGAACTTTGTTTTTTATTAAGCTTGGGTTTTTTTTTTCATCATGCTATGTTGTTTTTTTGCAACAAAGTGGAGTTGACTATATTAGCATGACCAAGCAAAACTGCCATTATTGTTTGTGTCTTGGGTGTGCAACCTTTTGTCTTAATTTGATAAGAAGCAAGTTTACCTACTTCATAAATGTCCACTCTCACTCTAAAATCTTTAGTAATCCATTTGTTTATATGTAATTTAAACAATTTAAGTTTTCATTTTGTAAAAAATATCTAGTGAAAAATTTTAAGAACATTCAAAGTAGACCCTGTGCCATGTCAGTCTAGAAGGATGTTATTTTTATCTTGGTTATCAATCATTTTTAAAAATAATGCATTTTGTTTTAACTTGCAAAATTCTTACACATTTTTAAAATATATTTTGTAGAGATTAGCAAATTTCTCTTTAAGATTCTTGACCTAACTACTGAATCAAGTTTCCTTCAACAAGTTTTTCTTAAAAATTTACATTTTTCTTAAACTGGACTTCTTAAAATGTGATTATTTTCAAACTTTGTTATAAAAAACAGTATTTCATATTTCAACAATGTGAAATTATATTATTAAAAGATATGTCCATGTCAGTTTTGAGAGAAATTTTCTTGTTTTTATTCAATGTTATTTTGTTTATCACTCTCATTTAGTGTATATTCAGTAAAGTTAATCAACATATAATTAATATCATAATTCTTTGCAATTCACCATCTTTAGTTTTATTCTCTAGTCATCATTTTCTGTTTGAAGAGCTCTTTTCAGAATCTCTGTTTAGCAAAGATGATACAAATGAAAGACTTTTGATGCAATTAAATTTTCTATTTCAATTTTACACACATTATCCTTGTTTTATTATAAGTGAGTTTGTATGCTTAAGTGTATTATTGTTTGGGTTTCTTCAATATTTTAGTAGCGAATCAAAACATTAAAGATGTTAATCTAGATTAAAAATACTTACTATATTCTACAATATGATATTAACTATTATGAACGTTCATGTTTAATTTTGAAGAAATTATGTATTTTTAAGGACACTGAAAACATTTTTTCTGAAAGAAATTATCAATGCTTCTATAATACTATCAAAATGCTAGCATTGTAAGTAAATGATTGTTTTCCTTTTTATTATGAATAAAAATCATTTTTAATTTAACCAATTTATTAACTAATCTTCAAAATATAATATAAAACTGATGTCTATCTTGTTTTTCTCAAAATAGTGTGTGCATATTATACTGAAAAGTTCTTGGCCTGATTCACTTCCTTAAATCAATATTGTTGTCATTAAAACACAATTTTTAGAAATAGGTTGGGTAAAGAAATTTTCAGCTGTGTGTGTGTGTGTGTGTGTGTGTGTGTGTGTGTGTGTGTGTGTGTGTGTGTGTGTGTGTGTGTGTGTGTGTGTGTGTGTGTGTAGACAAAACTTCTGATATTCAGAAATTTTGTACTGTGACACCTGAAAATGTAATATTTTCAATACAACATTCCGAAAAATCATTATTTACACAGTGGCTCCAGAATACAGATATAGCAAGGTGTTGGGAATGGGGACCTAAAATTTAATCAGTTAAATTTACTTTTATTAATTATTTATGTTTAAGATAAAGATATCTATAAAGTTTTGTATAGTAGCCACAACTTTCAAGAATAATAGATAAACACAACAGTAAAAATGGCTGAAGTAATAATTTCTTAAAAATAATTCACTTAAAATTACTCGTTTTTAAGCTAATATTTCTCATAATGACGCTTTAGAAGGACTTTAATATTTACTTTGATTTTCTATCAGGAAGTTATTGTTAACTTCTATTATCAATTTATAAATCATAGTAAATGAATGTAGAACATTCCAAAGGTTTAAAAATCTCTAAATTAATCCAGCTCCAAATGAACAAAGAAAATAAACAAACCACTCTTTAGAATTAGTATGGGAATATTTTGATATAAATTAATTTTAAATATTTTACACTTCAGTTCAAATTTGTCTTAAAGAGAAATCAGGAATAAAGACAGACTTTTATTACAAATGTTTTGATGAACCTTTGATGTAAACAAATGTGACTTGTTAGAACATAAAAAAATATCTATCCTAATATACAGGTTCTTTTTCCAGCTGAACTTCTACATTACAATATTTAATGACAGAGAAAAATGAAAATAAACATTTTTAAAATCAATATTTTAAAAGTTAAATGTGTTTTGTTTTTATTTTTTTAATCTGGAAAAGCATTTTTCAGTACTTGATAACAATGATTTGTATTCAAGGTACCACAGTACTTTACTTGGGATCCAAATAAATCCCATCACAAGTAAAACAAAGAACATGTCAGACCTTTCAAAAATTATGACTATCAATAAAAGCTTAGAAAGACTATTCAAGTGTTACAGGCTTCTGTTCAAATATCTTCCAAAAGATCAGTTGTTTCTCTCAAAATGAATCATTAAATTTGTAGAAGTAAATACAAGCTTCAACTTTTAAGCCTGTTCAAATGTGATGTCAAATAAATGAGGAATACAAGATATTTTTTACAAAGTCCATAATGTTTTTCAGCTGCAACCTTTTTGGCACACTGTCTCTTGATGCAATGAATAGCAAAGGGCACACCAAAAATGCAGTCAAATTTGAAATTTTGTGTGTATGAAATGTTGCAAAAAATGTTAAAATAGGGATATCTTAAATAATTATGAGGAAAATGGGGAAAACAGATTTAAATTAAACATGTAAAATGAAGTTGATAAGGTAATAAAAAAGTTGAACCCTGAATGAATTTGGTGAAAAATCATTAACTTCAGAATTTTCATACAGAGATATTTGCTTGGATTTCTAAGCTGAAATCCAAGAGTGATAACTTCTTAATACTACAATGCTATGCACAAGTTGATTCTCATTAAAAGTTGGAGAAATTGTTTTTTTTGAACAATGGACACTTTGAAATAATACAGGCAAAAGTGGAAATTTTTACATACATCAATGTCAAACTGAGATTGGTGTCCAGTGGAGATCATTTATGTAAACTGAAGAAGCATTTTGCTTTGGGAGATCTCTCAAGACATAATGCTAAGAAAATCCATGTCGCTCAAAGACAAGCACACATGCATTCTGAGGAAAGAGTTGTAACACAAACACAAGGGAAAAAAGTGTGTTGCATTCACACTGCAAAGTGTTAAGGCACTGATTGTGAAAGCAACCATACAAAGAGCAGGAAAAAACAAAAATTGCTATAATTTGGTGGAAATGAAAAATAGAGGACACAACAAACCACTTGGCAATCACTGCCAAGAATCAGAATTCACTTAAGGAAGTAGGAGACAAACCAGATCTGTACTCATATTTTGGCCTTCCAGGCACATCTGACAACCCACCACCACCAGTAGGGAAAGTTGGCCATTCTGAGATGGAACATATATCACTACCCTGGGCCATTAAGTATTGGTGTGTTTTACTTGGAGATAGGGCTAAGACCTGTCCCAAAATCAAGGGCTTCCCCTGGAGGCAGTGGTTTGGGGTAAACCCAAATGTAGTAAGTGTGGAAGATTAGGACTTTGGAGCAGACCATGTAGTATGTAGAGGTTGGTATGGGAGAAGATTACACCCACTCTCAAAAGAATTGGCTGATGAGATAGGACAAGCAAAGGAAACAAGTGAGAAGATAGGTTAGGATTACCAAAGACATGGACTACATACGTGTGACACCTTCAGGGGTTAAAGGGTAGATCAATAAACATACCAAGAAACAACCTGCTGAATTTATCATTCAAAGGGTTGGGTTTTTTTTATTACAAAATCAATATGGCCAAAGTTGTCAGCACGTCAACCAAAGAGTAAAGATATGAAGGCCTTCAATAACTAAGTCCAGAATGGAGGCTAGCTGGGAGTGGAGTGGCTTTATTGTTGTTTTGGGGATTCTAGTTGAAAGGAAAGCCATCTGGTTAATTTGACTCCACCACAGTGTAAGGTTATATGGTGACACCATTGTTTTTGAAATTCAGGTTATGGAATTATCTACGAGACAAGACCTGGTAAGGAAATGAGATAAAAATTTGCAAAATAAAGCAAGGTTGGAGAATTGTAACATTTTTTGTCACTTTTCAACAAGTGTCATTGAATATGCTAAAAAGGCTCTCATAGGGACACCTGGTGAATGTCCAACTGAGAATGGGGTTTGGCTGGAGGAAATATTGTTGAGGAAATGTTTGAGCAATAATTAAAATTAATAATTGAAGTTAAGCCAGGCCTGCTCACTCATACAATCTATACATGGGATTGGTCAGAGTGACAAAGTGAAAGGCCCAGGTAGAACACCAAAGGAGGAAGAGTGATTGTCTACATCCCTTGGGGCAGTACTGGTATGAAGCACCAATATGAGAAAGAAGGAGTTAAGGCAGATCAATGTCCTGCAACCACTACTCATAGAAGAAGGGATATCCCCAAAGTTGGGCATGTAAGTAATCTCCCTGAACCAAACAACAATGCGCTTGTTGGCAATTAGGGGAATCACCAGAACCCTAAGCCATATCAGACCCCATGTCAGTTTTGGGCAATGGTCCATAATAAGCAGGAGATCGAAGTGGCCAAGAGAGAGTTGTTACAGGAGAGAAACAACTTATAGTGGGAAAAGCATTAAACTTACTGTTTGTGTAATCCACACCCTTCTCTACATCTCATCTTCCTCAGTCACTAGCTTTGTTGAGTAATACCAACCTTATGGGTCATCCAACTATCTTTTCTCTCCTTGGTTGGGCCCAGTCTGTCATTTCAATAGAGTTGATTTGGGTTTCCCAAAATCTCAGTTTTAACTGAAACCAGATTGTTTCTTTGTTTTATCTCTCTGGCAGATGAGAAATTTAATTATCTTCTAGGTTTTTCTTTACAATAAAAAACAAATATCCTTTTCTTTCATTTTCCTTCATCTGGTCATCAGTATCTCTTCAGTCTCTTGGAAATTAGTGTTTTTTCAATTTGTTTTTCCAACAGTATTACACAAATTGCATGCAATTAAAAACACTTAAACAAGATCAGTGCCCTGTTACATTTGGAACCATATTGAAAAGTGATTTATAGGTCATTAAAAGAAAAGTAGAAAATGCAATCAAAAGGCAAGAGCCTTAGTGAAGCATGATGTGGAACCATTGAGAGTGGAGAAGTAAAGGCAGACTCACGTGTTGATCTACTGACAGAACATCTACCTGCAGTAAAGAAGATCAGACTAAGGACACCTGATGTGAACTGCAAGAAAACTATGCTTTGCATGTGAATGGTTTTTGAAGTGACATGAACATATGTTGAGTAGGAAAAAGTCAACATTACATTTTATTGCATGGAAAAAAAATTTTTATTTACTGTAGAAAAAAATAAGTTGGAAAGGGATGAGTTATCCTGATGAACATTTGATTAAAAAAGACAGGTGTGGTTAGCATGCACCATACTTTCTTATCATTTCAGGACTGTCTTTGAATTTGGCATGTTGAAGGTGTAAGTGTCTCACTGCACTGAATGGAGTAAAATACTTAATAGTATGTACATTCCACATGGGTGGGAAAAAATGTAACAGGGCCCTGGTTCAACATTTAGTTGCATACTTGGTAATCTGAGTATATTTGGTTGGCATTTGTTTATGTTCAGTTTTGGTGGCTGAAAACAACCTGGTCACAATTGATTTCCATGATCAGGCTTTGGGTCCGTTTATATATATTTATCCAAATATTCCATATAATTTTGAATAGATTGTATTTTTTAACTTCTCAAAGTGTAATATGTTATTGAAAAATTCTAACTTTTAATGCACATTGAATTATGCCTAATTGTCAGAATAGCTTGGCATATTGATGTTATAACACCCAAAAGCAAAATTTTGTAAAAATCACATTTTTAAAACTTTTTCATGATATTTGATGGGTGTCTAAAGGCATTGAATCTTGTATTTCTATTGCATAAAATATTTTTCCATTTTTTTTGTATTATTCTCTATACTGTAATTACTAATGGCCATTTTGCACTTGGAAAAAGTTCAATTCAATATTCATTTGAAAATGTGAAAAGGCTTTTTCCAGTTTGAGACTACACATTGTTTTTCACTATTTCATTTGTCTTAAATTTAACTTTAGTGGGATTTTTTTTATCTTGTTGATATAATTGGCATTTATGACCGGATTTTGGCCTCTCTGAAAAAAAACTTTGCCTTTCAGAATACTGTTTATACTCACAGCATGAGATTTATTGAGTAAAGACAATTCCTAATTAGGATTTACCCAATGTTTTGGTTATTTTCAATTGAAATATATGACATAAACTGAATAAAATATGAATTTCATGTTTCTAAATGATGCAAAACTAATTTAAATTCTCATTTTACTAAATTATATTGATGTGCATAAAATATCTGATTCAAATTGTCTTTCTAAAGACAAGTTTTATCAAAAATCACTTTTTTTTTAAGTGGATCAAGATATGTCGTTTCCTAAGAGATCAAAATTGGACTTCACTGATGTTCATACTAAAATAGCAACACAACTTTTGCACTACAAGGTACTGTGTGATATTTGCTAAAATCCAATTTCATTCAATATATGAATACAATAGACAAATTCAGAATGAAGTTTTATTGTTGCAGCTAAAGAAAACAAAGACTATCACAATGTTGCACAAGTCTATATAAATGGACCCTGAATAAGCAAATGTTAATCATTAGTTAAACAGATCTATTTTTGTTATGAATAAGTTAATAACTTTCAGCAAATAGTAGGTTTTGTGGGAAAGATGAATATTATAAAAACTTAAAATCTATGAGAGCTGCTCCCCCCCCCCCCGCTATATATACCTGCTTTAAGCATAAAATATGTAAAAAGTTACAAAACTAGAGTGGTACTAGCCAAAATTATTTCCATCATAGAAATCAAAAACCCAGAAATTGAAACATTTCCTGTTTGTGTGACCTCATTTGCCTCAAATATCATCTCATAAATTTAAATGTCTATCTTTGAAATAAAGTTATATTTTACTTATTACATAAAAAGTTTAAATAGCATTTTTTTTCTTTTTTTCTTTCTAATGCACAACTTTACAAATGCAAGGGAGATCTCAGAATAAAAGCAAAGTTAAGGAAATGTACAAAAAAATACTATTATACAAGATGACTCACCTGCACATGTATAAATTTGAGGACGGAATGTTGGAATAGGAGAGACAGCAAAACAAAAGCTGTATTTAGCAGCTGTCTGAGACAATACAGTAGTAAACTGCGGCTTGACTTGCTCTAAGAGTAGACTGAACTCAACAGTGGTGATGAGACAAGATTGTGGAAATTAGAGAAAACATTTCTTTTTTCTTTTTTTTCTATCAAAATGGAGCTACTTTTCCAATGCCAGACACAGGTTTTAGAAGAGTTCTTAAATGAAAGAGAAAAAAATTTATAGTTTAATGGATCCCATGTCAAATTTAATTCTGGAATTCAATTACGCCCCAGAGGATAGTCTCTTGTTTTCGACATTTTGTGGATTTCTTTGAAAAAGAATATGAGGGGGTGGACTGTCAGGAAAAAAAGTGCGATACTACTGAGGAGGCTGGAAAAAAAAGGACATGAAAGTTACTGTAATTTTATATCACCAATGTGGATTTTAAAAAGTAAAAGTTTTGTTGACAATTTTTGGCAAAAAAGTGTCTGTTTTCCATATCCAATATTAAATTTTCAATTTGAAAAAAGAAAGACAATTTTTCTACAGTAAATTAAAAGATTTAATAGAA
Source organism: Acanthosepion esculentum (assembly GCA_964036315.1). NCBI lineage: Eukaryota > Metazoa > Mollusca > Cephalopoda > Sepiida > Sepiidae > Acanthosepion > Acanthosepion esculentum. The sequence continues at coordinate 89,422,176 of OZ038486.1, read as the reverse complement.
GACCAGTTCAAATGTTTTATTTTCATGTGTCTGAAGTCACAAAGATAACGCAATAAGGACAAGAATGTTAGCAAAGCTTGAACAAGACCCAGGGATAAATTTACAAACAATGGATGAGGAGTATCAAAGGTTAATAAATTTAAAATGTAACATATGTCAGATTGAAGAACTGGAAGAAATGAAAATGGAGGTCAAAGCAATAAAAAAAATACAACAAAAAATAATATTGCACAAAACCACTGTTAAAGTTGTGAGGGAATGCATCTCCAGAAAAATTACCTGTTTAAAATAAAAAAAATGTTTCCATTGTGGGGAAGCTTGGACACAAAAAAGATTTCTGCAGGTGGAAAAATAACGAATAATAACCATGCTAAAGGAATAGATTTTGTGAAAGTCTCACTACCAAAAAAAGAAAAAAAACTTTGAATAGAAAATTTATTCACAACTGCATGAACAACAAACCCATGACCCTACAATTAGATACAGACTCTGATATTACTATAATTTCAGAAGAGACTTGGAAAAATATTAAAAAAAAGAAAAGGTGCACCAAAACTGAAAAAAAGTTACCTCGAAGTACGTAATGCCTCAGGAGAAACTAAAAATAGTAGGTGAATTGAATTACAAAGTCTTGTTCTGAAACAAAAAAGTTAATGCAGTGCATGTTATTTTAACTGTTTTAAACAAAAAAAATAAATTACTTGTACAAAATCCAATCAGTTATTCATTAATTTTATTAATTTACTTTGAAACAAAAGAAGTACTGGATTTTTGAGATTGTTAAATCAGTTATTCATTTTTTTTGTCAAGAATGGTGATTCAGTTAGTGACTGCACAATGTTTTAAAAATAATTTTCTTTTTTTACAATTAGGCAGTTATCTTTCAAATAAAAAAATTAACTTCATAAGAAACTTTTAGATTATTCAAAATAAGTTTGAAAGTTTCCTTCAGTAAGTTTGTAGTGATACCTTTAGGTACCTCCAAAATTTCACTAAAAACTGAACATACATGATGAAAGAATGTCCCAAACTTAATAAAAATAATGTTTTATTAACAAAGGGTTTTTGATTATTAAATTATGTTTTTAGATCCTTTTTAGAACCTTCTAAATTTTGTTTTTCTTGCATCAGTGTTTGACCACAAATTAGTAAGGGAAATTTTAGCATCTTCTTGTAGTGCAAAACACACAGATTTGGAAATTCTTGCAGAAATCAAATAATTGTTGGATTTTAATGAAACTTTCAGGACTTATTTTCAAAAGCATGATTAATTTTGAAATGTTTCAGTAAAAAAAAAAAATACATAAATTTTTCTTTTCTTTTTTTTTTTTTTTACATCTGTTAACCTCCTCCCCACCACACACACTTAATTTTATGAAATTTCAAGAAATTCTTTTTTGTAACAGTTAATGTTTATATTAGTTATATGGAGAATTTAAATCAATGTTTTGTTTTTTTTGTTGTCAAACAGTTACAGAAAATCTGCGCTGAATTGTAAAATAAAAAATGCAATAAAATTAGGACATTATTTAATTAGAAAGGCTTTATGAATGATAAATATTATGGATACTATTGTCTTAAGTAAAAAGTTTTTTTTCCATGAACACCGAATTTTTACAAGAATTTATATATATATATATATATATATATTAGAATAATTTATAAACTTTAATAATTCTGTAGTGGTCAGGTGATATTGTAAAAACTATATTTACTAGTCATAAATGGAAAAGCTCACTACAATTCAACAAAACAATATTTTAAAAAGAATTTTGAATTTGTTTTGTGTGTACAAACATGTTGATTTTTGTAAATACAGATGTCCTAACATGACATTATAAGAGAATAAGAGTGGTAACTATAGTAAAGATAAAATCCATAGGTAATTTTTTTTTTTTACATTTCCTCAACAAGTGTTTTCATAAGCCAGACTATATAAAGTCAAATACCTAAAATTCAAAATATTTTCTTAAATGTTCAAGATTACAAAGTAGTTAAAAATATTATATAAAAAATGTATTAACATTATATTCATCAAGTAATTGTTACAGTTACGCCACCCTTATATTTGGGAATATTTTTCTAATGAGAAATTTGTCAAACTCATGAAAACACCCACCTCTGTGTTAAAAAATGCTTTTCTGCAATATTTTAAACTAAAAGTAAGTAATATTTGTTTCAAATTAGATTAATTAAACTTTAAATCAGCAAATCTTTCCCAAAAACTTTCAGAAAAGTAATTTTATTTTTAAAAGATTTTTTGATAAAGAGAATTATACTGTGTAAAATTCATTAAGCCTTAGGTATTGTTTTTCTTTGCAAGGTACCGATTTATAAATGACCATAAAAGTTGTTTTAATTTGTTATGTACAAACGAGAATGAGCAAAATTTAAAGAACTAAAAATATACTCAATTTATTTTTTATTTTATTATTTCAGTTAATTGTTTTAAAGAAAATAAGAATAAAATTTGAGCTGACAGTTTCAATTTATTTAAATAATTGTTTTATAGGTTTAAAATACATCATTAAAGAAAATATAAGAAAAGATTTAAACTGTAATATCTATTGTTAAAACAAGTGATTTAAAATGGAATTTAGATGGTGATGTTTATTCATACAGTTAGTAATACAAATTTTGATGCATTGGACCTGTTTTATATGAAAATAACACAGTACCCTCTTTTTCATTTGTGTGCTCAAGTTCTGTGGGTGCATATGAAGCCAAATGATTATTAAAGAGGAGACACGGCTCTACAAGGAGGTGTAAATTTCATTTTTTTTAATATGTTGAATTTATCTGGTATTTCATCCAGTAAAATGTTTTGCAAAAGACAACTTCAAATGTTATGGTTCGCTTGTTTCAATTCTTTAAGATGGGACTATTAAATAGTCAGCTTTGGAGGAAAGGAGGGGAATAAAAAAATTGCTATACATCATTGAAATAATGACATAATTTAAGGAGACAGAATAAAAACTAATCATCACATATGAAAAAGAAACAAGAAAAAAAATTAAATTTTGTTCACATACAAATTTTACCAAAATAGCCCTGAAAATAAACAAGATATCAGCAGTTGAAATTGAAGGAAATTTCATTATTTTGACACCTCACTGCACTGTAATGTAGGTACCTCCATTAAATCACTAAAAAACAGCATTGTATGATGAAAAAAAGGCACCAAACTTAATAAAAACAAAATTTTAGCGTCAAAATGTTTATGTTATTAAGTAAGAGGAAAAACCAAAGCATTTTTTGAGTATTTTATTAAATTTTTTAATTCTTTTTACCACGCTCGAAACATTAGTTAAAATTCTTTTTTTTTCTTTTGCATTTGTGGTGGACCAAAAATTACTATGAGTTAAAAAACTCATAGTAATTTTCTTTTTGGTAAATTGATTTGGAAATTCTTGCAAAAATCAAGTAATTGTCGGATTTTAATGAAACTTTCAGAACTTATTCACAAATACATTTTCTTTTAGAAAATCTTGGTAAAAATATCTGTCTTTTTTTTTTTTTTTTTTTTTTTAAACATGTTATACACCACTTAATTTCATGAAATTTTGATTGCAAAATTTTTTTATTAGTTAAAACCAGGTCTCCTTGGAGAATTTAAATCCACCATTTCTTTTTTTTATTATTCAGTTAAATATTTCCTGAAAATCTGCTCTGAATCATAAAATAAAAAAATGCAATAAAACAATAAATTGGTCTATGTAACATATAAAGAGTTGGAAAAATCACTACTTGGATTCTCCAATTCCAAAAAGAACAAGATCATCAAATCATACAACAAATGTACCATGCTTAAGTTAAAATAAATTCTTATAATCTCCCTACTCAGGAGAAAAACAATAAATTGTTATTTGTTGTTTTAACAAAATGTAACATAAACACAGTTTGGGGATAAACCCTATTGTTAATTCTGACATGTTTGACAGAACCATTGTTCCTTAACAGGGGGTTCAGTATCTATTCCCACATAGTCCCAATGATACCATAGATCACAAGTGCCACAACATATCAGTCTAAAATTTTCTGGTTCATTACAAGTCAGACATATCCACAATTCTACATCCACATTAGATGGAGAATATTTGTCCACTATAGTAACTAGCTCAGTTTGAACAACAGCTCCATACTGCACCATCTCTTGATTTTTACTGTTCTGACACACTGGTCATCAACATAAACGAGGCTTAGAACTCTGCTAAGCATCCAGTAAGGTCTAAACCTGTTAGGGCTTTTAATTAACACAATGTCACCAACTTTAATCTTATTAGTGAAATTGGTTCCATAAAAGGTTCCTACTTTGCTCTCTCTGACTGAGCAAATATTCATCTTGCCAGGTGTTTCTAAATTTCTGCAATAGGCTATCCTGAGCATTAATAGATTCCAGAAGTTCTTGTCTACTGCGGAGAAGGGTCAGTGCTACACATTCTACCTGGGAAGACCTTAACATAAGACTAAAGTTGATCTTAGGTCTTATGAAATCATTTGGTGTTAACAGTTTCAAAATTATGGTCCGAGGAACACCTGTATGTCAATGACTTGTTATTAATTGCATTCTGCACATCTGAGAGCACAGTCAGCAGAAAAATATCCACTTAGAAATGTCCTATTATCTTATGTAGACAAGACTTTGTTTTTATTAGGCACTACCAAATCACACAGAGTACAGAGGAATAGTGAGATGTTGAATGTGCTGTACTCTTCAAAAGTAAACATTCATGGAGGAGTTTACCTCTTACAACAAATGACTTAACACTATCACTATACAAGTGTGAAGGTATACCATATATATTAGTAAACCTCACAAAGGGTAGTATAAAGGAATGTACACTCATGTTCTGCAGTAGCTCGATGTGCACAGCATCTATACTTAAACATTGTTGTGGAGTAGCTGAACACCCCGACAAGATGGATTGGTCTAAGACTATTTAAACAGTACTCTCTCTTACTGAAGGAGAGGAGTTAACAGTTAACTGTTTATTACATTAGTCTGTGTTCTCAACCATGTACCATATTATTCTCCGGAATAAACTACTTATTTTCTCTGTGTGTGTCAACTTTTCCTATTTATAACACAAGAAGGTGCATCTTGTTCAGTTTCATTCTTACAAACTCAGATTGTAAGACCTTTTCTTTATACTCAGGCAGACCAAAGTTCACTGTGCTTGGATAGGTTTGCCATCCTAGAATATTTGAACACTAATGTATTAAATTTCTTACACAATGCCAATCACCTTCACTGATTGTCTAGTTTTGAGAACCCAAAATCCAGACAATTTGGCCTTATTCAAGGTGTTGGCAATGCCTAGGTGTTTGCACCTTTCATGGCAATCTCTTATAATAAGCACAGTCAAGGGGTGGTTTGCAGCCAAGATTATAGGTTTGATAATTTCCACTGTATGAACACGAGATTATTCCTTTCTTGTCAAAAATAAATTCAAAATCCTCTCTATATCTAAATCTTATTTCATCTTCAAATGATTCTTTTTGCATAACCTTTAACAGGAAAGACCAGGCAAGGTTCCTACAATTTACCTTCACCCATTTAATGAATTTGTAGATAAGTGTAGTTATCCACAGCAGTTTTGATAGACTGGAATATCTATCAATTATGATGGAATCAACCTTAATGCTGGATCCACAGAATACCAAACTTCAAATAATATTTTTATTATTGACACTCAAACAGTTTAAGTGACTTGAGAGCCTGGAGCTTGGCACACCCAAAAGCCACACTGGACCTTTTATCCAAAAATCAAAATGACATTTAAATTTTTTAACTGTCAATCCACTAGTAATAAGATCAGGATTTTTGTGCTGAAAGAACATACTTAAAATTTATTTTTTATGAGAAACTTAACAATGAGCTCCTCCATCATTTTATTAATTTCCTTTATCTTATTACTAACAAAAATGCTATTACTTTTGGTGCTTCCATTTAGCAACCAAGACAAAACTATTTGGGCTTCAACAGCAATGATGATGTTTGAGAACACAGATGGGAAGGTATTTAATATGATGAGAAGGCATCTAACAGCTAGAAAGGCTGCCAATAATTCCAATGTGGACAATGTTTTGGTCTCCATGGGAGTCATCTTCACTTTTGCAAATATCAGTGCTGATGTCCCATATGCCAGTTTGAAAGCATCACAAAAAAATTGCTATATCAGTACTCTACTCCACATTGAAGGTGCATCTAGGAAAGCAGAAATAACTTAGTTCAGTCAAATTAGTTCAGCCTGTTTCACATAATCACCAGGATCTGGCTCATCTCACCCCAATCTCCATCATTCACTAATAAGAACTCTGTTTAAAAGGACACAGTCAAAATTGCATAAGGCTTCAGAGAAGTTAGTCCTCTTAGTGCATGATCCAGGATTATTCTCATAATGAGAAAGCTGAATAGTATCCTTGTCAGGACTATATTCATACCCTAGAATCATTTCTCTAACACACCCATGCTTTACCAGATTGTCATCAGCCTTCATTTGGTTCTTTAGTTCAGTACAATTCGTATTACAAGATCTGAGAGCAAAATTTCCCATACTCAGTCTTTTTACTGACTTAGTATATAAACAGGACAATTCATAAAGACTATTGCTAGTTTTCACAAGATTGTCCACATAAAAATTGTTCAACAGCATATGTATGTATGTGACGCCCATCATCCTTCTGCACGATGCCAATATGTGACGCCCGACCCCTTCTGCGGCGCGATCCTGCAGTCACGGCACCATTATGTGACGCCCGACCCCTCGTCGGCGGGATCCTGCAGTCACGACACCACTCGTGACCTCTGACTCTCTCTGGCGCAGTCCTGCAGTCTCGACACCACCTGTGACGGGCTAACCCTGGGACATCGGTTGAAGTCTTGTTGGGTTCTAGTACCAACTTGTCGTACTCGGCTCGCTTCCAACGCCTGGTCACCGAAGCAACTGCTTTGATCTCGATTCAACCTACCGACGTTGTGATTTGATCTTAGGTTGATGAGATCAATCAAATGTCGGGCCGTAGTGCCAGCCGAATCCGGGTCAAGGTGATACTGCACAATAAATGTAGAAAAAAAAAACAAAAGCACAAACAACAACTTCAAGGCGAGCGACTGGTTAGGAATAGTGATTAATTTTATGTCGGTTTGTTGAGTTACAGGAGTGCGTCTCTCTCTTTCTCTCCCAGCCCGAAAAAATGTGGATTATAACATTTTTGCGTTCTTAGCTAGCTCTGGATATCTGGGTTGTTTTTCAATAAAGTCATCTCTGGTGGAAAGTATAAGTCAGACTTCTATAATTTGTTCTTGGTTAGAAGTCTAAGTTGAAAACTGGCTTTGGTGGGAAATCTAAAGTCGGACTTCAACAAATTCGTTCTTGGTTAGAAGTCTAAATCGGAAGACATGGAAAATATAAGTCAGACTTCTATAATTTGTTTTTGGTTAGAAGTCTAAGTCGGAAGGCATGGAATTGTGCGGTCACCTCTGCGAGGCGTTATCTTCCGAGTCCCCTGTCTCTTGGGCTCGACTGGATCTTTCTGCTTCTCGAACTCTCGAACTGAACTGTCGAACTCTCTCTGCCGGACTGTCAAAACGCCCGAAGACGTTTGCTTATATGGACGCCAATCAAAACCCGGCGTGGGTCGGACGTGGTGTGGCCACCATGTTGATTTCAAATCCCCAATAAGGATTTTCTTTGTTTTCGGTCAGAAATATTTATCATTTTCCATTTTTGGAAATCTACCACTCTTTGTCTAGAGGGGCTCCACCCCTTCTGTGAGGAAAGACCTCTTCCTTCTCATACCGGCACCTCATACCAATCCCTTCGAGGGGTGTCAACAAAGATCTCCCTCCTCATATTCTGTGAGGGAAAGTCGGAGGAGAATTATCCTCCTAAGTTTTATCATATCTTCATCCCTCCCACCACCTCGAGCCAGGTGGGTATTTAGCTTATCCTGGAGGGAAAAAGAAGGAAAGAAAAAAAATTAAAATTATTTTTCTTTTTTCTCAAGAAAAACAATTAGACCTCCCAAAATTCCGTTGACAATCTTTTATCTTACCTTAGACATCTGGCATTTAACAGGGCCTCTGCCATAAGGCTTTAATTATTCATTCACTCGTTATCTTGGAAAACCGTCCACTTATGGACAAAAACTGGTGTTATAACAACCAGATGCCTGCTAGTTTGGCGACGAAATTCCGTCACAAAAACAATATTTGTCTCAAACTGTCTTCGATCAATTCTGCCCTCATTGATAACGAATATCATCAAATTCTTCCTTTCGTATTTTATTTTGTTAATCAACCTCCTTCCATGCTCCGCTGGCCGACATTCACCAAGTGACCGCGATTCAACGCTGACAGCCGCCCACCTGTTTCCACTAACTTATCCGCGAGAAGGAGAACAATGGGTCATTAAATTCCTAACCTTATTCAGTAACATTTGGCATATCTCAGCGTCAAACCTCTGCCCCTCCGCGAGAAGGAAAAATGATTATCTTGATTCGCATTTGAAAATAATAAAATAAAAAATCTTTTTACCCATCCTTTGTTTGGGGAAAATAACAAAACAAAAAGAATATCGCTCAGTATGTCTTTCGTTCTATCTATCGGTTTAAGTAATCCCCGTAATTAACTTCTGTGGTTAATTAATTGGTCGACTACCTGCCGTTGCTAAATAGTGTTACATGTATGCATGCATCATCAGGGAACTGAGCAGCATGAGGTTTCAAAATAATTTAAAATAAATAGTGATGCAAACATTCATAAATATAAAAAAATCCTTTAAAAATATTGGATTAAAGATTTTTGCTAAGCTTTTCAATGCATAATGAGTAAATATAGTTTTTACTTCATAACAATATCACCTAAGTTTAAAATAAAGTGGCAAGTTCTAAAACATCAAATTCCATGTTCTTCTGTGACAGTAAATTTCAGTTTTCTGCTTTGTTTCAAAATCATAAAAACACATGAAAAACAGTAAAATATACAGCCTACTTATAAAGGTATCTTCATTTTTTTGTGCTTCAATGATTTATGATGTCCTTGAGTCCAATCTATGGTGTGTTGACAAAAGCCGCAAAATAATTTATCGCTAACATGATAAAACTCATCACAGCTGGCTCTTCAGCTCTGTATTTTGCCGAAAGTATGTACCCACCAAGTTTGCTAGCTTTTCATTTACTCATCATGAAAGATAATCAAACCAGCATTTAAAAATTACTAAACAAACAACTTTTATTTTTACTACCCTTGAATGCCACACTATTCATATGCTAATATCGCACATGGATATTTGCCCTGTGGCAACTGGTTTGGCTTGGTTAATATCATGAATTAGGTTATGGCGCTTGTGCAATACTGGGATCAGTAGTGAAAAATACCCCATGTTATTTATAAAATGACATATTGCAGCAATACAGATTACAGCACTTGCACATAAGTGAATGACTTTGCTGTGTATTGCAAATTTATGCAACTTATGTAGAGTTCCAGCTTTTGTTTTACCATCAGAATATTTTATTTTTAGTAGCAAAAATCCCATTTTCGACTCTATTTTGGTGGGTTTTTTTCTGTTTTCTGTATCATGGAGAACTTGCCACTCTAGTTTAAAATACAGAGCTTTCATTTTAGCTTTAATTGAAAGCTAAAGGATTAAATTTACTATTTTCAGTAAGAAAAATACTCCAGTGTATTTCAAACAGAAATTATATTGATTGAAGTCGTCTTTCATTGCATTTCTCTGTATTAAAAATATCTTCCAAAAATAAAATATACTTTTCTGAAACTTTATTTGAGTAATACTAGCTGATTTAAAGTATAATTAATCAGATTTGAAAAAAAATATTTACCTTAAGTTTAAGATAACACAGAAATGTATTTTTAAAACAAAACATTAGCTGTGTTTTTAACTAACATCACCATGTTTTACGTAATTGATGAGGCAATGACAGACTGAGTGTTCTACAGAGAAACATAATTAAAGAAAATCATGTAAGTGCCTTTTTTGGTGCAAGATGGTTTGTATTAAGCTTTTCAATTTTTGATTAGTTATTTTTCACTTAACAATATAACTTAACAAGATTAAGCAAATGTAGAATTTTAAAAGATTTTAAAAAATAATAAATTATTATAATTAAAATTTTAAAAAAATGAAAACACTTCATTATTCATTGAAAAATTATTTTTTCTTAAGACAATAAATCTTATTTATAAAAGCAATTAAAATCTTTTCTTATGAAATAACATCACATTTGTTGCATTTTTTATTTTATGATTCAGAAAATTTTCAGATTTTCAGGAAATGAGTAGCAGTTTAAAATAAAAATATTGATTTCTCACGAACATTTTAGGAAATCATTTTCCAGGAGGTTTTATGATTTACCATTACATCTATTGACACATTTAACCAGTTTTATTCTTACCTTTTTAAGATGTAATGATGAAGTATCTTGGGTTCATTACTGACAAGAATTCTGAAGCTGGTAAGCAGGCAACAATGGCAGAAATTCAAGAGAGTAGAGAAGTCCAACCATCAACTACATAAGTATAGCTCCATCCCAAGTTACACCCAAAATTAATACATATTTTTCAAGTGAAGCTGTTTTGGAAGCAGAGATCCACTGGGTGCTAAAAATGACTGTGTCTCATTTTTCTTTCAACTTCTGTTTGGATTTGAGTATGTTGCTTGCTTAGAGGTTTCCTGACATTGCCAAAAGATTTGCATATAGTGCAACCAAAGCAGAGAGAAAAAAATTTATAGTTTAATGGATCCCATGTCAAATTTAATTCTGGAATTCAATTACGCCCCAGAGGATAGTCTCTTGTTTTCGACATTTTGTGGATTTCTTTGAAAAAGAATATGAGGGGGTGGACTGTCAGGAAAAAAAGTGCGATACTACTGAGGAGGCTGGAAAAAAAAGGACATGAAAGTTACTGTAATTTTATATCACCAATGTGGATTTTAAAAAGTAAAAGTTTTGTTGACAATTTTTGGCAAAAAAGTGTCTGTTTTCCATATCCAATATTAAATTTTCAATTTGAAAAAAGAAAGACAATTTTTCTACAGTAAATTAAAAGATTTAATAGAAGACCAGTTCAAATGTTTTATTTTCATGTGTCTGAAGTCACAAAGATAACGCAATAAGGACAAGAATGTTAGCAAAGCTTGAACAAGACCCAGGGATAAATTTACAAACAATGGATGAGGAGTATCAAAGGTTAATAAATTTAAAATGTAACATATGTCAGATTGAAGAACTGGAAGAAATGAAAATGGAGGTCAAAGCAATAAAAAAAATACAACAAAAAATAATATTGCACAAAACCACTGTTAAAGTTGTGAGGGAATGCATCTCCAGAAAAATTACCTGTTTAAAATAAAAAAAATGTTTCCATTGTGGGGAAGCTTGGACACAAAAAAGATTTCTGCAGGTGGAAAAATAACGAATAATAACCATGCTAAAGGAATAGATTTTGTGAAAGTCTCACTACCAAAAAAAGAAAAAAAACTTTGAATAGAAAATTTATTCACAACTGCATGAACAACAAACCCATGACCCTACAATTAGATACAGACTCTGATATTACTATAATTTCAGAAGAGACTTGGAAAAATATTAAAAAAAAGAAAAGGTGCACCAAAACTGAAAAAAAGTTACCTCGAAGTACGTAATGCCTCAGGAGAAACTAAAAATAGTAGGTGAATTGAATTACAAAGTCTTGTTCTGAAACAAAAAAGTTAATGCAGTGATTGGATTTTGTACAAGTAATTTATTTTTTTTGTTTAAAACAGTTAAAATAACATGTTATTTTAACTGTTTTAAACAAAAAAAATAAATTACTTGTACAAAATCCAATCAGTTATTCATTAATTTTATTAATTTACTTTGAAACAAAAGAAGTACTGGATTTTTGAGATTGTTAAATCAGTTATTCATTTTTTTTGTCAAGAATGGTGATTCAGTTAGTGACTGCACAATGTTTTAAAAATAATTTTCTTTTTTTACAATTAGGCAGTTATCTTTCAAATAAAAAAATTAACTTCATAAGAAACTTTTAGATTATTCAAAATAAGTTTGAAAGTTTCCTTCAGTAAGTTTGTAGTGATACCTTTAGGTACCTCCAAAATTTCACTAAAAACTGAACATACATGATGAAAGAATGTCCCAAACTTAATAAAAATAATGTTTTATTAACAAAGGGTTTTTGATTATTAAATTATGTTTTTAGATCCTTTTTAGAACCTTCTAAATTTTGTTTTTCTTGCATCAGTGTTTGACCACAAATTAGTAAGGGAAATTTTAGCATCTTCTTGTAGTGCAAAACACACAGATTTGGAAATTCTTGCAGAAATCAAATAATTGTTGGATTTTAATGAAACTTTCAGGACTTATTTTCAAAAGCATGATTAATTTTGAAATGTTTCAGTAAAAAAAAAAAATACATAAATTTTTCTTTTCTTTTTTTTTTTTTTTACATCTGTTAACCTCCTCCCCACCACACACACTTAATTTTATGAAATTTCAAGAAATTCTTTTTTGTAACAGTTAATGTTTATATTAGTTATATGGAGAATTTAAATCAATGTTTTGTTTTTTTTGTTGTCAAACAGTTACAGAAAATCTGCGCTGAATTGTAAAATAAAAAATGCAATAAAATTAGGACATTATTTAATTAGAAAGGCTTTATGAATGATAAATATTATGGATACTATTGTCTTAAGTAAAAAGTTTTTTTTCCATGAACACCGAATTTTTACAAGAATTTATATATATATATATATATATATATTAGAATAATTTATAAACTTTAATAATTCTGTAGTGGTCAGGTGATATTGTAAAAACTATATTTACTAGTCATAAATGGAAAAGCTCACTACAATTCAACAAAACAATATTTTAAAAAGAATTTTGAATTTGTTTTGTGTGTACAAACATGTTGATTTTTGTAAATACAGATGTCCTAACATGACATTATAAGAGAATAAGAGTGGTAACTATAGTAAAGATAAAATCCATAGGTAATTTTTTTTTTTTACATTTCCTCAACAAGTGTTTTCATAAGCCAGACTATATAAAGTCAAATACCTAAAATTCAAAATATTTTCTTAAATGTTCAAGATTACAAAGTAGTTAAAAATATTATATAAAAAATGTATTAACATTATATTCATCAAGTAATTGTTACAGTTACGCCACCCTTATATTTGGGAATATTTTTCTAATGAGAAATTTGTCAAACTCATGAAAACACCCACCTCTGTGTTAAAAAATGCTTTTCTGCAATATTTTAAACTAAAAGTAAGTAATATTTGTTTCAAATTAGATTAATTAAACTTTAAATCAGCAAATCTTTCCCAAAAACTTTCAGAAAAGTAATTTTATTTTTAAAAGATTTTTTGATAAAGAGAATTATACTGTGTAAAATTCATTAAGCCTTAGGTATTGTTTTTCTTTGCAAGGTACCGATTTATAAATGACCATAAAAGTTGTTTTAATTTGTTATGTACAAACGAGAATGAGCAAAATTTAAAGAACTAAAAATATACTCAATTTATTTTTTATTTTATTATTTCAGTTAATTGTTTTAAAGAAAATAAGAATAAAATTTGAGCTGACAGTTTCAATTTATTTAAATAATTGTTTTATAGGTTTAAAATACATCATTAAAGAAAATATAAGAAAAGATTTAAACTGTAATATCTATTGTTAAAACAAGTGATTTAAAATGGAATTTAGATGGTGATGTTTATTCATACAGTTAGTAATACAAATTTTGATGCATTGGACCTGTTTTATATGAAAATAACACAGTACCCTCTTTTTCATTTGTGTGCTCAAGTTCTGTGGGTGCATATGAAGCCAAATGATTATTAAAGAGGAGACACGGCTCTACAAGGAGGTGTAAATTTCATTTTTTTTAATATGTTGAATTTATCTGGTATTTCATCCAGTAAAATGTTTTGCAAAAGACAACTTCAAATGTTATGGTTCGCTTGTTTCAATTCTTTAAGATGGGACTATTAAATAGTCAGCTTTGGAGGAAAGGAGGGGAATAAAAAAATTGCTATACATCATTGAAATAATGACATAATTTAAGGAGACAGAATAAAAACTAATCATCACATATGAAAAAGAAACAAGAAAAAAAATTAAATTTTGTTCACATACAAATTTTACCAAAATAGCCCTGAAAATAAACAAGATATCAGCAGTTGAAATTGAAGGAAATTTCATTATTTTGACACCTCACTGCACTGTAATGTAGGTACCTCCATTAAATCACTAAAAAACAGCATTGTATGATGAAAAAAAGGCACCAAACTTAATAAAAACAAAATTTTAGCGTCAAAATGTTTATGTTATTAAGTAAGAGGAAAAACCAAAGCATTTTTTGAGTATTTTATTAAATTTTTTAATTCTTTTTACCACGCTCGAAACATTAGTTAAAATTCTTTTTTTTTCTTTTGCATTTGTGGTGGACCAAAAATTACTATGAGTTAAAAAACTCATAGTAATTTTCTTTTTGGTAAATTGATTTGGAAATTCTTGCAAAAATCAAGTAATTGTCGGATTTTAATGAAACTTTCAGAACTTATTCACAAATACATTTTCTTTTAGAAAATCTTGGTAAAAATATCTGTCTTTTTTTTTTTTTTTTTTTTTTTAAACATGTTATACACCACTTAATTTCATGAAATTTTGATTGCAAAATTTTTTTATTAGTTAAAACCAGGTCTCCTTGGAGAATTTAAATCCACCATTTCTTTTTTTTATTATTCAGTTAAATATTTCCTGAAAATCTGCTCTGAATCATAAAATAAAAAAATGCAATAAAACAATAAATTGGTCTATGTAACATATAAAGAGTTGGAAAAATCACTACTTGGATTCTCCAATTCCAAAAAGAACAAGATCATCAAATCATACAACAAATGTACCATGCTTAAGTTAAAATAAATTCTTATAATCTCCCTACTCAGGAGAAAAACAATAAATTGTTATTTGTTGTTTTAACAAAATGTAACATAAACACAGTTTGGGGATAAACCCTATTGTTAATTCTGACATGTTTGACAGAACCATTGTTCCTTAACAGGGGGTTCAGTATCTATTCCCACATAGTCCCAATGATACCATAGATCACAAGTGCCACAACATATCAGTCTAAAATTTTCTGGTTCATTACAAGTCAGACATATCCACAATTCTACATCCACATTAGATGGAGAATATTTGTCCACTATAGTAACTAGCTCAGTTTGAACAACAGCTCCATACTGCACCATCTCTTGATTTTTACTGTTCTGACACACTGGTCATCAACATAAACGAGGCTTAGAACTCTGCTAAGCATCCAGTAAGGTCTAAACCTGTTAGGGCTTTTAATTAACACAATGTCACCAACTTTAATCTTATTAGTGAAATTGGTTCCATAAAAGGTTCCTACTTTGCTCTCTCTGACTGAGCAAATATTCATCTTGCCAGGTGTTTCTAAATTTCTGCAATAGGCTATCCTGAGCATTAATAGATTCCAGAAGTTCTTGTCTACTGCGGAGAAGGGTCAGTGCTACACATTCTACCTGGGAAGACCTTAACATAAGACTAAAGTTGATCTTAGGTCTTATGAAATCATTTGGTGTTAACAGTTTCAAAATTATGGTCCGAGGAACACCTGTATGTCAATGACTTGTTATTAATTGCATTCTGCACATCTGAGAGCACAGTCAGCAGAAAAATATCCACTTAGAAATGTCCTATTATCTTATGTAGACAAGACTTTGTTTTTATTAGGCACTACCAAATCACACAGAGTACAGAGGAATAGTGAGATGTTGAATGTGCTGTACTCTTCAAAAGTAAACATTCATGGAGGAGTTTACCTCTTACAACAAATGACTTAACACTATCACTATACAAGTGTGAAGGTATACCATATATATTAGTAAACCTCACAAAGGGTAGTATAAAGGAATGTACACTCATGTTCTGCAGTAGCTCGATGTGCACAGCATCTATACTTAAACATTGTTGTGGAGTAGCTGAACACCCCGACAAGATGGATTGGTCTAAGACTATTTAAACAGTACTCTCTCTTACTGAAGGAGAGGAGTTAACAGTTAACTGTTTATTACATTAGTCTGTGTTCTCAACCATGTACCATATTATTCTCCGGAATAAACTACTTATTTTCTCTGTGTGTGTCAACTTTTCCTATTTATAACACAAGAAGGTGCATCTTGTTCAGTTTCATTCTTACAAACTCAGATTGTAAGACCTTTTCTTTATACTCAGGCAGACCAAAGTTCACTGTGCTTGGATAGGTTTGCCATCCTAGAATATTTGAACACTAATGTATTAAATTTCTTACACAATGCCAATCACCTTCACTGATTGTCTAGTTTTGAGAACCCAAAATCCAGACAATTTGGCCTTATTCAAGGTGTTGGCAATGCCTAGGTGTTTGCACCTTTCATGGCAATCTCTTATAATAAGCACAGTCAAGGGGTGGTTTGCAGCCAAGATTATAGGTTTGATAATTTCCACTGTATGAACACGAGATTATTCCTTTCTTGTCAAAAATAAATTCAAAATCCTCTCTATATCTAAATCTTATTTCATCTTCAAATGATTCTTTTTGCATAACCTTTAACAGGAAAGACCAGGCAAGGTTCCTACAATTTACCTTCACCCATTTAATGAATTTGTAGATAAGTGTAGTTATCCACAGCAGTTTTGATAGACTGGAATATCTATCAATTATGATGGAATCAACCTTAATGCTGGATCCACAGAATACCAAACTTCAAATAATATTTTTATTATTGACACTCAAACAGTTTAAGTGACTTGAGAGCCTGGAGCTTGGCACACCCAAAAGCCACACTGGACCTTTTATCCAAAAATCAAAATGACATTTAAATTTTTTAACTGTCAATCCACTAGTAATAAGATCAGGATTTTTGTGCTGAAAGAACATACTTAAAATTTATTTTTTATGAGAAACTTAACAATGAGCTCCTCCATCATTTTATTAATTTCCTTTATCTTATTACTAACAAAAATGCTATTACTTTTGGTGCTTCCATTTAGCAACCAAGACAAAACTATTTGGGCTTCAACAGCAATGATGATGTTTGAGAACACAGATGGGAAGGTATTTAATATGATGAGAAGGCATCTAACAGCTAGAAAGGCTGCCAATAATTCCAATGTGGACAATGTTTTGGTCTCCATGGGAGTCATCTTCACTTTTGCAAATATCAGTGCTGATGTCCCATATGCCAGTTTGAAAGCATCACAAAAAAATTGCTATATCAGTACTCTACTCCACATTGAAGGTGCATCTAGGAAAGCAGAAATAACTTAGTTCAGTCAAATTAGTTCAGCCTGTTTCACATAATCACCAGGATCTGGCTCATCTCACCCCAATCTCCATCATTCACTAATAAGAACTCTGTTTAAAAGGACACAGTCAAAATTGCATAAGGCTTCAGAGAAGTTAGTCCTCTTAGTGCATGATCCAGGATTATTCTCATAATGAGAAAGCTGAATAGTATCCTTGTCAGGACTATATTCATACCCTAGAATCATTTCTCTAACACACCCATGCTTTACCAGATTGTCATCAGCCTTCATTTGGTTCTTTAGTTCAGTACAATTCGTATTACAAGATCTGAGAGCAAAATTTCCCATACTCAGTCTTTTTACTGACTTAGTATATAAACAGGACAATTCATAAAGACTATTGCTAGTTTTCACAAGATTGTCCACATAAAAATTGTTCAACAGCATATGTATGTATGTGACGCCCATCATCCTTCTGCACGATGCCAATATGTGACGCCCGACCCCTTCTGCGGCGCGATCCTGCAGTCACGGCACCATTATGTGACGCCCGACCCCTCGTCGGCGGGATCCTGCAGTCACGACACCACTCGTGACCTCTGACTCTCTCTGGCGCAGTCCTGCAGTCTCGACACCACCTGTGACGGGCTAACCCTGGGACATCGGTTGAAGTCTTGTTGGGTTCTAGTACCAACTTGTCGTACTCGGCTCGCTTCCAACGCCTGGTCACCGAAGCAACTGCTTTGATCTCGATTCAACCTACCGACGTTGTGATTTGATCTTAGGTTGATGAGATCAATCAAATGTCGGGCCGTAGTGCCAGCCGAATCCGGGTCAAGGTGATACTGCACAATAAATGTAGAAAAAAAAAACAAAAGCACAAACAACAACTTCAAGGCGAGCGACTGGTTAGGAATAGTGATTAATTTTATGTCGGTTTGTTGAGTTACAGGAGTGCGTCTCTCTCTTTCTCTCCCAGCCCGAAAAAATGTGGATTATAACATTTTTGCGTTCTTAGCTAGCTCTGGATATCTGGGTTGTTTTTCAATAAAGTCATCTCTGGTGGAAAGTATAAGTCAGACTTCTATAATTTGTTCTTGGTTAGAAGTCTAAGTTGAAAACTGGCTTTGGTGGGAAATCTAAAGTCGGACTTCAACAAATTCGTTCTTGGTTAGAAGTCTAAATCGGAAGACATGGAAAATATAAGTCAGACTTCTATAATTTGTTTTTGGTTAGAAGTCTAAGTCGGAAGGCATGGAATTGTGCGGTCACCTCTGCGAGGCGTTATCTTCCGAGTCCCCTGTCTCTTGGGCTCGACTGGATCTTTCTGCTTCTCGAACTCTCGAACTGAACTGTCGAACTCTCTCTGCCGGACTGTCAAAACGCCCGAAGACGTTTGCTTATATGGACGCCAATCAAAACCCGGCGTGGGTCGGACGTGGTGTGGCCACCATGTTGATTTCAAATCCCCAATAAGGATTTTCTTTGTTTTCGGTCAGAAATATTTATCATTTTCCATTTTTGGAAATCTACCACTCTTTGTCTAGAGGGGCTCCACCCCTTCTGTGAGGAAAGACCTCTTCCTTCTCATACCGGCACCTCATACCAATCCCTTCGAGGGGTGTCAACAAAGATCTCCCTCCTCATATTCTGTGAGGGAAAGTCGGAGGAGAATTATCCTCCTAAGTTTTATCATATCTTCATCCCTCCCACCACCTCGAGCCAGGTGGGTATTTAGCTTATCCTGGAGGGAAAAAGAAGGAAAGAAAAAAAATTAAAATTATTTTTCTTTTTTCTCAAGAAAAACAATTAGACCTCCCAAAATTCCGTTGACAATCTTTTATCTTACCTTAGACATCTGGCATTTAACAGGGCCTCTGCCATAAGGCTTTAATTATTCATTCACTCGTTATCTTGGAAAACCGTCCACTTATGGACAAAAACTGGTGTTATAACAACCAGATGCCTGCTAGTTTGGCGACGAAATTCCGTCACAAAAACAATATTTGTCTCAAACTGTCTTCGATCAATTCTGCCCTCATTGATAACGAATATCATCAAATTCTTCCTTTCGTATTTTATTTTGTTAATCAACCTCCTTCCATGCTCCGCTGGCCGACATTCACCAAGTGACCGCGATTCAACGCTGACAGCCGCCCACCTGTTTCCACTAACTTATCCGCGAGAAGGAGAACAATGGGTCATTAAATTCCTAACCTTATTCAGTAACATTTGGCATATCTCAGCGTCAAACCTCTGCCCCTCCGCGAGAAGGAAAAATGATTATCTTGATTCGCATTTGAAAATAATAAAATAAAAAATCTTTTTACCCATCCTTTGTTTGGGGAAAATAACAAAACAAAAAGAATATCGCTCAGTATGTCTTTCGTTCTATCTATCGGTTTAAGTAATCCCCGTAATTAACTTCTGTGGTTAATTAATTGGTCGACTACCTGCCGTTGCTAAATAGTGTTACATGTATGCATGCATCATCAGGGAACTGAGCAGCATGAGGTTTCAAAATAATTTAAAATAAATAGTGATGCAAACATTCATAAATATAAAAAAATCCTTTAAAAATATTGGATTAAAGATTTTTGCTAAGCTTTTCAATGCATAATGAGTAAATATAGTTTTTACTTCATAACAATATCACCTAAGTTTAAAATAAAGTGGCAAGTTCTAAAACATCAAATTCCATGTTCTTCTGTGACAGTAAATTTCAGTTTTCTGCTTTGTTTCAAAATCATAAAAACACATGAAAAACAGTAAAATATACAGCCTACTTATAAAGGTATCTTCATTTTTTTGTGCTTCAATGATTTATGATGTCCTTGAGTCCAATCTATGGTGTGTTGACAAAAGCCGCAAAATAATTTATCGCTAACATGATAAAACTCATCACAGCTGGCTCTTCAGCTCTGTATTTTGCCGAAAGTATGTACCCACCAAGTTTGCTAGCTTTTCATTTACTCATCATGAAAGATAATCAAACCAGCATTTAAAAATTACTAAACAAACAACTTTTATTTTTACTACCCTTGAATGCCACACTATTCATATGCTAATATCGCACATGGATATTTGCCCTGTGGCAACTGGTTTGGCTTGGTTAATATCATGAATTAGGTTATGGCGCTTGTGCAATACTGGGATCAGTAGTGAAAAATACCCCATGTTATTTATAAAATGACATATTGCAGCAATACAGATTACAGCACTTGCACATAAGTGAATGACTTTGCTGTGTATTGCAAATTTATGCAACTTATGTAGAGTTCCAGCTTTTGTTTTACCATCAGAATATTTTATTTTTAGTAGCAAAAATCCCATTTTCGACTCTATTTTGGTGGGTTTTTTTCTGTTTTCTGTATCATGGAGAACTTGCCACTCTAGTTTAAAATACAGAGCTTTCATTTTAGCTTTAATTGAAAGCTAAAGGATTAAATTTACTATTTTCAGTAAGAAAAATACTCCAGTGTATTTCAAACAGAAATTATATTGATTGAAGTCGTCTTTCATTGCATTTCTCTGTATTAAAAATATCTTCCAAAAATAAAATATACTTTTCTGAAACTTTATTTGAGTAATACTAGCTGATTTAAAGTATAATTAATCAGATTTGAAAAAAAATATTTACCTTAAGTTTAAGATAACACAGAAATGTATTTTTAAAACAAAACATTAGCTGTGTTTTTAACTAACATCACCATGTTTTACGTAATTGATGAGGCAATGACAGACTGAGTGTTCTACAGAGAAACATAATTAAAGAAAATCATGTAAGTGCCTTTTTTGGTGCAAGATGGTTTGTATTAAGCTTTTCAATTTTTGATTAGTTATTTTTCACTTAACAATATAACTTAACAAGATTAAGCAAATGTAGAATTTTAAAAGATTTTAAAAAATAATAAATTATTATAATTAAAATTTTAAAAAAATGAAAACACTTCATTATTCATTGAAAAATTATTTTTTCTTAAGACAATAAATCTTATTTATAAAAGCAATTAAAATCTTTTCTTATGAAATAACATCACATTTGTTGCATTTTTTATTTTATGATTCAGAAAATTTTCAGATTTTCAGGAAATGAGTAGCAGTTTAAAATAAAAATATTGATTTCTCACGAACATTTTAGGAAATCATTTTCCAGGAGGTTTTATGATTTACCATTACATCTATTGACACATTTAACCAGTTTTATTCTTACCTTTTTAAGATGTAATGATGAAGTATCTTGGGTTCATTACTGACAAGAATTCTGAAGCTGGTAAGCAGGCAACAATGGCAGAAATTCAAGAGAGTAGAGAAGTCCAACCATCAACTACATAAGTATAGCTCCATCCCAAGTTACACCCAAAATTAATACATATTTTTCAAGTGAAGCTGTTTTGGAAGCAGAGATCCACTGGGTGCTAAAAATGACTGTGTCTCATTTTTCTTTCAACTTCTGTTTGGATTTGAGTATGTTGCTTGCTTAGAGGTTTCCTGACATTGCCAAAAGATTTGCATATAGTGCAACCAAAGCAGCACACCTAATTTGTTTTGGTTCGGCATCCTATTTCAGAGAGGAACTTATAAAAGGCATCAGATAATCAAATTGCTACATCTTTTCATTTGACAAATGCCTGAGTAAGGTTACTCAGATGGATCAAATAGACTTAACTGTGAGTACTGGAGTGAGAGTGAAGAGAAGGTAGTAGTAAATTACCTGGACTCTCAGTTTATGCAAGATACCCAACCAGAGGTGCTTGCTGAGAGAATGAAGAATTATCTATTTCCATTTGATCCAAACAAACTTCTACAAATATTTATAGATGGCCCACAAGTAAACTGGAAGTTTATGATATTATTTGAGGAGGACAGAAGCAAAGAGCACCCGAATGCTTGAAGGTTAGTAAACCTTGGGATCTGTGCTTCAGGGATTTCGAACAGGGTGAGAAGGAGACATGATGGAAGATTGATGAAAGCCTAAGAACCCTTTGGCAGATATTTCACGATACACCAGCTAGGTGGAATGATTTCATTGAAATCACAAAAACCTCAAAATACCACCTCAAATTTTGTGCTCACAAGTGGATAGGAGATTTACTATTGGCAGAGCAGGCCATTGAGATATCGCCATCTGTACAGAAAGTTATGAACCACTACAAAAAATTCTTCAAGGTGGAACCAACATCAGTGTCCTATATCATAGTAAAAAAGGCTGTTGGTGACCCACTTTTTCAAACCAAGATACAGCTTTTTTTAATCTATATGGCAAGGCTGCTCAGACCATTCCATAAAGGTTTGCAAAAGGATGCTCCCATGGTGTCATTTTTGCAAAAGAGCTTAAATCCATCCTGTTTAATTTGCTTCAACACAGATGTAATCAAGGCTAACAATACACCCTTACAATTGCTCAAAATTAATGTGCTTAACAAAGAGCTTCATATACCATTAAAAGAGGTTGACATTGGCTTTGCCACCAAACATACTGTTACCAAGTACTTTGTGAATCTTCCTGGCATATAGTTCAGGAAAAAATGTCTAACCTTCTTCTCTACAACAACAAAGAATCTGCTGGAAAATGTCTACTGGCAGTAAGACATTTAAGATTTCTTGATCCTTTGTTCATGATTAGAAAACAGAGGAGTGTTGTATTAAAATTTGAAAAGCTTCTCCAGCTGCTTCTGAATATTAAATGGCATACTGCACGGCAATGTGACCAAATTCTTGCTGAATATAAAATATTACTCACTGGGATAGCCCAAGAAAACAAGAGTTCCTAGAATTTAACTACAGAAGTAGCTCCTGTTGAATAGACACATTTCTAGGAAATTTTTAAGAGGTAAAGTAGAATACACAAATCTGTAGAAGTTACTGAAAAACCTTTCACATTGTCACATGGACAAACAGCAGTCAAAAGAGGATACTCTGTAAACAGCGACATTTTGGTAGGAAACCTGAAAAAGACACTGATTTCTTTAACACTCAAATCCATAATACAGCATTGCAAATCTTCAAGAATTATTGTTAGTTATTTGGAGGAGAAGAAAAAAGAATCAGTAAGTGACATTAAAAAGGAAAGACCTCAGCTCTGAAATCACAAGTGACCACAAAGAAACAAAAAATAATGGCCAGCGTCAAAATATTGCAGTAAGAGAAACCTGGAAAAAAAAAAAGGCTTTATACTGTTTGCAAAATCCAATGTCTACTGCAAAAGTATTGCAGAAAAAATAAAGTAACCATTCAAACTTTGTTTGAATTAAAAGATTACAAAGCAGTAAGTAGACTAACCTCAGCATTCTTGCTAGAGCTTCATTTGTAACACTTCATTTTCAGTAAATCCAACTCAAATTTTTACACTGTGTTCTGTTGGTGTTTTTTTTATCTCTGGTTATTTGACAAAAGTAAATTTAACTTGAAACTTTGATTTCAGTTCATTTATGCCAATGCAGCTATCCGTTAAATCAACTAAACCCAAGATACTTCATCAGGTACTATTTTTCAACCTAAAAAACATTATAAATCATTTATTTAAGTAAAAAAAAAAAGTTGTTTTAACCGTAATGCCCAGTGTCAATTAGTTTCAAATAAGTTATTCCCCTAAAAGTAATGTCTACTATCTTTTGTTAGTTTTTCCATTTTTGTCAATCAAAATGAGGTACCAGAAAAAACATTTTTTTCATTAAAAATGAAATTAGAAATTTGCTGCCAAGAAAAAAAAAAAAATTAGTGATAATTAAGTTATAAATATAAAAATATAATTTTTACAATTGTGTTATTAAATTATTTTGGTGAGCATTTTTCAACTTTTGTGATCCTACCACCCCTCTGCTTGTTCTAAGAAATATATTTAGTAAAGTTCATTAGAGTTCAATAAAATAAATTTTACAACTTGTAGGTCTTGTTTTAAACAAGTAGAAATAGTTACTTAAATTACATTGTACACAAGAAGCACTAATTTAAAGTTAAACAGATATTAGACAAATAAGTTGAAAACAAAAGTAAAAAATTTGAATTAAACTAGGTATCCCAACACTCAGCTTACAGCCGATGAAATTCTTAACTAAACACTAAAAAAATGCATATATTCAACTCGCCGTGTTATTTCATTCAATATCTCCATAAAAACATAATGCATATACCAAATAAAAGCTTATTTCATGAACTTTGTTTCTATCTTATTTATTTTTATATGTACTACAGTGTGTGAGGAACATTACAGTTTGAAAATAGAGACATTTTGGTGATTTTGCAAAATTTTGACCATTTTTTTCACTGACGGCAGTTCAAACTTCCTCAAATTTTGTAATATGCGCACTCCGCAGGGTTTATTACAATTTTGGTAATACGTTAGTTTGAAAGTTAACATTCTAAGCTTCATTTTCATATATATTATATTTTTTAATTTTAAGAAGTTTGCAAATAATTCAAATGAAAAGTTTGATCGTAAAATTCAAATGCTTCTTGTAAAAATAAAAACACATAAAATATATCATTAAAATGTTCATTTAATAATCTATGAAACTAAATCAAAATCAAATATGAAACGATAGCTCCATTTTGCGCATGTGAAATTATGTGTAACCATGTGCGACTCGCTCAGCCTCATTTCAACTCCACGTGAGACTCAATACACACAGCGTCAACACTGAGACAAAAGAATCAACCAGCATGTTTTCTATGGACGAAATTATCAAGGTAATTGCTAAGAATTTGTTTTAAATATTAATTTTCTATGATATGTAAATGGGATTTAAAAACTGTTTTCGTCATAAAAAATATGAAACAAAAATCGATTTGTTTACTTTTACGCTCAGAATCAAATCACAAAAAAAAGTAGGATTTATTGATCGAAAAATGTTCATATTCAAATGAGATAAAAAAATTCTCCAAAAATATTCTAGAATGTCTTTTATGTTTTTGCAGTATTCTCACAATAATTATCAGCATTACCAAGTAACATTTTGTTTAAAGTTACCCCTTCAAACAATTTTCTTACTTTTTAAATTATCTAATGAATGGATTTTACTTTAGTTACGATTTATTGCTATCTAGACTTGGTGTTTCTAGTGTAAGAAGTATTCATATTATGACACAATTCAAGCAAGTCGAAAATTGGCCTTTCAAATACCTTGTGACAAAAGGTTAAAAACCAATTTTTTTCAATTTTGAAGTGGAATAATCCAGAATATATCGACTCTATCCCCCCCCCCCCAAAAAAAAATTAGGCATATTACTGGTATAGTCATAATGTGATATTTGAAATTTGGGATGAATGTGGGTCTCATTTCCTTTCCAGTTTTATGAAATGTCAAACCTCAGGTTATGAGTTGTTTGCACGTCGTTGCAGAAGTTTTGATTTATAAAATTTGCATATTCAGACTGAATTTATTTAAGAAATATGCAGTGATACTATCTATAATTTTATTATTAATTTCTTTGTTATGTACCTAATAAGCTAGTATAATTTTAACTGTTGTTCTTAATTGCTTTTTAAAATATAGGAGTCCAAATATGGTATTTTGTCCTAATTTAGTCGAGCACGTGTAAAAATAAAAATAAATCTGCTAAAATTAAACGGTTAGATATTTTGATGAAATAAAAACTGATAAGTTTCTTTAAGAAGATGCAATCAGATAACACCTAGTACCTTTTGAAATTTTCATCTGTGATACGATACCTAATTAAACCTTTTTTGTGAGGGGGGGGGAGTACTTATCTTTTAATAGCAAAATTTTAAGTGAAAATGTTCTATTAAAAGTTTCATACTCACATATTAATATTTTCAGTCAAAATTGATTATTTTATATTCCCCAAGTGAGTCATTTTGTAAACTAACAAAAAATGGTAAATGAGCAATAATTTGTATGCATATTCTTCAGACATGGATTTTGGTTCCAAAAAACTGAAACTGAAATCCAAGGGAAATAATCTTTTATATTTACCCTGAAATTTGAAACGCATTTCGTTTCTTGAACCCAGTTTTTAATGTAAAATATCAAAGCAAAGTTATGTTGAAAATGATCCAGAGTATGTTTGTTAATTGTAACAATAACATTAATTTTGTGATTTGAGAAAGGTTGTCAGATAATTTCCAGGACAAAATACAAATATTTTACAGTTTTTATTTTTGGAAAAACACCCATTTTCCAGAGTTTCCTGTCTTGGAAAATTTATATTTTATTTTCCAGGACGCATGGGAACCCTGCATATGTAAAAGATTTTCTAAAAAAGAAAATTTCAAAAATAATTTAATTAATCTGTAAATAAGTCCTGAAACTTACATTAAAATCTGACAATTATTTGATTTTTGCAATAATTTCCAAATCAAAGTGTTTTTTCACCGGAAAAAAGACTAAAACACTTACATCAATCGCTAAAGCAAAAAAAAAAAATTTAATCTGAAATTTCGAATGTGATAAAAATTTAATAATAAATAATAATAATAAATTTAATAAAAAAAATACTTTGGTCTTAATATCATTTTGATGATAAAAAAAAAACATGCTTTTATAAAGTTTGGGGTCTTTTTTCATAATGATCTTGTTGTGGACCCGATAGCAGTGCAGATCTGGCTTACGAAAATAAGGCCTTGTGCCAGACACTACGCACTACTACCGAATCCACGGACAAAGTAAAAAAAAAAAGAAAAACAAAGAGACGTGCTCTTTCCACCGTACAAACGTACAAAGTGAAAAGAAGTAGACAGGCAAAACAACAAAAGGGTAAGAACAAACATAAATTTTATTAGAGGTTAACAAGTAGTTTGTCTTCAGTGAAGACCTTCAGTAAATGTACTGGAAAATGTAGTTGAAGAAGTAGATTGTCTTGAGTAAGGTACTGGAAATATTGTAGTGAATGAAATTTTAATTGTCTCGAGTGAAGACCATCAGTAAGATACTGGAAATATGGTAGTTGACAAGATAAGAATCCGCGCCAAAATTCAAATCCAATATGGCTATATGGCGGGAACGAGTTCTTCGAGAAGAAAGGTTCAGAAAGTCAGTTGTAATGCATAGTAACATACGGCAAGGAAAAAATACTCACTGCGAGAGTTTATAATTGTGAGTGTATGTAATTCTTTTTTAAGTAACAGGTTCTGAGAGGACAGTTCGAAGAATGTGAAAAATGCTCGTTCATCAGGTTGGAAGTTTTTTGAAAGTTCCTGGAATTGAGAGCTCGGTAGATGTTAGCCTCGGGACAAGAAATCTGTCATCGCAAGCGTGACGACCGTGTCGTATGCGTTAAGATACCGAGACGAGCCATGAGGTCTAGGCAAGGCTTTTGCCGAATAAAATGTCTCTGTCAGTATATATGGGGTTACCGGCGAGAGACAATTGAGCCAGCCCAACCGATGGTCAGACGACCACGGGGGCGACTACTTTTGAAAAGCCAAACTTGCCGTGACGTCAACGCAAAAGCGCGCGAAAAATATGAATTCTTCCTCATCTTCGGCTAAGACAACGGTTTACTACTATAACCGGCCGAAAGTGAGAGGAAGGGGTGAAAATGTCGCGCGTGCGTCAAAGTGAAGGTGGGGGTAGCGTGAATCCCACACTCTGTTGTTTTTTTCAGCAAAAAAGTGTAGGAACATCAATTATTAAATTTCTGAAAGATTTAAAATTTTAAATTATTCTAATTAAAATTTAAAAAAAAAAAGAAAATTCTTGCAAAATTCATTATTCATCGAAAAAATTTATTTTCTTTAACTTAAGACAATAAGTGTCCATAAAAAAAACAATTAAAAGCTATTCTAATTGAATGTCTTTGATTGCATTACAATTCAGAGCTGATTTTCAGTAAATGAAACACAAAAAAATTTTTTTTTAAATTGATATTCCAAGGAGTCCTAAGGAGGTGGGGTAATAAATGTAAAAAAATCTTTTTTAAAATCCAAAATAATTTCATTCATTTGAGAATGAGTCCTGTATTAAACATACAGGACTCATTCTCAAATGAATGAAATTAAAATCCAACAAGAATTTCCATATCAATGTTTTTACTGGAAGAATGATGCTAAATTTCCTAAATATCCTTGCTGCCAAGCTGAGAATTTGACTGTTCTGGCGGGAGAAGAGCAATGTACTTACCTTGGGTTGTTTGATTTTTACTAACTAAAAGTTGTTATTTTTTACTAATTTATTATAGTTTCAGGGGTGACTTTGTTGCCACGTGATCCCTGAAGTAGTTATAAAGGAGAGGAAATGTACTCCCCCCATCTTACATGCAAGTTATCAGATGGTCACATTATGTCGTGAAAAGAAAATTTATTTTGCAACTTAAGGTCAAGTGCTATTGCTTCTTTTCCTGGACCTGACCAGTCTTTAGTTTTTCTTGGGTTTGAGATTTTCTTGTCAATTTGCAAAATAAAAATTCTTGCATGTACCTGATATGGATAATTGCAGGTGTGGAATACTGAGAAGGATTTTTCTCCTGCAATCAAAGATCAGGACAAATCTAGATGTTGCTTATCAGGAGGACAAACTCTCAGTGAAGATGTTTTAGCTCTTTAAAAAAAAATGTACTAGAGTATCAAACAGCGGTAGACATCTGCGTTAAGAAATTGCAACTTCCATCTTCTGAGGAGGACTGGGTGGATATCAAGAAGGAATCCCTAATGTACTTGTTAAGTTTCTGAAAGGAGCTTGAATTTAAATTCCTCCCTGCCACAACTGATTCTCTGAAAGTGTAGGCTCCATACTCCCCAGAGATGGATAGATTTCCATCCTCATTCGTCGTAAAACCACTACAGATCCAGATTACTGGCCCTACATTAAGTGGCCTGGAAATGCATACTCACCAGATGAGTTTTGGAAACTTTTTATCTCATTTTGAGAATTGTATAGCTGGCATGGTTGGCAATGCTGAGAAAAATGTTCACTCTCTGGAAGGCCCTTACTGTTGATTAACCATCTCAATATCAGCAATAATTACTTTCTCAAATGACCAGTCTTTTAGGGTTCACCTCATGGCAAAAATTGTTTTCTCTAGATTCCCCAGAGAAGTTAAAGGTAAATTGATTCAGCTCTCTAGTAAGAGAATTCCCGCATTGTCTTGCATCTTATGGGATACTAGGGAGGCTGTCAAACACCTCTTTATCAAGGGGAGCAATCCCTCAGACTCTACCCATAATGCTGGGTGAGGCACATTTAGAGATGCAAAGTTGTGACCTTGGTCCAACACCACTCGGAGGGATTCTTCTTTTTGTGTTAACTCTCCATTCTGTACTTATTCTGGGAGTTCAACTAACCTCCCACCTGTCTTTTGTACAACCTTTAGTAGACATTGTGAAAGTGTCTCTTTGATGAACACTAGTAGTGGGCAGATCCATTTGTCCAGTGAAGTTTAGAAGCCTCTCACCAGCTTGATTGTGAATTCAAGTTATCAACACTCCTTGCAGACTGTGACAAGCACTTCTAGGAGATACTCCTGGAAATCCATGTCAGATTCAATTATCTACTTTCCTTCCCAGTTTGGTGGATAATAGCATTGTTTTATTAGTGCATATCAAGGAACTGTACTTGTTTTGGGATGAATTTCAGCATATCAAATGTCCCCTTGCTGGCAGGTTTGACAGAGGCACCAATTAATGGGATTATTGGACTAGATTTAATTCAGCACCTGGAGCCTCTTCAACTGGTGCCTTGTCTACATGGGTTGGCGTTTTCAGCCTCAATGGGACTTGTTCCATTTCGAGAGGTGACAAGATTTCACTCGCCTGGACACTCTCAGGACAAGAACTGTGAATGCCTTGTTGGATTCTGTGCTTGCATCCACTGTTGAAGTAAAAACCTCACACATTTCTTTTGTGTTGGAGTCCAGGAGCATATATGAAAACCCTTCCCTGAAGTGCTGTACAAAGAGGATTAGAAATAATGTTCAGCGTAGATAAAGGATAAAAAAAGGTCTTTGATGAGAAGATGGTGTTGTCAGAGCAGCCAAGGTTAAACAGGGTGGTGCAGTGCAGGTCCACTCCATGAAGCACCTGTTTCCACTCAAGTTGTCCCTATCAGTGGGTGGGGAAGATCAAGTCCCAGCCTTGCCCTCCTCTGCTGGTGCATCTGCAGACAATCTTGCTCCTATCCCTCCTCAAACCTTACCTTCCGATAAAGAGGTGGTGGTTTAGGTCTGTCTGATATGCAATGTCCCACAAGGTGATCAAGCTATGATTTGTGTGAAAGATGTGATAACTGGTGCCAGTTCATGTGTGGGGTTGAATCTCCCCCACCTTCAAGACAAAAATGGTACTGTCCAGACTGCTCACCTTTGCAGTGCCAACAAGGCAGGCCTAGTCTACTCCCTGAATAAATTAGGTGGGCCCAATTTAAAAAAAAAAAAGAAAGTCAAATTCTTGCTAACATTGTCAATTAACACTGGTAGGGTACTGTACATATGTCCCTATATATATTTTTTTGGTTCTCAGGAACGTGTGGAGAATTTGACTGTTCAGGCAGGAGAAGAGCAATGTACTTATCTTGGGTTGTTTGATTTTTACTAACTATAAGTTGTTATTTTTTTATTTTTTTTTTTTTACTAACTTTTTATAGTTTCAGGGTTCACATGACTTTCGCACCATGTGATCCCTGAAGCAGTTATAAAGGGAGAAGAAATGTACTCCCCCACCTTTACATTCACTTTATGCAAGTTATCAAACAGTTACATTACATCACAGAAAAGAATTTTATTCATTTCGCAACTTGCTTCTTTTTCTGGATCTGACCAGTCTCTAGTTTTTCTTGGGTTTGAGATTTTCTCAAAAATCCTGCTGAAGCAAAACAAGATTTTTAACCAAAGTTTCAAACGTGCTAGAAAGGATTAAAAAATTTAAAATAAAAAAATACTTTAGGTCTTCCCTCTTAATAATAAATGTTTTGACAATAAAACTTTGTTTTTTATCAAGTGTGGTGCCTTTTTCATCATGCAATGCTGAATTCTCAGAGAATTATTGGAACTGGAAGTACCTACAATGACCATTGCTTTATGGCTTCATTGCCTTGCTTGGAGTGAAATGATAAAAAAAAAAAGCAAAGGTACAAAAACAAAGCAATGGTCATGGACCAAAAAAATATGATGGAAGATTGGAGGGTTTCCAATCAAAGGCCAAAAATTTAACATTTTTTTTTTTTTTTCAAAATCACAGTTTATTGGTTATTTAATTTGTATTAAATTGAAAAGACCTCTGTCTAGCTAGATTGAAAACAGGTTTCCAGATGTTCAATCTCACAATACAATTTTTAATGAGCAGGAGGTGGCTAATATATACATTTTGCAGAAAACAGCATAATGTAATAAAAAAGGCCACAAACTTAATAAAAATAAAGTTTTATCATCAAAATGTTTATTATGATGAAAGACCAAAGTATTTTTTTATTCTTTTTTTAAATTTTTTAATCCTTTCTAACATGTTTAAAATTTTGGTTAAAATCTTGTTTTATTTACATTATCGAGGTGGCATAAGAATTACATTGATCTGTGTGTTTTCAGTGGGCAGGGGGCCCATTGAAAACACACAGATTTGGAAATTCTTGTAAAAATCAAATAATTATCCAACTTAAAATGAAATTTTCAGAACTTATTCACAAATGAATTTTTTGAAAATCTTGGTAAAAATTATTTTTTTTAACATATGTGATAAAGTAATTAAGTAAATGAAATTTACAAATCCAAAAGTGAAAAGATTAATAAACGTGGTTTTAACTATTGTATTTTTAAAATAATTTTTTTATTTATTTATTTACTTAATTTATTCACTTTTTTTCATCTATGAAATGTCTTATGAAAAGGTCATGTAATTTAAGAGTTTTGTCCCTTTACATAGAAATTAATTTAAGAAATTTTATAGTATTTTAAATTTTTGCATAAAGCATCTTTAAAAAGGTAAATAAAAAATCAATAAATATTAGATAATTGCAGAAAATATGTTCAT
Source organism: Acanthosepion esculentum (assembly GCA_964036315.1). Classification (NCBI taxonomy): domain Eukaryota; kingdom Metazoa; phylum Mollusca; class Cephalopoda; order Sepiida; family Sepiidae; genus Acanthosepion; species Acanthosepion esculentum. Next base: position 89,389,910 of record OZ038486.1, on the reverse strand, counting down.
TTGTAAAAATTACTAGGTAATTAAAAACGAAAAAATGCGTTCACTTAGATTTCATAAATTTATGTCAAGTCTGGTCATCCATAAGACTTGTCCCCACCTCAAAATCTTACCGATACTTCAATAGAGATCAAAGAAAGATAGGACCCATCATTAAGAAATTATTGTACATTACTTTTTTATGATATAAATAAATAATATTTTTTTCAAATAAGATTAATTTAACCTTAAATTTTCTGATTTTACTCAAATAATGTGTCAAATATATTTTTGGGGAAGAGTTTTAAAATTGATAAATTTGTTTTGTTTATAAATTTCTTAAAATTAAGAAAAAGGCTGCTTTTAAGAAAATTTTAAGAAATTGAGCATCCAATCAATATAATTTCTATCTGAAATGCACCAGAAAATTTTATTTACTGTAAATAATAAATTTAATCCTTTAGCTTTCAATTAAAGCTAAAATGAAATCTTCAAGAATGCTTTTACAGTTTTTAAAAATTAATCTTAAACCTTAGGTACTGAAAATTTATGGCGAAAAAGTGATGGTACCTAGATAATTAATTCAAACTTTATTGTAGTGTTTGGAAGTTGGTGTGGTGCAAACAAAACTATAAAAGCACTCATTTTCTCAACATAGTCAATTACTTGCTTTGATTGGTGCTCTTTCTATGGTAATTTTTTCAATACTTCTTGTTCAATAAAAAATTAAATAAATATCATGTTAATCAATGAATTTAAGGATTTTTTCCTCACTTTAAGAAAAATTTAATTTCAATGAGGCCACTGATTGACATATTTTAAAATTTACAGTGTTTTGTGTTTTACGAAATTGAGGAAGATGCAAAATGCCTTGGCTAGGTACCTCCACTTGGTCATGTAAAAAAACAAGCATAGCATGATGAAAAAAAGGTCTCAAACTCAATAAAAACAAAGTTTTCTCATTAAAATGTTTGTGTCATTATTAAGAGGGAAGCCCAAAGTATTTTTTTGTATTATTTTTTTTAATTTTTTTTACTCCATTGTAGCATGTTGTATATTTTGGTTAAAAATCTTTTTTCTTTTTTTACATCAGTGGCAGACCAAAGATAAAGGTTAGTTTTTTTTGTTTTTTTTTTAACATTGAATGAATTTCTAGAGTTTTCATAGAATTATTTAGCGGGGGGGATATATAAAAAATATATTTTTCATCATTACTTTTTAAAAAAATAACATATTTATAATAATTTCCATCATTCCTGAATAGTTTCTGAAAGTTTCATTAAAATCCGACCATTATTTCTATTTTTGCAAGATTTTCAAAATTAATGTCTGTCATTAAAAAAAAAAAATTTGCTACATTATTTAGTACTTCCGCCGCCGAAGAGAAACAAAGGGTGTTTTTTTTTTAAATCAAAAATTAGAATATTCTAAAAAGACGGAAATTTTTTTAGAAAATAATGAAAAAATACTCCGTTCTTTCCTCTTAATAGTAACAAACATTTTGTTTGACGGTAACATTTTGCTTTCAAGTTTAAGGCCGTATTTATCATGCTATCTATGCTCATTTTCCAGCGATCTCATGGAGATACCTACAAGTTAGTTAACAACAAGTAAAGCAATTTGCGAACTATTTGAAATTCTAGAAAATTTCATAAAATTAAGTTAGGTGTGTGGGTAACAACTTTGTTTTTATTAAATTTGGGGCCTTTTACTATTTTTTAAGCGAATTATTGGAGGTACCTATAAAAACTTCAATTAATTTTTTTTAAGGTAGAAAACTTAAGAGACGAAATGCAAATTTCATAAAGCGTTTTGAAACCTAACTAAAAGTCACTAAAAAATTAAATAATTGATGATGTCAATTTGTAAAATTTACTAGGCAGTAAAAAAAAATGCGTTTACTTTGATTTCGTAAATTTATGCCATTTCTGGTCATCCATAAGAGCTGTCATCACCTTGAGCTTCTCGATAAATCAATAAAGATCAAAAAAAGAAGGGTCCCTTCTTTTTTTGATCGTTAAGAAATGCTTGTACATTGTTTTTTATGCTAAAAGTAACATTTATTTCAAATCAGATTAATTTAACTTTAAATTTTCTAATTTTACTCAACGTGTCACAAAACTATAATTTAATTTTGAAAGATTTTTAAAACCGATAAATTTGTTTGTTTACAAATTTCTTAAAATTAAGAATATGGCCGCTTTTAAAAAATATTTTTAAAAATCGAGCAATTATTTGACATTCCAATCTATATAATTTCTATCTGAAATACACCAGAATATTTTACTTACTGGAAATAATAAATTTAGTCATTTAGCTTTCAATTAAAACTAAAATGAAATCTTCAAAAATGCTTTTTCATTTTTAAAATTTAATTTTAAACCTTAGGTTATCGAAAATTCAGCGGAGGTGCCTACAATTGTGCGAGTACGCGCTCTATCAAACTGCAAGAAGCGAGAGTAAGTATATCTGTCTATATATATTTATTTTTTGTAATTATTTACACGATTGTTCGGACAAGATGAGAACAGTCCGAACAATGTAAAATTTGTAAATAGTGTAGCCAAAACTCAAAACACAGAATCACATGCAAAGGAAAATATATCGGTTTGCAAAAAACAAAAACAAATATAAGGAGGTATATGTATTTATCATAAAATCATTAACATTTTATGATGAAAAAAATATTAATCGTCGCACCCGCCCGTTTTAATGATCTGGAATTACTTTTTTTTCTTTTACAGAGAACAGTTACAAAAGAGATAATTAAACAATCATTTCCAACTCTCGAGCATAGTCAATAGCTTGTTCTGCTAATTTCTTAGCTGGTATAACGTCTTCAGTTTCTTTCTGCAGCTCTGTCACATTAAAATGAAAATAGTTATCCTTGGACAGAGTCCACGCCCGTTGTTTAGCATACTCACGGATCGGGGCCTGACTCTCAAAGAATAACATACGGGCCGCTTCATTCAATGCCAGCTTCTCGTAGGCCTTTTCAATACAAGCAGCAATCTCATCTCGAATCGTGTTCAGCAAGATATCCATAAAAAAGTTATAACTCTCTGCCGGTACCGAATCCCGTCCAATAAACACTTTATTGTAGCAACCCTCCATAAGGTATTGCTCAATAGATACTGGGTGTTTTATATAAATGTTATTCTGGATGTCCCTAACAGGCAATAATTCCAATTCAGTATGAAACTCCGCAAGTCGATTCTGTGAAAGCAGGCACAGCAAGTTGAGCCCCAATAGTTGGTATTTATAATTCGAATCGGGCAGATTATCCTTGTAGTCCATATAATAACACTTTAACTGGGCCATATAACGTTGAAAAGCAGGAATATCCTGACGAAGAATACTCCATTGAGCTCCAATCTCCAAAATGTCGCGGGCCACAAGCAGCTCTTGTTTCGATGGCTCTGCTTCGTCGGTTGGTAAAAATGTTACACTCGTTAGAGCGATTTTAAGTTTAGATAAAAGTGTTCCACAATTATCTAAGTTAGGTGGTTTTTTGTCCCATTCTCGCTTAAGATTTTGGTACATGGTAACAATTTCTTTGAGGGTCACCATTTTTCAAGAACAAAGATTTTTCACAAATTAGCTTTGCCGCACATTAACACAGCAGAAAACGTAACCGGAAGTTAATGAAATCTCGTTGGCACGTTATATAAAATTCTTTCTAATTTATTTATCGCTTTTCAAAAATATATTCTAAATTATTTTGTTTATATAATTTCTAAATATACGTAAAATTAAATTTATATTTAAAGATATTTTTCATGTTAACATTCGAATGCGTTTAAGAAAGAGATTTGAAATTAAAGGGGCACAATTCGTGTAAACCGTTTAAATTTTTCGGAGTAGTTATTTTCTTCATATTGCGAATAACAATTATTTTACAGTCAGTTTTTATATGCCAGATAATGAAGATATGTTCCATTAAAAATAATTATTAGTGGATATAGGTTCCTGTAAACTTTCGACATGAAAAAAAAGATAACCCCATTTAAAAAAATACCAGCTATCGGAATCATTAACGAACCGATAATGAATTATTAATTATTGGGTAAGAAGTTATTATTTTAGAAAGCTTTGTGGAAATATTTTGGGGGTGTCGGTTTGACTACCAATTTCAATATATCGCTTGTACTTAACTTAAATGTGCAAGGGAGTTAGCTAATTTTCAACTGTGAAGTGAACAATATACTGAAAAAAAAATGAAAATTTTGAAATTTGTCCTGAATCGTAAAAATAAAATAAATGTTTGTTGAGAGTTGGTGTCTGCATAAAAAAATTATTTCAGATTTATTAACAGAAAAAAAAACTACATTCAAATTTTTTTAAATAAAATTACTTTTTAAAATTATTTCACAAGAAATTTTTTTAATTTAATAAATGTTTCTTTGAATAATCTAAATTTTAGATTCTTAGCATTTTCTGTAAATAATAATCCTGCTTTTTGGCGTAAATATTTATTTTAATTTTTTTTTTCATTTTTGAAATTTATTTTTTGTACGGCAGTTCAAAAAGAAAATTCTTTAAATCATAAATGCAATCAACTCAACACTAAAAATATCAATATGTCGGGTTACCTCCTCCTAATTTTCGAAACCGTTATTAGGGGACGCACTCCGGCACTATAAATACTCTGCAATAATTTTTTTTATCCATCAATATGTAATTCTCTTTGGGAAACGCATGAACAATAAATAAATAAATAGATAAATTAAATACATGCACGCACGCACGCACGCACGCACGCACTCTCATTCACATACTTTGGACCAAAAAGTTTCCACATTCATTTTTGTTACACACATTATCACTACCCTTTTTTTTTTGTTGTTAATTATCATTTGTTTGTACACATATCGTTTGTTTCTTTAACATGGACTGACATCGCGAGCCTGTCATGTTTGTTGTGGACATTTCAGGAGACACGTACACGTGTTTATCACTCAACAGCCAACACATACGCACGCCCACAACAAATACATTTTCATTAATTCCCACCCCGCTTTTTTATAGCATGTTAAATCAGAATAAGTTGTTCTGGAATTGTCATCATTGGTCGACTGAACTTGCTTTGTTTCAATGACTTTTGTTTTGTTATTTTTATATAGTAATATATATTTATATATACTTTATGTTAAAATTGAAACAGCAAAAAAATATTTTAAAATATTAACATATTAAAATAATTAAAATCAAAAGAAAATGGTTGAATCCATCAACACAGATTAATGAAATATTCTCCACGCATGACATTAACTAAGAAAGAAATTAAACAAGAGCTTGTGGAACTGTATGTCCTCACACGTATGTTCACATACGTTAAATTCATTGTACATGTAATAAACGAATGTGCTATGTTAAATGTTCACTGATTGGTCTGATATGGCCAATCAGAATTAAGGTAAGTAACTATCTCTTTTTACCGCCAAATTGCAAGAATATTTAAAGTACTATATAAACATTGCCCGCGAAGAATTGGACAGTTGCGGCACAAACAGGGAGAGGCAAGGCCGCTATGGTATCTCGGGAGATCTGTTGCCTTCATACCGCTGAGGGCGGTCTGGGTATGCCTAGCATTGAGATCCGTCAACATATGTTTCGCATTGCTTTCCTAGATCGAATGTGTCGCGATTCGGATGAGGAGGGAGCCTTCTGGAAGGAAGACGCCCGTAGAAACTTCCCATCCCTGAGAAGTGTGCACTCGTGCGAGGAGGAGGCTCGCCGTAGACCCCGAGCCGAATGCTCCTTCTATTACGAATGTTGTTGTGCTCTGAAATGCCTCTTTCGGGCGACGGATGGCCTCTCCAACGTCCAGACGTTGTCTCATAGGGCATTGTATCAAGTGTTAGTCAGGGGGTCCGTTCAAGATGGTTTGATTAGCGAGCTCGGTCTTACGAAGCAGCAGGCTCGCTCAATATGGCCTTGGGCACCTGGGTTAAATGCCTCAAACCATGAGGCATCACTCACCTGGCGGGTGATTTGTAGAGCCCTCTGGGTCGGCAAAAGACTTTGTTCAGAGGGCTTGGAGAATTCTCCAAACTGCCGCCGCTGTGTTGGGGAAGTCGAGACGTATTGGTCACGCCTTCTTTCAGTGCAGGGTGGTAGTGCCGTTGTGCAAGTTTGTTGAAGGTCTCATGGTCCGCATGCTGCAGAGAAAGTCCTTTGTCCTTGAAGCCGTTTCTGTTTGTAGCAATGTGGTGCCGCAGATGTCGAAGGCTGAACATTATGTGTTCTGTTGCTTACTAGGCGTTATGAGAGTCGTGATTTGGACGACGCGTCAGAAGGAATTCTATGGTGGCGATAAGTTCACTTCTTCCGAACTGGTCTTGTTCTTAAGTCAAGATTAGGACGGAAAGGCGGCGGCTCGCCTCATCAGAATTTGGCAAAAAGTGGGTGAATCTTGCGCGTTTGTGCCGAGTGAAAGGGGCTGACCTGGAGTGGCATTTTGATGCCGGTTAGACATCAGGATATTGTTTTCCTGGGTTGAACTTGGGCAACCCATCCCTGGATTTAGGCTAGTTTAGGGTTTTTTGGTTTTGATTTTTTAGTTTCTTTTCTGTAAACTTAGCTAGGGTGTGTTTGCACATTGGCCCCCCCTTTTTTTTCTGCCCCCTTTTCTTTTCCTTTAGTTTAACTCCCCATCCCACCCCTCGTTAGGTGGTCAGTGATTTCAGTTCTCTGGCGGATGTGGGACGCCTTTCGTTTCAAGGGTGTGTTTTTTCGTATTGTTTGTTGAGTCTGAATCAGTGCGTGTTTGTGTGAGTGGTTGGGATGGATAAATGTTTTTTCTATATTTTTAAAGTTCCGTGTCGATTTCGTCCAGTTAATTGATTTTACTGTCACATTTAGGATTTGTGGGGGGTTTTATTACTAACATGATTTTGTTTATTTTCTTGTAAATAATTTTAAGTCACATTGTATATAATCATTGGGGTTCTTATAACTTATTTTTATTCACCCCCCCCACAGACATTATTTGTACATATGGGGTTAATTAGGATTTTCATTGAGACAATGATGTATTTTGGTGGGTGTAGTAAGAAAGGTAAGTATGAACGTGTGGTTTTGGTGGTAGGAATATTGTTTGGTATGATTGGGTCAGTGGTTGTGGCTAGCTAAGTTTAAAATTAAGACAAATGATGACCGTCCTTTTCGCCACCCCCTCTTTTGGCCTTGTGCCACATTTGTTGTATTTTTCAGCAATAAATATTGTTGCGACACAAACACTCGGTTGGGACAGATCATTCCTGCAAGACCAGACATGAAACAACACCAGTCAAACATTTCGCTCAACTCGCTCATCTATACTAAAACTTTAGTCAAACACATTTGGTATTAAGAACTTTGTCTAAACTATTAACATGAACAGTGTAACGAACATTACTAAAAGCATTTGAGATATAACTTTCTCACAGCTAACGGGAGGCAACTAATGCATGAACCACGTTTTCGCATGTCATTCAACCAAAATGTAAATGTATGTATTTTGTTGAATATATTATTATCTTTGTTTCATGTTATGCGGGGCGCCTTTCGTTTCGCGTGCTTGTTTTCGTATTTGTTGTTGTGTCTGAATGAGTGCATGTCTGTGTGAGTGTTTGGGATGGATGAATGTTTTTTCTATTTTTTAAAGTCCCGCATCGATTTCGTCTAGTTAACTGATTTTTCTGCCACATTTAAGGTTTGTGGGGTTTTTTTATTACTAACATGTTTTTGTTTAGTTTCTTGTAAATAACTTATTACCATACTGTACATATATCATTGGGGTGTTTTTTAGCGTCATGTTTTTTATCACCACCCCCATCCCCCGCAGACAAAGATTTGTACATATGGGGTCTATTTAGGATTTTCATTGAGACATCTTTGTTTCATGTTACAAACTAAGTGCGTTGTTCAGCTTATTTCTTTTTCTCCTTCTTGTCTGACGTTAAGGATTTTTGATATTCACAAATTAAATAATGGGGACAGTAGGTTTTATTTGGGAAGTCAATCTGGAGGTGGCCTTGTGCCAGCTTCACCTCCAGAGAGAGAATTAGAAACCAAATAATTTTCATTAATCTGTAGCCATATAGATTAATCAACACATCGAACCCCACAAGCTCATTGAGGGAATTTAAATATTTTGTGACATCAAACAGGTAAGAATTAATGTATTGCTGAAAGAGTATGTCAAGCTGAAGCTCAGGCATTGACAATTTTTGAACTGATTCAGTCTTTCTTATCAAATCGCAAAATGACTTATCTTGAATGGCCATTCTTCTAGATCTTTCTGCATTAATGCAGGTGTTCTCCAGGGCTCCTTCCTTGAACCTACATTATTCCTAATTTTCATCAATGACTTTCTTGATGTCATTAATTCTTAACTCAGTATCTATACGGATGCACAACTATATACCCCTATCTTGATGGTTTGATATGGTTAAATTGGCAGGTGATCTCAAAAATGATCTGTTAACTATGGTAAGGAATGGCTTGTTAATTTTAACTAACACCTCCAAAATGAACCCGCTATCTTTTAATCCTGTAAGACAGTGGTTCCCAACCACTGTGCTGCGGCACATTAGTGTGCCGCAAAGAGATAATACCTAGAAGCCATTTAATTTCAATTTGTTTAATAAAGACATTCAATTTCTTAATCATGATGACACCGCTCAATTCAAAATCGCCAAATTTCTGGAATCTAAACATTTCACGCATACTAATTGGTAAGCGTTATTATGGTTTATATTAGTCATGGGATGATTAATCGGAATATCAGGAGTTTTTCAAAGTATCGGGAATTGGCATCAGAGCTGAATAATTCAGACCCAATTTCGATACCAAAACAATTCCTAAATACACAGGTTGTAAGACAGAAAGTTCTAACACAGAACTGTACTATGTGAGGTTTTACGTAATGCTCCTAACTCCCAAACATTTTTTACCTTTTCCTAATCATTTTTTATCTTTTCAATTTCAGGCTAATCTAACTTTATGCAGTAGCAGCATAGATTATCTTCCAAATGAATGTATTCTAACTCTTGTTAGTGGTATGAACTGTGAAAAAAATTTAAAAGAATGATCATTTGTAATTTTAAAATTCAGAATTGAACTGATTGCTGGATCGTATAAAACCTCTCTAATACATTGTTACCTCGCATATTGTAAAGTTTTAATAACAAAAAGATTAACATTTTAATCAATTTTCAACTTATGTCTTAATTAAAGATATGTTAATATCTGGGCATAGTAATACATTTAAGTAATATTGGTTAGGAATCGGAATCGTTAAAAATTTAGGTATTGTTTTATCACCAGTTTATATCGTCTATATATCTCGTTCACAATATTTACAGATTCTTTGTAGATATTTTTATTAAATATTTAGGCGTTGTAAATTAAAGTTTTAGTAAGACAAACAAAAAACAAATTAAATATAATAAAAATTCTTTTAGATTTATTTTTTTCAATTTTAGATTCAATTTACCCTTATGGACAAGTTTCTGAAAAGAAAAGTCGATGGTGACAAGAATAATTGTACAACGTCATTTAAAAAACCAAAAGTTTACCGGTTGTATAGTGATGATTACTTGAAATTTGGATTTCACTGGACTGGAGATACACAGATTCCTTCTCCGCTATGTGTTGTTTGCAGCCAAACGCTGTCTAATGAAGCAATGGTTCCAAGTAAAATGAAAAGACATCTTACTACTAATCATCCTAGCCTTCAAACTAGAAATGTCGATTATTTTCAATGGTTATTAGAATCAAATGCAAGGCAAAGTCATCTATTTGAAAAAAACAGTAACCGTGTCTGAAAAAGCTCAGTTAGCTTCCTATGACGTGGCTGAAATTATTGCTCTTAAATTGAAGTCTCATGTTCTTGCAGAATCAGTGATCCTTCCAGCATACAAAAAGATGGTGAAAATTATGCTTGGTGATAAGGCCGAACAAGAAATTAGCAGGATCCCTCTTTCAAACAATACAATTCAGTGAAGGGTTCTTGACTTGTCTGATAATATTGAGGAAAGTGTAATATCCAAATTTCAAAATAGTCTGTTTGCTCTCCAAATTGATGAATCTACTGACATCAGTAATCATGCACAGTTAATTGCATTATACGTGTCATCGGTGAAGATGCCATAATTAATCAATTTCTATGCTGCAAACAGTTACCCACAACTACAAAAGGTCAAGATATTTTTGATACAATCACAATATGCCTCAAAAAATATGGCGTATCCTGGGATTTATATGTGGGAATATGTACTGATGGAGCACCATCAATGGTTGGTTCTGTAAAAATTTTGCATCTTTAGTAGAAAAACAGAATCCTTACATCGTGCGAACTTATTGTTTTTTTACACAGAGAGGTATTAGTTTCAAAGATAGCACAAAATGAACTAAAAGAGGTGATGAATCAAGTGATTGAAATGGTAAATTTCATAAAAACTTGGCCTTTGAAGTCCAGAATTTTTGAGTTGCTGTGCAAGGATATGAATTCTCATTATGTTCATTTACTATTGCACACAGAAGTAAGATGGTTATCGAATGGATATGTGCTATCTTGCGTAATTGAGCTTCAGAAAGAACTTTTTATTTTTTTTGAAAATGAAAAACTTGAATGAATTGTGGATGTCTAAAATAAGATATGAGACATCTCAATAGTCTGAACAGCAATATCAAGGCAGAAATGAAAATATTCTTACGGCAACAGATAAATTAGTTGCTTTTAAGAAAAAAGTTGCAATATGGAAGGAAAGAATGAAGGTAGATGATTTGGATATATTTGCCTTCTCAAAACCTGCATTACCGTGATGATTCCCATTATTAGTGAGCATTTGACATGTTTAGAAAATAAAATTGAAGAATATTTTCCCACAATCAGCATTGAAGAATTTGAATGGATTCGCAATCCGTTCCTAGATTTATCAGTCATCAACCTTTTCAATTTTGAGTTATGTGAAGAGGAAGAATTAGCAAGCCTTTCCAGTGATCGTGGTCTCAAATTGAAGTACGCACAACTGCCATTGGACGCCTTTTGGATTTCTGTTATGAAAGAGTATCCAACTCTAAGTAAAAAAAGCCATCAAAATCTTACTGCAATTCTCAACTTCGTACCTATGTGAACTGGGATTTTCTTACCTAAACATTAAAAATAAAAAATGTGAAAGATTTAAAAATATTGAAGAAGAGTTAAGAGTGTGTCTCTCTCACATTCGCCCAAATATTGCAGCAGTAGTTAAGAAGCACCAGGCACAACTGCCCCACTGACATTCACCATTATTATTTTATACCCGATATTGAATACAGGATATGTTGATTTATGTGAATAAAAATTCTTCTTATATAATATTCTTAGTTTTTTATTATTTTATTGCAAAAAGCCTCTATGAGTGGAAAATATTTATTTTTTTGTGATAGGTGTGCCGCCATGTAAAAAAGGTTGGGAACCACTGCTTTAAGAGAACCCTTTTTACCTTCCATCAGCATGGCTGATGCTAACCTCCAGGAGAATGACTCATTGTGCCTTCTTGAACTAACATATTTTTGCTAACATGAAGTGGAATCAATTGTTAGGTCTACAGCTAGGAAAGTTGGTTCACTGTGTCATGCTAGACCATTTTTCTTGTCAGACTCTCTTACATACTTATAAGTTTACCATTCATTCTTGCTTTGAATATTGCTGTCACATATAGTCTGGTGCTACTACCATATATTTAGAAATTCTTGATAAAATACAAAGAATCTGCAATGTTGTTGGTCCTGACTTTGCACCTGTCTCAGTCATTTTCCCACTGTCAAAACATAGCTTCCCTGTGCCTTTTCTATAAATACTTCCATGTTCTGATCAACTTTCCTCTCCCTAAACTTTATGAATTTAAGTACAATACTAGATTGGTAACAAAGTTTCATCATTTTACATTTGAAATGGTTAGATGTAACTGTAAGTTTTATGCTAACAGCTTCTATCACACTTTTTGCTTGTGGAACTCTCTTCTGGCTTCTTGCTTCCCTGTCGACTTTGCATTTAAATGTTTGAAGATCAATGTCCATCATTATCTTTTGTCTTCTTGATCCTGTTCTTTTATTTTCTCTCTCCTTAATAGTATTTTTTCCTCATACTCTCTAACACTCATTTGCATCTTAGCAGCATTATTGCCTTGCTTTGGGTGAAATGATTAAAAACAAATAACATCAATTAATTAAACTCAAAGTATCATTTAACTAGGTTTAATTATTTTTTGTACTCCTAATGTAGGTTAATGTAGTATAAACTAAAATTAATTCTTCTAAGTGTCATAAAAGCTTACAGAGTAAAAATTAGACAAAGTTTAAGAACTGAACCCACAAAAATATGTGTCAAAAGGATGGTTTATTCTTTTGATACTGCCATTACTGTCAAAAGGGTTGAAAGTTTTGTGAGACACCAGGAAACTCTTCTCGCCATTGTCAAACGGAATAAAATAGTGTGGTTTGGACACCTTATAAGGCACGACAGCCTGTGCAAGATCATCATGTAAGGCACCATTGAAGGTGGATGCAGGAGAGGGTGCCAACACAAAAACTGGTTGAACAATATCAAAAAATGGACAGGTATGACTACTAGAATTGCTGATGGTTGTCGTTAAATAGACCATTGTGGAAAAGTTAGTGAGGCTTCTGCATTCGGATCCACCCTACAATTATAAAAGTCGGGTAAGATGATGATGATTACTGTATACTCTCTCAGTAATATTTATCTTAAAACGCTATTTTTTAGAATTTATTAGATTATTTATTTGCAAGATTACAAAAAATGTGAACCAACTAAAATACAATATTTCTTTATTTAGCATATAATAAAGAAATAAAAATTTTCTTTTATTTATAAAACTAAACTATAGAATAAACATATGATGAGTGCTTATACATTTTGAAAAATGCTTTTCCAGACATTTCTTTCATTTTCTCTTGCCACATAATTTCCCTAATTGAGAGCATCTGAATTTATACATTTTGTGGGGGAACTGACAACAAAAATATTAAACACTATTTACTAGATAGTTTAACAAACGCACCTGCAAAAAAGAGGGAGTTGTGTGAACTGATCTAGTTCCTCTATCAAATCCAAGCATTTTCTTTTGTAGGTACATTTGTTAAACTTTGTCAAAAATGTATATACTTAAACTATTGGTTATATAAGTTTAAAGAATAAACAATATAATTTTTTAGATTGTGGTTGTTTTGGTCCTCTCTAATTATTTAAATTTTACATGAACTTTAAAAGTTAGGCTGACAGTAGAAGAATACTGTTGGTGTCCTATAACCTTAATGAAAGCACACAGGCTACTGTGTGTAAATAAATGTCATTTTCAAAGTTTTAAGCAACAATTAAACATTATTTTTTATGAAATTCAGCTAAATTCAGTTTGCGTTTACTTTTGAAACAATCCAGTTAAATAATTCTTACTTTCAAAACAAATCTCTATGACAAATATTGGATATTTAAGAAATTTTTAAATTATTTTCATTTTTCATATATAATAGAAGTTTGATGTGTTGGTGAGTGACCATGCAAAAAAAACTTATTTCAATAGGTAAAATTATTTTTATTTTTTTACAGATTAATAAGCTATTATCTTTCAAATAAAACCAAAATTTATCTTGAAAGAAGATGTTTAAATTTAAAATGCATTTTTAAGTTGTTTTTTTAGTAAGTGTGTGGTGATACCCAGGTAATAATCATAATACCTCTTCTCAGAGATATAAACAAAAATCAATGAATTGTTTGATTTTAATGAAAATTTCAGCATTTATTCTTTACTGATCCTTTTCATTGAAAAGGTTATTTTATTAGAAAACTTTGATAATTTTCAGAACAGTTACAACCCTGTTATGATACAATATAAGGAATAAGTTCTTTTATTCAAACTTATCCATAATGTCCACTAACATAAATCATTATACTTTGATCTACTTTAGAATAAAAAATCAAACAGTTGTAAAATGAAAAAAAAATTGAAATTGGCATTAAACTTTTTTCAATTCTTTAAACATATCTTTATTTTATATTAATTTTTATCAGCAATGGCCAAGATCTGAAAGAGTTATGAATTGTGATGATATTTCATATAAAAAAATTTGAAAATTCATCATTCTAAAAATAGCTTTTCTACTGTTGCCAGTGACAGTCTGAAACAAGGGCTGCAACCGTTCCATAACAAGAAGAGAGAGAAGAGTAGTAAAATCGACACAGACTGAACAAGATTTATTTTCTTTGCTCCGTGAAAGTCCAGCAGTTGATAGTTCCAAAAGCCTTTCTCAACCACAAGATTTTCGAAACAATTATAAGCACGTAAAACAAAATTTAAAAAATAAAAAGACAACAACCCTGAGAACATTTAACATATACAAAACCAGTATTATAATAACATAATGAAAATACACATTCTTATCATTGATTTCAACATGTGTCACAAAGTCTTGTTTGTTGTATGTTATTCTATTCATTTTCAGTATAAAAAAAGGAATCCTTTATTAACTACTATTTTATGTAATACAGGGTAACTTATATCAATAACACACTTCCCCTAGTTTTAAAATCATACTGTGATGTCAGTTTTTCACAAATATACAGCAGAGATATTTTCCTTGTGGAAAAAAAATTATATTTTATTAAAATGAGCTGTCAGCAACTTTCCACAAAAAATAATGTTTGAGATTTATTGAATTGTTTTCTTAATTCAATCCATATTTTTTTATGTAGTGATCTTTGATATTAAATATTTATTTTTAACAATATAATACCTTTGGGGGAGTTAGTGTTGTAAAAATTAGGAACATCCAAAATTTACTAGTATGGATAAAGTGTGGGCATAACTGACTTGAAAAAAAATGTTTACAAAACTTAAATTAGATTCAGTATAACATTCATTAATGAAAAAGTGCTGAAAATTTCAATGAAATAGGATTTTTGGTAAATTTTTAAAAAGGTCTATTTTTTTGTGTGTATTGAAAGTGTACACATTTTGGGAGGTACCTATATAAAAGAGCAGTTAGTATATTTAAAAGATTTTCATGATTAAAAAAAATTAATTTTAATAAAAATCAATCATTGAGGAAATATTACATAGAATTCCTCAATATAGTCTGAGCCTAGTTGCTGCTCTTTAACTGGGTTTAGTTATATATTTCAATATCTAAGTATAGCGTGTTATTATCGGTTATAATTACATATCTATTGAATAGAAAATTTTATGAAATTTAATGAAATAAAACCAATAAATAAAATAATAAAGAATAAAAAAAATAGATTCCTTTGCCCATGATGCAGGCTATAAAGAAACTGAAAAGGGTTTCTGGTCACATATGCGATTTTATGACCCACTTCTAGAAAGGACAGAATCTTTCTCTTTCTACTTTCAGTAGTCTTACTCATGAAGTAGAGATTCAGCCTTGCCATCTCAGCGCAAGGCTGACTTGAGCTCGACCATCTTTATCTATTCTTATCCTTACTTCCTATAAATTATTTCTGAAACAAAAAGGAAAATGGAAATACTAAAGAGACATTTAACTTTGTTTCAATACAGTCAACATAAAAGAAATAAATGTCTGTAGCAGAAACTAAAGTTTTTTTGTATGTTTCTTCTCTCTTTGTTTATATAACATGCACCTTCACCAAAAAAATGCGCACAAAACCCACAACATTGTTAACATCCACAATACCACACAGCAGCATATGACCACATCAACAGAGACTTCTTCTAATCTACCAGAAACCATCCACCAAGTTCTGACTCCACTGAATATGATATCTGATAGAGGAACTAGATCAGTTCACAAAGTCATACATATCTGGTGAAGACCCAACCACTGGATCATTTCAAACCTCATCAGGAGTACAAGGAGGAAATGAGAGCCTCAATCAATTTAATTATTCCTAGATTATGCTCTGTATGTGTACAAGCACAGATGTGAAGAAATGAGTATTGATTTTTTTAATATTCCATACAACATCCCAAACAAAAATACTAAGAAAAAACAGCATTCCTACTTTCTCTCCAGAGACTAATATCCTGAGGTGGGCGAGGTGCTCTGCTGATATGACATAGGCATTCATGATGTAAAAATGATCTTCAACAAAACAATAAACATTTTTTACCATATGTTCCAAAAAATAGAGCTGAAGATAAACCTTTCCAAAACAGAAATCTATCAGCTATATACAACCATTTTCTAAGATCTGGCATTGAAATAAAAGCAGTGATGAATCCATAAAAATCCAGAATGTGGAATTAATAAATACTAAACATTTCAAATCAGTGTATGAATTAGTTATAATCTTGTAAAATACATCTATTGGATGCTTAATATACATCATCAGTGATGTTTCTAGCCAAGGTTCATTAGGAGTTTTGGGTCTTTCAACATCATACACCCTCTCCACGGTGACCCAGCCAATACTGATCGGGTACCGATTTGTGTACCTTCCGTCAGCTACCACTTTTTCCATCATCTGAAATGCACACCATACGACTTCTTGGCAATTTATTGTCCAATTGTCTAATTGTCCAGTTAGTATAAGAGATAAAGAAATTGAACACAGAATCAGCTGTTCTAGGGGGAGTTTTGTTCAATACTACAAGAGGCTACAAAACCAAAACATTTACCTAAGAATTCTAGTTATGTTCATAAAAGGCCTTGTCAGATCTAGACTCTTATATTAATGTCATGCATGGTATCCAACTCATTTAGAGATGTCTAATCTATCAGCTATGTACAATCATTTTCTAAGATCAATGATTAAACATAGCTTCAAGTGAATGAAGCCTGTGGATCTTAAAGAGAACTGTCAAATCTCATAGAGTGGTGCTGCAAAATCAGAAAGGCATATATCAACTAGCAGATATCACATCTCTTGAAGACTTTCAGCAGCAACAACTAAAATGGATAGCACATGTAATTTAAGAAAATAATGCCATAATGAAGATGTTGATTTTCTACATGACCTTAAGCAAAAGGTTAAGAAGGAAACCTCCTTCAATATTAGAGTGGTAACAGTGAACTTGAGAAAGATATTTTCCTAAAAATATTTTTAAGAGAAAGATTTTATAAATTTCAACCAACAGTAATGCTATCTGTTTAGTCAATGAATGCCAAATACTTCCTTATAAGGGATTCATTTTTCATCACCAATAAGTATCTTATCCCAAAATTACATTTTTCTGCATCAAGTATTTAAACACTGGTAAATTTTCATTTGTGTAAGTATGTTGTGCAGGAATATATAACAAAGACCTATTTTAAGGTGTATGAAACAAAAGACAACATAAATATATGAAAAGTTAAAACACAAAAGTCTTCATATAAAAATACTTGTGTATATATATATATATATATATATATATATATTATATTCAAAATTCTTAGTTTGCATATATCAACTTGCAAAAGACTGGGTACCAAAAACAATATAAATTTTGTACTTATCTATTTGGTTGTTACAAGCCTGAAATTGTGTCGTGTTACTGTAACTTCAAGGAGCAAAAAGAGAAAGATTGACTTTCCCACCTAACAATCTCTTATGCAGGTCTCGTCAGATCACATGACTGTTTCTATTCTCATGAATATTTATAATTAATTTTTATTGCTATTTTCTGTTTTGGCCAAGGGGAAATAACTTTTGCTAATTTCAAAAGTTTTCCTAATGCTTATTAATGATATGCTACAGTTTGTTGATTGTACAAGCAATTCTAAACCTAAGAAAATCTAGATACCTCCAAATTCTGAAAATAATTAAAATTGTAAATATTAGAAATTCTAGAGAAGCTCCAAGTACAAACCCTAATGTCACCCTGACTGACAGTCACAATGGAGGATGAGTAATCCAATTGCTCATTCTTCTCAACAAATAGATATTGACCACTCCTATATAGTAGTTGGAAGGCTGAAACAGGACAATGGTTGGCTGGGTACTGAAATATAGTGAAAAATCTTACAAATTCATTAAAAAACAGAATATAATTAATTTCTTAATATTTCAATATTTAATTCACATCAGAATTGCCAATTAATTTAAAAACAGTTTGATGTACATAAGTTCTTACTTTCGCTACAAACAATGATTTTTATTTCATGGTAATTTTTGCTGAATTTCACAATTAATTTCAATTATTCCCAAATTTATTTCCAAGTTATAAAAATTAATATTGTACAAAAAATTTGTCACAAAAAATCACTGAAAACAATTGCAGTAATGAAAACTTGAGAATCCCAAATTTCAAGATTGCAGGTCCAGATTGGGCTCAGAATATTTTTAATTTGCTCACAGAGTCAGCCTGATTCCAAAATGGTATGATATGTTGGGCTAAAGTTTCTCGAAGTAAAGTTGAAAAAGTGTGACACAGTGACATTCACATTTATTATATATATATATATATATATATATATATATATATATATATATATATATATATATATATATATAAATATAAAGAGAGAGAGAGAGATGAATAAAAACATGCATGTGTACTGTAGTATTTAGTCTTTATGAGGATGAATGTGGATGGCTTTGATTAGCAATCTGTGTCCGTGGATTCAGGCAGCTAGCAAGACTGATAATGTCTTGTTCATGATTTTGCTACCCAGATGTTGAGTGTCCCTTTTCTCTCTGTTAGTCCTCAATATAGTCTGAGCCTAGTTTCTGCTCTTTAACTGGGAATGTGTGTACACACATTCAAAAAATCTATTATTGAAATAAAATAGATGCAGAACAATTTTTTTTGTTCATTATCTTTTTAAAAAATTGTTTTAATAAAGTATTAAATAACTTAATTCACTATCTTAATTTTTTTACCTTAATTTAGTTTTTAAAAACTGAATATCATAATCCTTTAAAGTGATTAAAACAAAAATAAACCTTTATCATAGAATATATCCCAAACTCTGTCTCATGTAATAAAATAATATATAATTACTCTGTTACCACAGTACAAACCTTTATCATTAATTTGTTTTTTTTGTCCCTTTTTTTTAGTTTAGATACATTTTAGATTGGTCACTGTCTTTGACCACTTCCTGTTATCCTTAGTTGTCACTGAGCATCACCAGTATGTAAAACCTTTTCTCTCAACATTGGTTTCCTTTAATGTCATGTTATTATTTGAACATTGTTTAAGGTAGCCATCTTTGTATGTTTATTTTATGTTTATATCTCTCTAGTATCCCTTTCTCTAGATGTTCATTGCTTACACATTGTTCCCAAATGTAACTTTTATCCTTTCTGAGAACTTGGACTACAACATTGAAACATATTTGTTGTATTGTCTTCTAGTCTGTGACGTAGAAGTTCCACCTCCATGCTAAGTGATGACTGACTTATTAGTTGTCACTCGACTCTATGCAAAATAGGGTAAGTCCATTTTGCCTGTGTCACTAGATATCTTGGAAATGGTTTTCTACCCTTCATTGACCTGTGACTTCTATGAACTATAGCACAAGATCTTATCTTTCTCTCAAGGTGTGTACTTGGTTCTTTTTATTGGGAATCTAAGTCTGGACTCATCTTCATTCTGATCATCTAACTTTATATTGGACCCTGCAAATTATCCTCCATATTTTCCTTCCTAATATGTTTGCTTTCTCCATCAGAAGCACTCATCCTTTTCTCCCTTTTAAGTTCCTCCTCCACTTCCAACTAGACTTCTTCACCAATTTTAGGTCTTATTTGATCAGAATGAGCCAATAAATTCTGTCCACTTGTTATTATAGCCATATTATGTCCCTTTTGTACAATAAAATTAGCCATTTCAGGACTTGATTCTCTATTTTTTTTGTACCATATTTTTTCATTTATTGAATAGGACATTGATATAGATAATCTAATTTGTTTTCTACCAGCATGTGGAATTGTCCTATAACTCAGTAATAATCTCAGTAGGTAACTATATATAGTGTCTCTGAATGAGGAAAATGCTTTCAATCACATTTTCACTATCTGCCTCATTCTTTCTGCAATTCCATTTGATTGCAGGTGGTATGGTTGTGTTATATAAGAGAGACATCCAATTTGTTTTAACCATGAACTCAAAGTTTCATCACAAAATTCTGATACATTGTCAGAGACAAATCTTTTTGGCATCCTGTTTGTGGAAAATATTACTCATAATATTTGCCTTCCTATCCTGAACTCTAACCACTTCAGGCCATCCAAAGAATGAGTCAACCAAAATTAAAAATAGTCCTATACCTTTAACATGTGCATGATCCATATGAATGTGTGCCCTTTTTCTTTAGGCTATGAATATATATTGGTTGCTGAAATGTTTCCATACATTTTGGGCATTTTTGTAAGTATATTTTACATTAAGTGAATAGCCAGGCCACCATGCTTCCAATTTTAATCATCTCTGTGTTGCTGTAACACAATAAATATCATGAACATATTTTGTTATGTCTTTTTTTAAATATCTCTCATGGTGTTAAAACATCTCCATTGCATATAAAACCCCACTCTATAGTTAAATATATCTCTTTATAGAGTCTCTATTTATTTATTTTTATTCTACATGCAATCTTAATACTCGATCCTGTAAGGTTTCAAATGCAAGATGACCTAAGGGTAATACATCTGCTTCAATCCAGTGCTATAATTTATCATCTAAATTATCTAATCTTTCTAATGATTCATTGTTGAACTTTAGTCTTAATAAAGCATTTATATGTAGAATAGTGTTTCCTTTCATATATTCGATGTTGAAGTCAAAGGCGATGAGATCTATGGCCCATCTTAAAATTGCAGAAGATGTGATTTTAGGTAACTCCTTCTGTGGGTTAAAAATAAACTTTATGGTCAGATTTAAGCAGAAACTTCCTGCCTAATAAAAACTGGCAAGCTCTATCTGTGCTCCATATGATAGCTAATGCTTTTTTTTCAATATTTGAATAGTTAACCACAGCTGATATTAACTTTCTATAAGGATACATTATAGGATGTATATCTTTCTGAGAGAAAATCACTAATTATGACACACTCACTTGCATCCATAGTTAAAGTCACTTCCTTTTTAGGGTCCTTTTTTAAGTTAACAATTTTTACAACAGGTTTTTTATAAGTTCTTTCTTTAAATTTTCAAATGCTGTATTCTGCCATTGAGTCCATTTGATGTTTTTGTGAAACTCTACAATGGGTTCTATCAATTCACTATATTTTGGTAAATATCTGCTATAAAAATTGGCTAACCCTAGAAAAGATTCCATTTCTTTTTATTTGTAGGTGTAGATACCTCTACTATTTTCTTTATCAAATTTGTGTCTGGTGAAATTCCCTCTTTGGAAATCTGGTATCCCAGATATGTTATTGTATTGCAACACTCATTTATCCTTATTTATAATTATCCTATCATTTTTTAATTTGTTTAAAACATAATCCATTTTATGTTTTAACTCTTCTCTACTTGTGCCAACAATACATATGTTGTCTTGATAGATTTAACCTAACCAGTTAGTACATTTTTTATGGCCCACTGAAAAATAGAACTTGCTGTTTTTATACCATCTGAGTAAGCCTATTGGAGAGTTAATTTTAGCGACCTCTTTAAATTTTTCAACAATTTGTATCTGGTTATAGGCAGATTTCAAGTCAATTTTGGTAAAATATTTAATTCCTGACAACCCATGATTAGCAGTTTCAATGCTAGGAATGAGGAATGAGTCAGAACATATTTTGTGGTTTACTCCTATCTTGTAATCCCCCCATATCTTTAAATCTTTATCTGGTTTTTGAAAAACAAAACAACAACAACCTAACATTTTAATAAAAGAGCCATCAAACTGTCTTAGTTTCTGCCAACCTTTCTTCAATTTGGGTTTGCCCATTTGTTCCAAAAAAATTATTGGGATTAAAGTGACATCACTACCAGTATCCACTTGTGAAGAAAACATTGTATTATTTAATCCTGCTGAAGGCAAAAAGAGATCTATAAATCTCATTCTCCCCTCCTGCAACTTTGTGGCCTTTTAAGCTCTTGGTCTGTGCTTGGACAGCAAAATAATGAATTCTTGTTTCTGCAAATTTCAGTTTATCCAACAGTGTTAGAGATCCTATTGCTGATGCCATATTGTTTTTTTTTTTTGTTTTCTAGTCTGTGACGTAGAACTTCCACCTTTGTGTGATGACTGACTTAGTAGTTGCTTGACTCTATGCAAAATGGGCAAGTCCATTTTGCCTATGTCACTACAGTATTCCTGTAGCAAACTTTATACTTATTCATCATTACCCGCCTTTATCCATATAAACAAGTGGTCTTGCTTCTATGTTCAAGCCTCCATCAGCTTTTGTCATATTCCTTTTTGTTTATTTGTTATTCAGACTAGATTCGTCTTATATGTGTATTTGTTCCTTTTTCTAGTTTTACTCTTTTGGCTTTTAATAAACCTGCTACTAAACAGGACTTCATCTTCAAAGTCTTCATTGCTGTAAGATGTTAATCTGACTGTCTTGAGGTATGCATACCTATGAGATGGATGGGTAATCAGGAAGCAGAATAGTAATACATAAAAATACATAAAGGATATTAAAGGATGAAAGTAAGTGTAAGAGTCATATTTAAATTATAATCACTATTTCAATATTTTTTAAATGTCATGACCCTTTAAGATGTAGATGATCTTGGCTCTACACACATTTGTTGAAATGTAAGCAAAGAGTCTGTTGAGATTGAGGGGAAATATCTAACCGATTGCTCTCCCAACAACTACGGGTATAATAGAGAGAGAAAAGAGACGGGGGCAATATCACCCCCAAAATAAAAATAATGATAATAAAGGAGATTATGCTGTAAAACAGAAAAAAAAGCATTTTCAAAAGAACCAAGATGTTAAAAATGCTGTAGAGACTTTGAAATGTAAATGTTACAGAAAGTTAATTTAGAACACGAAATACAATTTTTTGTAAGTGTACAAAGGATATCAGATTACTAATAGAAAATTAGTGGAACAATGATAATTGGAACTTTTAGAAAAAGAAATGGATTTTGACACTTTAAGAATTAAGTTAAAATAAAGGATGCTTTGATTTAGAATTTATTTTTTAAACCAGAGTCGCTGTAGTTTATTGCTAGTGAGGTGATAACAATAGAGTCTTGTTGTGGACCTTGGAAACCAATCAGTGAAAAGTAAACTGTTTACTCTCAAAAGAGTGAAATTGTACTTTGAAATTATGTCAGTACGTTCACACTAGAAAAACAGATACGTCACCAGTTCTCTATATAAAGAGACAAGCCAACCAGAAGATAGGAGAGTTTTGGCTTGTCTGTCTCCAAATGTAGTTGAGCTTGGTGGAGAGATGTTGGAGATTGAAAAGGAGAGTTTTGGGTTCGTCTGTGATGTCAGAGATTGTAAAGAAAGCATCCACTGTGTGCTGCTGAACAGGTTGCGTAAACGAATACCGCTGCCAACATGTAGGTACCGCTACTACAAATACTACCACTGCTATTACGTCTACTGAGTACAGGAACATTGAAGGTTGTAGTAGTTGTGCTAAGAACAGACCAAAAAGAGTTAAAACGAAGGCCGCTTCTCTCCTTACCAAAATTATTCGAAGTATTGTGTTTGGTTATTGTTCACATACAAGAAACATTCAACCTTGTGCAACAAGAATTTGTGTGTGTGTTTGCTTTTATATATAAAAGAAACTTTTGTCCTTTCAAAATCGAATTGACTTGGTTATTAATTTTTTCTGTAAACCCATTCCAGATTTCTATGATCTGATGACCACTATCCAGGATAAAAAAAATCACAATGTGGCTGGAGGGTGGCTTCAAATTGACATTGGGGACCAGAGACTTGTGTCTAACCTGTAACACTGGACTATACCGGACCAACGGCCGGTCTAGTGGAGTGTGTGGGTCCAGTGGGGTGAGGCTACTGTGTTTCAATTGGTTGCCGTGACCACGATTTAACCCAAGAGATACCAGGAGTAAATTAAAGGAAAGGACCAAAGATTATACCCAAGAATTACCTAGAAGACATTGGAATCGAAAGATTATATTGATCCGAAGATCCAATAGTTACAGGAACAACAAAACAGCAACAGAAGCAGACCCCAGATAGGTTACTTTTTGGTTTCCCTCAATTATTTTTTCTCGCTCAATTGTGGTACACGAAAACAACCAGTAAGGATTTGGTGTCACCCTTGTCCTTCAAATTTACCTATTAATTGAGAAACACTGTCAAAATGGATAACATGAGTATTGTTGGGTCAGACAGTATGGAGGGCATAGCTACGGTCCCCCAAATAACGGAGTCTGTTGGGTGGGATGAAGTTACCCTCCTACCGAGGCAACCCAGCTGAGTTTCAAGATTGGTTGGTAGCTGTACAAAAGAAACAGCTGGTATATGAGTTGACAGACCAGGAGATGGTGCTGTTGGCATATGAGGGAGCAGTGGGACCAGTCTCAAAATTTACCAGGGGCTTACACAGGGAAAACCCCCAGATAACATGGAACAAGCTGAAGGGAACCCTAATCAGACGATATGCTAGCGAGCGAACAACCATAGAGGCGGTTTGAAAATTGTTTAGGATTAAACAGGAAGTAGGGGAAACCTTGGAGATAGGATTAGTGGGGTTAGCATTCCCAAATCCAGAAATAAGAGAAAATGGGGCGATTCAGGCATTGTTAGCGGACGCCATCCGTGATGATGACGTCCTGAAGGGTGGGTCCTGTAGGCTGACAGTAGCTAAAAATAGCGAGAGGATCTGGGAGAGGGTAAGAAATGGCAGAGACCAGGAAACCCAAAGACCCAGGGGTTGGAAAAGTACAGAGAAGGGCTCCAAGAATGGGATAGTGAACATAAAACCCGTAAGGACGCGAAAGAGGAGGATTGGGAGGCCGAGGCCGGCCCAACCGGAAGGAATGGGATATACGGTATGGATTTTATAAGTCCACTCTGGGCTGGCATGCTGGACCTGCAATTATGGAGGACACAGGGCCAGAGACTGACCCACCAATTGCACTGTGCTGAAATTTTGGTCACAAGGCAAAGTGGTACACAGATACAAGGGATAGGAGATTAGAGATTAAGAAAATCCTAGTACCCCCCAGAAGAATAAGTAAACAACAGTGGGATCACCGTAGAGAAATAAGAGGCAGGGTGGCCTCAATAAAAATAAGACCTCTGAAATGATGGACATGCCGTGTGGTTGGACATTTTTCAGCCAACTGTAAATGGTGAAGCTGTTGGCAATGTGGAAAGGTTGGACACTTGAGAAGTAACTGTCCAGAGAAAAAGTTTGCTGTGGATGGAAAGGGAGAGGCAAGGAGGTCAAGAAGATCTGTTTCACTCCACCCAAGGAAAGCTCCAAAAGAAGCTGGCCTAGGGTAGCAAATGAGGAACCCCTATTGCCAGCACCCAGGTCAAGACTTGAGAGAAATAGGGATAGCCAACTGGGAAATAAAAAATAAGGGGATGTTGAGGAATAGGAACATAGCCCAGATATTTCAGTTGTTTAAAGAGAGACCGGACTTCACCTGTTATGTATTGGTGAGGCATAAGATGATAAAAGCTTTAGTGGATACTGGAGCTTCGGTCTCCCTAATAAATTCCAAGGTGTTTAGGCAGCTGGGGTTATGTAGAAAACTCCAACCAGTAGATTTCTTAATTAGCCTGACAGATAGTAGTTAGATGAGAATAGAAGGTATGACATAGCTTCCATTCAAATTGGTAAGGAACACAGGTGAACTTAAGGTGTATGTGACATTTGATTTGTGTGGGGAATTAATTTTGGGGAGTGACTAGCTTAGGCTGAACAAGGCTCAAATCCCCTCTGACCCAGCTACATTGATCTTAGAAGGGGTGGAAATCCTATTGGGGAATGAAGTGGAAAGGAAATGCCCTGTAGTGGCCCAGACCGATGTGAAACTTCCCCCTAGCTATTTCATGTGAATGAAGGATAACGACAGTGGAGAAACTAAGGAAGGGTTATATCAAATAACATCTACAGAGAGGTATGATAATGGTGGCGAAGAGGTGACCTTGTGTAGTTCCATAGTAGAAGGGATAAAAACGGTGCTCCTATTGTAAAACTATTACAATAAAACAGGGAGAAGAGTTAGGTTACGCCAGTCCGATAAAAATTATGAAGCAAGTGAGAGTAAGCAATAACTATGGAAGAAGGGTAGAGACTAGTAGCCCCGAAATAAAGGAAGAAGACTTGATAGTGCCTGAAAGATATAAAGACGAGATAAGGAAACTGCTAGAAGCTAATCGAGATGTGATAGCTAATACTGACAAGGAGTTGGGATAGACCGGGACAGTACATATGAAAATAAACATTGGTGACCACTTACCCATTAGACTGAGGCCTTACAGGACCCCAATCCATAAGAGAAAATTAGTGGAAGAAGCAGTAAATGAGATGTTGGATTCAGAAGTAATAGAGAAATCTAGGTCTCTATGGAGTTTTCCAATAGTTATCGTGGAAAAGAAAGATGAAGGACATAGAATTTGCATGGATTTTAGACAGTTAAATGCCATTACAAAACCATTAGCAGTACCTTTACCCCTGATCGATGATATTTTAGCACATTTGGGAAAGTCAACCAGTTTTTCTACTTTGGATCTAAGGCCAGGTTATTGACAGGTCGCTTCGGATGAAAAGGACCAGGAGGAGACAGCTTTTACTTGTCATATGGGTCTATTTAATTTTCGTGTGATGCCGTTTGGGTTATCTAATGCCCCAGATGCCAGTGACAAATGTATTGGCGCGGTACTTACCCAGCCTTGTGCTGATAAGAATGGACCAGTGTCAGGTATTCCTGAGGAAGTGCCTATATATTTTCTGTCCCACAGACTATCAGAGACCCAGCAGAGATGGCCAGTGATAGAAAAGGAAGCCATTTTATATGCAGTACAAAATTTAGATTATTACTTAAGTGGGGCCGTGTTTACCATTAAAACTGACCATAAGCCCCTCAAACATTTATTAGAGGCAGAATGGACGAATAAGATTCAGCAGTGGTCATTGAAGCTTAGTGGCTATCAGTGTAAAATAGAGTATCTATCTGGAAAGGATAATACCTGTGCAGATCTGTTATCAAGAATTCCAGAAAGATTAGAGTTCGAATCCATTAGGTTAGAACCAAGTGTGGATGACATGGCTTATCAATGTGATAAATTCTCAAGCTCTAAACAAACGTCCAGTTTGGGAGGAAGAAGATGAGGAAGAAGAAATTATTAGGGACCCTCATTGGGAAGCTATCATAGAGAAGAATCAGGAAAGATCTCGAAATTACTTCTCTGAGGAGTAAGGTAGAAGCAGGGGCTACCTCTAAATATGTTATACACAGTGGAGTGATGAATTACATTTTGGGACGGGAGGAAGAAAAAAGTCTCAAAATAGTAGTACCAAAAATGTTAAGACAAGAATTATTTTTGGCCTAGACTGTATAATGATGTATTGAATTATGTGAACAAGGGCATAATGTGTCAATCACAGAGTAGAGGTAATAGGGTCGCCCCAGTGGTGGAAACAGATATCAAATCAGATTCCAAATTACTCATTTCAAAAGGTGAGCATGGATATTTCAGGGCCCTATGGAGAAACTCCTGTTGGAAATGCGTATATAATAAGCTTCGTTGACTGGCTGATGAATTTGCCAGAAGCTTTTGCGATGCCTTATAAGAAAGCACAAACCGTATATAATTGTGACACTATTCAGCTATGGTAATTAATTAACTAATTAACCATAAAAATTAAACGGGAAAATGCTGAAAACAGAAAAGAAGGGTTAAAAAATTATCCCAAAGGGTATAGCATTCGACATAAAAAAAAAGATTTTACTTTATTTTCCAAAAAAATCTAGTTTTCTCAAGAAACCGAAGAATTGCGTCAGCAATAATTTCACAGAAAGGTCATGTGGCAATCTTTGACAATTGATTAATGCTGGTCGCTAAAAGTACTGGGTAAGAAAATACAAAATAGCCAGAAACGACGAAGATACTGTTCGAAAGTGCATAAGATATTAAATACACCAGTAAAGATGTGGCCAGGCTAGAGGGCCATGTGTTAATTGTAGGAATTTTGGCAGGGAGAAAAGGGAATTGCGTAAACAAAGTTCCAGTTAATAATTCTGACCAAGAAATCCTGAATAAGCAATGGTGTCAAAGAGTTCATTAATGAAACAAGCTTAGCCACACCAGCATGATCAAGACGCCATTGGTCGTGTGGTAGCAGTGGTGATAGGCGGCGTAAAATAGTAAGAAAAACAAAGAAGTTACTAACGTCCACCGAAAGGAATTGGTGTGAGGTACCAATATGAGGAGGGGAGGAGAGAGTTTGAGGGGGGGTAGCTATCCTGCAACCTCTCCTCATGGACGAAGGGATCCCCCAGAAATAAGTAGTAATTAATTTTCTTAGCCAGACGACAAAGGGACCCTTGTAGGAATCGGAGAATTACCGAAAACCCCAGATTGCGTCTAACCCTGCACCAGTTTTTGGTCGAAGTCCATATAAGCGAGCGCCTTCGGGCAGTTCGCATTTTGCAGTTGGGGAGAGCGACGAGTGAGCTGACTGAGAGATTCCACAATTCCTGCCTCCGACTTCGCCTTTCTGCAAACAGCAAGTTATACTAACGAACGAAGCTAAGCCAGCACTTAAAAACTAAACTTAGAAGACAAGAACTTGCCTAAAAGTATAAAAGTGTCACGCTCAGAAGAAACAGGTTGGGAAGAACACACATTCCTGTATAGAACAAACTGATAAAAGTTGATTTGCTGTCTTTAAACATACCCGAAGCTTTTTGTTTTTCATTTATTTCTTTTTGCCTGTGCAACGTCAGCTCCAATTTAGACTCACCTTGCACGACAGCTTTGGTGCCTGATTGATTTCGTCAACCTAAGATCAAAATCATAACGTGGGTAGGTTAGGCTTGAGGTCAAGATAGTTACTTCACTAACCAGTCATTTGAAGTGAGCTGGGAACGACGGAGCTGGTGTCGAACCGGTTGCATCTGGTGTGAAGCCATTATGTATTTGTGCCGTTAGAATCGACCAACCATTCCATTTGGTACCCTGACCAAAGGATCCTGCCGGGTAGTGATGACCGCTGATCGACCGGGTCATATACCGGTGGCAGCAACTAAGAGTTGAACCCAGATGCCCCCAATATAAAATAAGATATAGTAGAAAAAGAAAAATGGCTTAATGTTTTTAAAATTTGAAAGAAAAACCTTTATTTTGCAAAAATACAAGTATAGTACACATTTTAAAAATATAAAAAAGAGAGATTGTACAAATGTTGCTGTTGTGTGCCTAATTATCTAACCAGAAACAAAATTAGCAATTTTACTTACATTTCAATTAATATATTTTTTTAAAGTTCTCTTTGGAGAAAATTTTGTGAAAATTGAAAAAAATCTTCATGTCCACAAATAAAAGTAGAAGACAACATTCAATTTGAGAAATCAGATACTGTCTATGGCCATAGTAGTAGATGTGGTCAATACCATAATAGACCTATCAGTGGTCAGAAGTATCAAAGACCATACTGTAGCAAAATTGGACCTCATCAGGAAAGAGGAAGAAATTCCCTTGATTGATTTGGGAACCCATCTATGTGTAGTGACTGTGGGAGCATTGTGTCAGACAGAGAATTTAATGAACAAAATACAATTCAACAAAAACATGAAGAATGCACCTACTACCATATAACTATATCCCAATCTGTTTATAGTGAACCATATAATTAGTTGTGAGTCAATGAATTGTGGTATTTTAAATTGTGATGCTAGTCGTGTGCTGTGTGGTGAAGTATGGTTTAAGTGTTATGATTCCTTTTATGACAAAAATAAAAAGAAGGTAATATGTCAACAAAGTAAAAATGTCTTTAAATTTCGAAATGGCAGATGTGTTTCTTCTTTCCAATTTGCTTGTATTCCAACTATAATTGGTACAATTAAAGCAGTGGCATGCAGGGGTGAGGGTCCTGGGCAGCTGCACTCCCAATTGAGTATATTACTTTTGTTTTAATTTAGCAAATACACCTAAAATTAGATATTAAAAATAAATAAAATAGTTTTAATTTTAGTTCTAAAATGCATATTTGCTGGTAATTTGGCCAAACCTGTGAAGAAAATTTTAGATAGGGTTCAAATGACGCCAGCATGTTTTAAAAAATGTCTCCAAAAAGCACTTGTCTGGCAGCGGGGATGGACCCCACTTACACATGGTGATCAATTTGGGCTGATCATTAAGTATACCATGAGTTACCCCCTCTCCCTTAGTTTTTTGTGACCACCTACTTGATTTCAAAGTTTTTCACACCTATGTGAGAATCTGTCTATATTTCTGAGATGAGGTATTATGTATACTATTTACATTATTTGGACTATTGTCCTCATCTTTGTTACAATATTTATCACAATGTTTTCGCCGTCGTACACTCCAGCCTTCTTCAGGTGGTTGGAATGTCTAATTGAACCCTTTATTTTGCTTACTTGGGTAGACTGTTCTAGTTCCACGTGCCATGTCTAATGGATGTCAGTTATCAGTTATCTCCTGTTATCTCATCTCCAAGTTCTCCACCACCTTAACCAGGTATTGAACTCACACACTTTGAGGACACATGGCACAGTGGATAAAGGCGTTAATTTTAATTAAAATTAAAAGAAAGATATTTAGAAATATAAGTTATTATTAAATGAAATACCATAACATTTCATAAACTGAGTTATCTCTATCATGGCATTTCATTCATATCTCGGTTATTAAATTTTAAAATTAATTCAAGAAAAATTTTGTAGTATTTTAAATTTTAGCATTTGTTTCATAAATCATATTTAAATGTAACTAAATGTCAATAAAATATTAGATAATTGCTGAAAATATGTTCATTTGTAAAAATTATTAAGTAGTTTAACTTTCCCCCACAAAATGTGTTCACTTAGATTTCGTAAATTTATGTCAATTCTGGTCGTTCATAGAACACGTCAGACCTTGTTGATATGCCAATTACTACATTAGAAAAACAGGACCTGTCATTAAGAAATGCTTGTATACTATTTTTTATGCTATAAGTAATATTTGTTTCAAATCACATTAATTCAAATATAAATTTGCTAGTTTTACTCAAATAACGGTGTCACAAATATATATTTTATTTTTGGAAGATTTTTAAAAATCGGTAATTTTGTTTTGCTTACAAATTTCTTCAAAGTGAGAAAATGGCTTAGGTATCGAATTTATACTGAAATAGTGGAGGTGTCTATAATGTACTATAGGGGCCATTAGATTTTCTTGCCCATTTTGCTCAGTATTTGCCCAAATTTTGGATAAAATTGATTGTTGGTCTTCTATAACCCCTTACACCCATCACCCACTTGACTTTCGCAGGTCCAGCCGTTAGGCCCAGCAGATTCTCAATCGGGCCAAGTGACAACAATATACTCTCCACCCACTTTGTGAATTTTCTGACCTGAAGAGTGGTTTTGTTGATCCTGGACCAACAGGGTCTGTTGAGGGTGCTGTGGGTGGGGCAAGAGTATATTAGTAAAAAAATAAATTACAATAAAATAATCATGTAAGAAAGACTGGAGTCACTTCAACAGAGCTTTTATATACAGGCAGAATTAAAATATGAGAGAGCGAGAGAAAGGTATCAGTTTATCTCTCTCTCGGTTGTTCCAATTTCTTAGGCGAATATTGCGTCCACCTCATTTATACAACAGGGCCTTTCACTTGATTCATATCAGATCTCCACACTCTGCTAACAACCACTATTACAATCTCAGGAACTTCACTCTACTCTCTACAAAAAAAGAAATAATAAGAATTTTTTTAACCTTTATCTTAAGCTAGTCACTTAATCAATATTTCCAGTTGGTCCATTAATTTGATCAAGTTACTCATAGACTCAATTTTATTACTACTCCAACCATCATTTGTTATTATTTTTATCCTTGCTTCCTGTACAACTCATTACGCTTTGTTAATTAACACTTATTTTAATTTTGCCAACTCTCTCTCTGTCATATCCCTCCCTTACCCTTTTTGTCAATTACTTATAATTGATAGACAAGTCCCCACCGATACATATCGATCTGGAGGGACAACAAGAAAGGAAAGAGGGGAAAAGGAGGCAAGAAAATGCACAAAACAAAAAGGAAATTACATCAATCATGGCTCCCTTTGAACAAATACCTATTAGCTTATGTATTGGTCTCATTTGTGCCCTTCCAGGCAAGCACCTATTAAGGGCTGGACCTTCGTTCTATCTCCTCTTGCACAACATAATCTTGTTAGTCTCTCAAAAAAAAAAAAAAAGGAGGGTCTGCTCTTCAAGGTCCAGTAGGAAAAAAGAAAAAAAAAATAATTCAATGTTTTCTGGCATTGTTGGAGTTCGCAACTCTCCTTATGAATTAATTATCAGTCCAAATGGATTATATAGGTGTAGCCGGTAAAATTGAAAAATAAAATAAAATAAATAATTGTTTTACACATACTCGGGGTTCAAAACACCCCTTACAAGTTAATTTAAAAGAAAAACTTTCTTTTTATAATTGTCTCTTTTGGTCTGTCTCATCTGGATAGTGGGCTTCACTTTTTCTTTCGTTGGTTTTGTTTTTTCCACCACAGATGCTGGTTCTAATTCATCCAGATCAGACTGTTTTTGGTAGAACACAATAAATGGTATCCCCTTGCTGCTCGAATGTCCACCTGCCTGGGGAACAGTCCTTTTCATTTCTTCAACCACCACCAAATTAGCAACAACACCATTATAGTTAGTGGAACTCCCAAGACTATTGGACAAGTTATCATGTCACTTAACTTTCCTTCTCAGTTAGTTCCTGCCTCCCCTACTAGACTTAATTTAGTTTTTAGCTGTTCAAAACCAATTTTATTGATCAGCTTTAATACTTGGGCAATTTTCTCAAGGTGATCCCAGGGAATTCTTTTACTATGGGTTCCCATAATCCTGCCCATGTACTCCTGTTGTTACCTGCCAATACCAAGAATGATTCTTTCTCTTCAAATTTCTCTTCCTTTTGATAAGGGGGAAGAGAAATAGAGGGTCCATGGGCTCCACATCCCATGGGTAATTCCATAATAAATAAGGGAGGGGGTCACCTTCATGGTTTTCCCTCACATACCCTAGACAATTCTAGCTCTTCCTGGGTGGCCACCACCCAAACTCCATCAGATATACAGGTTGCTGAAAGCAACACCACACTAGCCAGTACATCCACTTGACAATTAGCCTCAATTCCACATTTATTTTTCTCAAATAGCTCAAGCACACATAAGGTGTGGCTACCCATTATGTAAATCGGACTTGTGGATACACAGGTGCTTAGTGCATCAGTTTTGCATTTGATTGCCTCCTCATTCGTAAGTAACATAAATTTTGTTCTGACCAAATTTAGGGCCACAAGCTCTGTTTCGATTTTATACCTTGCGACTGCTTCTAACTTTTGATCTTCCTTGAGGTATGGAATGGGGAGATTGATCACCTGATAGATTTCAAAGATGCCATCTATATCCAACAGTGGGACCAACACCAACACTATTAATTTATTATTTTCTAACAAGGTCACACACCCTAAGTGTTTATAATATTTCCATAACTGTTTGGCAGGGTCCACAGGCAACCTAAGGTGATGGGGCATTTTGGCCTGTATTTCCAATAATACTTCTCTCAGTCAACCCGGGGTTATTATACTTGAGGACAAGTGTCCAATTGATAATGTGTCTAATTGCATTCTCATATGTTCTAGCAGAATAGTCAACAACTGACTGATCTGGTGCACCCTGCTTGTTATTGCTAACAGGTAGAAATATTGCTGCAAGAACCCCTCCAAGCTCTGTAATTCAGTAGCCATAATGCTCATTACATTAGCTACTTCTTTCCTAATGTCTTGCAGTTGGAAGATTAACCAATACTACCTCTATTCTCCGCTAACTCCAATCTCAATGTTAAAGATGGACACACTTTCCTTAGTTATCTGAGTTAACACCTGCTGGTCCCTCTCTACATTCCCTAGTTTCCTCCTTATTGTTCTCATATCATCTTCTGACACAGTCCCAAATGACACATTCAAGGCCTTCCTCACTATAGGAAATACTGCCTGTTTCCGTCTGGTCCATAACAATTTTACTCCTTTTAGATATAGGCTCATAGCCTTACCCTGTCTTTCTAGCATCAGGGAGTCCTGTGCTAGGGAAAGCATTATACTGTGGTATCCCTGATCCCCTAAATAATGTTATGCTACTTGTGTTCTGACTATCTCAAGGTTTGTTACCTTCATCTTTAATTGAGCTAACAATTCCTTGTATGGTCATAGGTCTATTACTAGTGTTATTAACCACTTCAATCTAGTCATGACCACTTCACTGGTCATTTTATATACAGTATTTTCAATATACTCCCAGGCCTTTGCTACCAAAATCAGCATCAATACCACCAGTGGTCTCCTCCTGTCCATATCTGCAAGAGACAGAGATAGGGGTTCATCTTACTCAAGTGTTCCTTTCAGTCTTTCTATCTGATGGTTATCAGTTAGGGTGACACCATGAAGTTAGGCCAGTCCACAACCATCAATGCCAAGAATGCATGGGGGCCCTTCCATGCACACATCAGCACCCAAAGCCATTGCAGACCACCTTCAGGTGATCACCTGCTCAGTTTATCTTACTCGATTCACCTATTCTTGTGGTTTGGCCTGCACTGCCCCCCCCCCCCCCGCCACAGGTAATTCGCCTACCACACTAGGTACTCTCTCAGCCTTCCATTGCACCCAAAGTTGAGCTAGAGGAATTTCATCCTCTTCTTCCCACTCACTCACTTCCTCTCCACTCCCTATAGGGGCAGATTTTGGTTCAATAATTCCCTCTGAGGACCTAGCCTTGGGTTTAATTGTTTCTCCTAATCCCCCGTAACTCAAAGGGTTAAACCTAGGTTCCTCCTCATCTTCATCATCACTTTCTAACTACTCCGGTTCAACCAAAGTAGTTTTCCTCAACTGTCTTCCTTGGCCTCCTGATTCAGTTTCCTCCCAATCATCTATGTCGGACAGTTTTATGTCATTGACATGTACTCACTTCACTCTCCTGGCCAATTGATCCCAAATTATGTTAGAGACAGGTCTGGTTTGTTCCACTATTGATCCAGCTTACCCTCTCTCAGGTGTACCTTATAGTACACAGGGTCACCCACCTGGAAATTAATGCCCGCCCCCATTCATGTTCATTCTCTCATCTTGTCTCTTCTTTGTCCTCTTGATTCTTCTCTGTGCCTATGTAAATATCTTATGTTGCTATTCTAAGATTATCTTATGGTGATCTTCTCCCATATACTTTCTCCTAGGCTTCAACAAATTGTCTATGAATAGGACCACATTCCTGCCAAATATCATGTAATAATATCACTGTAACTTGTATCTTCCTACTAATCCTAATTCCCCTCTCACTTCCTCCCAGTGGATACTCTCACTTACTCCCCCCATGGGCAGGCCCGAATGTGACAGCCTCCCCACCCCGAGAATTGTCATTATCGGCCACACTCGTCTCCCCTTACCTCTGGCCAAATGTGTCCTGGTTGCCCACATAGTTCTTGGTAGCCTCGGGACAGCCAATCACCTTCTGAGAATTGTCATTATCTGTCACTCTTCAACTCCCCTTTCCTCTGATCAATTCCAACCTGGCTGCACACATATTTCCTGGTAGCCTTTTCGCCAGGACATGTTAACTTCTCCAACAATATCACTCACCGGGAACTATTGGTCGTTCTTCATTGTTTACATTCACAAAAGAAACAGGAGATAAAATTTTCAGTGACCTCTTCAAAAAAAGAAATAATAATATTTTTTTCAACCTTTTCCTTAGTCACTTTATCAATATTTTCAGTTAGCCTGTTAATTTCATCAAGTTACTCATAGCCTCAATTTTATTACCACTCGAACCATCCTTAATTGTTATTATTTTTATTCTTGCTTCCTAATCAACTCATTAAACTTCATTAATTAAAACTTATTTTAATTTCACTGACTCTCTCTCTGACATTCTTCATTGTTTTGTTGGCCCTTTGTCAACTTTATATATAATCTTGGTCTTACTTTCAAGTTTGAAACTTTAAATAAAAATTTCCCAAACCCATCCTTTACCCACAGATGAAGAGAGCAAAACCAAGTGGTTCTTAGAGAGACAAAGAGGAGCATTGGAAGCTTTTTTAAAGAAGGAAGTAAAAACACAAATTGCACCTGCGGTTGCATAAAGAGATCATAAACACAAGGATGAGTCAGTACAATTGTCAGAATTTGAGGAAGAATGAAGATGAGCAAGATCTGAATGAAAATAAAGATGAAAAGACTGTGAATTGAAATGAGAACAAACCTTTTAGAGATGAATAAATTGAAAGTAAAGAAGAAATCAGTGATAATGACAGCAGCAATTTATATTGGACAGTAAAGGATTTGGGGAGAGTGAAGAAACCAGTTGCAGATGTACTAATTCAGAAATTGGTAAAACAATGATTGGAAGATTTTCAGCATTCTAATGATCCATTTGTTTCAGATGAGCATGGGAGGTCCTTGTCAACACAGTTTTTTAACAAGCGATCAGCAAATGGTGAAGCTGTACCAAGAACTTGGTAATAACCTTTTACACCCCTTTTCATGGGTGGTGCTACTGTTTTCCTTGCTTCTTATTTGCAGCAGAATCAGATTCACAAAAGTCTAGTTTTGCCAAGGAGGATGGATTCAGAAATTGGAGGAAGTTTAAATACATGGATTCCAGATCCTGAAAACAGTCCTGTGCATAGAAATTACATGAATAAGTACCTGGATATGAGACATCATTTTCAAACTCATATAACAGTGGATGCTAATTTTCAACAACTGTCAGCAGAAAGAAAGAAATGGAAAGTCATTCTAGATCGTATTATTGATGTTATTTCTTTTCTGGGAAAACAGAATTTGGCTGTCAGAGGGCACAGGGGAGAATCAATAGCAGTGTTGTCTCAGAATTCTTGAAATTTTTTTGCAACTATTAAACTTAAAAATATGGTCCAATTTTGGCGCAGCATATCGACGAATGCATAGAAACTAAACATACTAAACAAGTGACTTACCTCTCAAACAGAAGTCAGAATGAAATTGTACATCTCCTTGGTGAAACAATCCATACAAATATACTTGAGGAAATAAGAAAAGTGAAATATTACACAATAATGATGGATTCAACTCCTGACATTGCCTACAAAGACCAACTTCCTTTGACATTACGGTATGTATCCATTAGTGGAAATGAAGTTGAAGTTAAGGAAGTATTCTTAGGTTTTTTCCAACTTGAGAAAAAGGATGCCAGTAGTATTGCCATCAAAGTTCTCTGTTTGTTAGAACAATATAGTTTACCCATTGAAGATTGTTGTGGGTAGTCCTATGATAATGCAGCTGTGATGGCTGGAGCTAGAAATGGTGTCCAAAAGAAAATATTGGATGTAAATCCATGAGCAATGTTTTTAAATTGTGAAAATCATAATCTCGATTTAGCTTGTCTTCATTCCTGTGCAGTAGATCCATATGTTACAACATTTTTAGTGTTCTTGACAGACTGTTCACATTCTTTTCTCTTTCTTCATCAAAATGGGCAATACTGAAGCAATATGTTTCTCAAACGATGAAACAACAGTGCGAAACCAGATGGAGTGCAAGATACAATGCTGTGAGTGTAATTTACCAAAATCTCAACAAAGTAATAGCCTATCTTGAACATTTACAACTTGGACAGTACACTCAAGAAACAAAATGTGATTCTGAGATACTTATGAACTCATTTAAAAAATTTTTCATTTATCGCTCTACTTAATTTCTGGTATCCAATTTTATGCTTCGTGGAGAGAGTCCAAAAGAGGGTGAAAGAGCCTAAGGTTGGGTTAAATCAAGCAGATATGGACTTGCAAGAGTTGTTCAACATACTGGTAATAAAAAAGGAAGAAATAATCAGCAATGCCTAGAACTCAGCTGAAAAATATTGCAAAGATTATGGAATTCAAATTGAGAATTGCACTTGAAGGAAAAATATTATGCCAGAAGTTAGAGATGCTGCTTTAAGAGCAAAGGAAGAGATGAAAAAAGTAATGCATGAAGTTGTCAATTGTTTAGTCGTTGAGATTCAAGAGAGAGACCGGCATTTGGCAGAACTAAGAAAAAGATTTGAATTGCTTCTTAACCTGCATTTATTAGACACTGATGACGAAAATGAGAAAGCACACCTTTGAAATGAATGTTTGGATTTTCAAAATCAGTATCCAGATAATATTGGTAGTGTTCTTTTATACAATGAAATTATAGATTTCATTTTGCTAATTTGAGCTGGAGGTAAAGAGGTAAACTCTGATCCTCTTGATATATTAAAGTGTATTATTAAATATGGCAAAGAATGTGTTGGTGAATTATCCATGACATACAGACTGTTGCTAACAGTAGCAGTTTCCATTGCTTCTTGTGTACAATCATTTTCTAAACTTATAATCATTAAAAATTACTTATGTTCAACAATGTCAAAGGATAGACTAGTAAACTTGTTGCTTATAAATATTTAAAAACAATTTCTAACTGAAAAAGAAACGTGTTCAAAAAGAATTTGTTGATAAACGTGTGTTATCTGGTGTTCTGGGGTGGAGGCATTAAATTCAATATTACGCAGAATGATTTACAGAAAACAGTTTTCCCTTAACAAAAAGATATGATCATACTTCTACAAAACAGGCTCCAGAAAGCCAAGAATATTTGAAGGAGTAAAATTTGTTTTTTCAGCCAATCAGAATCCTTCTTTTAAGAAATACTGGTTTTCCCTCCAAAAATATTTAAGGCTCCTGCCTCCAAGATTATAATTTTTCCTGCAAAAATTATTAATAAAAACAAACTATTTTAGAACAAATGAAAATCACTAATTTGATAATTTCAGGAACCCTATTTTTTCTCATAAATAGAGCTTATGGTAAGTTCTCTATTTGTGAGAAAAAATAGCTTCCCGTGCCAAACATGTTACACACACACACACACACACACACACACACGCACACACCATTCACCACATGATGATCTTTTTAACAAATGTCTTACGAATTTTTGTGTTTGAATAATATAGAATCACATTGCTTGTTATTTTTTTTTAAAATAAACATTCTTTTGCCACTCAACTTTAAAATAAATAAATAAAATTTGCCCAATTGTTAATGTATTTTATTTAAACATTCCCTCTAAATGATTATGTTAAACCTTTGTGAACAATGGATCAGTCCAAAAGAAAATAAACTAAGTATACTGTTGCAATTTTGTTTGAGGTGGGGTAGGGGGACCAGTCACAATCCTCACCCCTTCTGCACACCACTGAGTTAAAGTCATGATTAATGCACATATTGTAGAAAATGATATACCATTGTTAATATCTAAACAGCCTATGTAGAAAGCTGAGATGAAAGGATGCAGCTCAAATACTTGGGCAAAAGATCAATTTACATGTAATACAATTTGGTCATTATACTCTCTCCCATTGTGAAAATAACAATATATGCTTGATGAGGCTCAGAGAAGCCCTTTCATTAAAGTTACTCTTTCTTATAACAAAAACATTAAGTGCTGATCAAAAGGTTTTCAAATTGCATCAGTATATATATAATCTTTAAGTCTAAGAGATTTTTAAGTCTCACAAATTAGATGGCACTAGATGTATTTTTCACATGCCTTAAGATCTTATTTGATTTATTTAGATGTCTAACTTTAGTATATGTGATTGTTAAGCTCAACTGACAAACAGCAAAACCTATGACAGGGTTGTCCAACAAGGTACCTTAGGTATCTGAATGCTTTTCTTAAACAAATCTCAGCAGTAAAAAAAAAGCAATCTAAAGTTTTCTGGGACAAAATAGTGGTTTGTGGTAAAAATATTCTTAGTTTGTTAATATCTTTGGATTCTATTTATTGTCACTGAATGAGTAGGATAAATATCCCACTTCTATAGAATTATTTACATTGTTTGGACTGTTGTTCTCATCTTTATTGCCATGTTCACAATGTTTTGGTCGTTGTATGCTC
The DNA here is from genome assembly GCA_964036315.1 of Acanthosepion esculentum. Taxonomy (NCBI): domain Eukaryota; kingdom Metazoa; phylum Mollusca; class Cephalopoda; order Sepiida; family Sepiidae; genus Acanthosepion; species Acanthosepion esculentum. Next base: position 89,349,870 of record OZ038486.1, on the reverse strand, counting down.
CAGCCTTCTTTAGGTGATTGGAATTTTGAACTGAAGCCTTTATTTTGTCTACTTTGCAGACATCTCTTCCAAGTAAGACCCCTGCCCATAGAGAAGAACATGAGTAAGGACTGTGTGTATGCCATCTCATGCAGCTGTGGTAAGAAATATAAAGGAGAAAAAGGCTACACCCTTAAAGCAAGACTGCAAGAACATCATAAAGCCATAACATGAGGCGAAATACAAAAATCAGGTGTAGCTAACCACATATGGAGGGAAAAGGGAGATCACTGCCTTCTGTGGGATGAGGTTGAAATCTCAGACAGAGAACTTCACTGGAAAATGTGAAAACTTAAGAAATCAGCACATATGCTAGGCTACAAAAATCTAAGTTGGCCAAACACAGAAATGAATACAATATGGGAACCAGTAATATGGAGTGCTAGAGAAAAGCAATAATAACAATAAGATTGCAATATGAGCTCTGGTAAAAAAGACATTAAGTTTATAAGTCCCAAAAATTCATGATCTCCTCAAGGACACATGACCCAGTGGATAAAACTATTGGTTGGATCCAGTGACTTGACCCAAAGAATGAGTTCACTACATGGCTACAGTAGTGATGAACAAAAACTTAGAAAGTTAAGGGGAGATAACTGAGACATTCGGCAGAGGCATGGAACAACATGTAATTAGAACAATCTACCCCGGTGGACAAAATAAAGGGTTCAGTTCAAAATTCCAGTCACCTGGAGAAGGCTGGAGCATACGACTGAAATGTTGTGAACATAGCTATAAAGATGAAAAGAACAGTCTGAACAATGTAAATAATTACAATACCTCATCTCAGAAATATAGATGCTATAGAATTACTAATGATTTCATAGATTATTTACAATAATTTTTTTTCAGGCAGTAGAATTTGCTGTGTGTAGGCATGTAATGGAATTGTGTATAGTAAGGTGAGAGTACAATCATTAAGTTTTAAGGGAATCAGAGAAATGACACACTAAAAATTAAGTAGGATCAAATGTATTGCTGCATTGATTAACCAATTTTACAATTTACAGAGAAGGTTTACCATAGCTTTGTCCAAGTTCTCTATCATTCATAGTATAAAATAAATTAAGAATCACTGTTTTAGAGAATAGGTCATGAAAGTTACATTAGAACTTTGAATTATAAGAAGATGCAGCTGATATCACACAAGAAGGGCCAAATATTGACATTACCTAAGAATAGCATGAATTTGGTCATCCTATATATGATAATGAGCATTCAAAGAGATGTACAAGTATTTTATTGCTCAAAGAAAATTGGACACTTAAAGAAGAGTTGAATGTCAGAAACTATCAACAATGAAACTGGTGAATACATGAGCAACATAAAAAGATATCATGGACTCAAAAAAATCTCATCAAGTGATCAATAGTTAAGATAGTTGACATAGTCATGGGTCATATTTGTATTCCAATAGAATGAACACTTTAAAATTCCTGTTTGGTGTTGTTGTTTACAACTTGTATTAACCATTATAAAAGATTGAATAAAATGGACTAAGTTATGATTACTAAAACTTCCTAGCTGGAGGTTAAATGCCTAATAGGAAATCAGCATGGACAATTTTTGACCTTATTTTTTTAATAAAGCCACTTAAATTTAATACAAGGGGTTACTGAGTTTGAAAGAATATAAGAAAAGCAAAAGCATTATTAAGGAGTGAGAACAATAAAAGAACAGTAATTAGAAGAAAGGAAATAACGATTGACATTGCATTTAAGTTTTTGAAGATCAAACTTGACTGAAGAGAGTTCCATGAATGAGAAGTGCAAGTAAAGAAGCTGTTAACATAGAACTTACGGTCTCTACAGCATCCTGTCTTTTGTTGCTCTGTAGTATTTGTGAAAAAAAAACGTTAAACATTTGTAAAAATTAAGATTTTCTAAAATTAACAAATTAGACACCTAAAAATTATAGTAGATACATTATTAGAACATATTCTATTAATCTTGTTATTAAAAATTAAGATATATCATCCATACTGAATGGATACCAAATAAAGCTAAAATTTAATTAACTTATAATAAATTATAACTTAATTAAATTGAGAAAGATGAAATTTATCCAACATTTGTTACGTGTTGATAATTGTAACAAAGGAAAACAGAATGATTTGCCAAAACACAGAGCTAAATTACTGGCAAAGTGTTACAAGGGAGAACGGTGGAGAATCAAGTGTCTTTACTACGTTAGGGCTAGCAAAGTAATCTGGTTGCTATTACTGGAAATCCACAAAAGTCTGTAAATAGAGATAGATTTTTACTTTTGGTCATTGAAAATAGTCAAAATTCTATTTACCAGATTTGTTCCATGAAATTCTCTTTTTGTGTTTTTGTTGGTCGGCAACTTTTCATAGAGATTCTTTCGGCTGGATATAATAATCCTCGAATCAAAAGCCGGATTTGATACTGGCAGCAATTCCTTTTACACCAACTGACAACCCTTTACTAAAAACCTATTTTATAGGGGCTAACACCTAACTTGCATATTTCTAGATGTTTCTCGAATCATCTAGATTCTTCTCGAATATACTGGAATGATCTCGAATATTCCAAACGTTCTATTTCAAATTTCTCTATTTTACAACTACTTCATGAAAGAAAACATTTTTGTATTAACAGGTAGGACTCAGTAGAATCCCTTACTATAAATTTTAACCTTATTGCCACTTTCTTTTTATAGAAATACATCCTCCTAACACTTCCCCACTTCAAAGTAAGTTTTGAAATTATAATGAAAAACTTTTATAAGACAATATCAGTCTTCTTTTTTTTTTTCGTAAAGCAATAAGCCATAATATCAAAAAATGTTTTTTTAAATTTTTTTTTTGAAAAGTTATACTCTAGATAAAGCATCTGCAATAATAATGTTCCTTCCTTTAATGTGTTTTATAATAATATCATATTCTTGCAGGAGAAAACTCCATCTTGTAAGTCTTTGATTTTTGTTAGTCATCTTTTGAAGGAAAGTTAATGGATTATGGTTGGTATAAATCAGAACAGAATAAACAGTAACATTGAGGTAAAAGTCAAAATGTTGTAGCGCTGATAACACCGCCAAGCATTCTTTTTCAATAGTAGAATAATTCTTCTGGTAGGTGTTTAACTTTTTTGAGAAATATCCAATGGCTCTATCGACGCCTTCATCATCTTCTTGGATTAAGATACCACCCATACCGACATCACTGGCATCGATTTGCAATTTAAATTGTTTTAAAAAAACTATTGTTGCAAGAGCTGGGCCACCAATGAGAGACAACTTGATTCTGTTGAAAGCCTTATTACAGGTTTCACTCCACTTGTATTTTACTGCCCTTTTAAGGAGGTCGGTGAGAGGACTTGCTATCAATGAGAAATTTTTACAAAATTTTCTGTAGAATCCTGCCATACCAAGAAATCTCATTAGTTGTTTTTTGTTAGTTGGAATAGGATACTTTACGATAGCACCCACTTTTGCAGAGATAGACTTAACCTGTCCCTGACCAACAGTATGACCCAAATAATTTAATTTTGCATGGCAGAGTTCGCTCTTGTTTAGGTTCACCCATAGGTTTGCTTCTTCCAACTTAAGAAAAAATTGTTTGATGATGTATATATATTCATCCCAAATCATGCTGTATACAATTACATCATCTATGCAGACCTCACATCCCTGAATTTTGTGTAGAAGGGAATGCATCATCCTTTGAAAGGTTGCCGGCGCATTTTTCATCCTGAACGCCATAACCTTATATTGGTATAAACCATCAGGAGTTACAAATGCTGAAATTTCTTTGGCATTGTCAGTTAATGGCACTTGCTAGTAACCTTTCATTAAATCAAATTTACTGACATATTTCACCATGCCAATGTTGTCAATACAGTCATCAATTCTAGGAATTGGAAAAGAGTCACTTTTGGTTACTGCATTTACTTTTCAAAAGTCTGTTACAAATTGGTAAGTGCCGTCAGGTTTTGGTACAAGAATACAAGGAGAACTCCACTGACTGTTGCTTGGTTCAATGATGTCATTGTCCAGCATATATTTAATCTCTGCTCTCAACTGCTGAAGCTTGATTGGATTTACCCAGTAAAAATGTTGTTTGTTGGGTTTTTCATCTCCAACTAAAACATCATGTACTGCAACCGTTGTTTTTCTAGAAACATCAGGAAAAAGATTTTGAAAATCATTGACCAAACCATGAATTTCTTTTCTTTTCTCATTTGATAAATGTTTAAATTTTACATTTAAATTAGACAGGATTTCCCAGTTTTTTAAATGACTACTCTGACCCATGTCCTTCTCCCTAATAACTGTATCTTCATTATTGTCTAAATCATCTTCAAATTGATTTGTATTACTAATGTTTATTAATGTTGAGACTGGTTTAGTATTAGTTACACAATTTCTGTCAATGTAATTTTTTAACATATTAATGTGGCAAATTCTTCTCTTTTTTTCTTCGATCTGGGGTGCGGATGATATAATTTACATCATTAATTTTCTTTTCTATTTCATAAGGACCAAAATATCTTGCTTGTACAGGATGATTAGGAATTGGTAAAAATACTAAAACTTTTTCACCACTTTCAAATTTACAATTTTTACTATTTTTATCGTATCTAGTCTTCATTTTAATTTGGGAGTTTATTAAATTTTCTTGTGCTATTTTGAAAGCATTGTATAATTTCTCTTTAAAATTTGATACATAGTCCAAAAGATGCATCTCATTTTTTTTCAAACAACCATTTTTCTTTTAGAAGTCTTAGAGGACCCCTAACCGTATGTCCAAAAACCAATTGAAAAGGACTAAACCCAACAGTGTCTTGAACAGCTTCTCTAGCGGCAAACAAAACAAAATGCACCCCTTCGTCCCAATCCTTTTTATATTGATAACAATATTTTCCGATCATAGACTTTACCGTTTGATGAAAACGCTCAAGAGACCCTTGTGATTCGGGGTGATAAGCACTAGATTTGTATTGTTTAATAGCCATTTCACTCATTACTTGTTGAAATAAACAAGACATAAAATTCGAACCTTGGTCTGACTGAATGGGCAAAGGGATCCCAACTAAACAGAAAAACTTAGTTAAAGCCTTAACAATAGTCCTAGCCTTAATATTTCTTAGAGGGATAGCCTCTGGAAAGCGTGTTGACATACACATAATTGTTAATAAATATTGGTTTCCTATTTTTGTTTTTGGAAGGGAGCCAACACAATCAACTAGTACTCTACTGAAAAGTTCTTGAAATGCTGGAATAGGTTTCAGAGGAGTGGACGGAATCTTTTGATTAGGTTTTCTGACAAACTGGCATATGTGGCAGGAGTTACAGAGATTGACGACAAACTAAGTTTCAGCGACTAAAAATGATTTAATATTTTTTCACAGGTCTTATTTATTCCTAAATGTCCTGACATTGGAGTATCATGAACTATGTTTAGTATTTCTTGTCTGTATATTTTCAGGACCATTATTTGGTTTATTATGTTCCACTCCTCATTTAGACTAGCATCCACTGTGCGCAATTTCCTCATTAAAATGCCGTCGCTCATATAAAAGCATTTTCTAACTTTTCTTGCTTCTTCTAAAGGGCGTATTTTATTTTTTAAAAGACAAATTTCAGGATCTTTTTCTTGTTCAAAGTTGATTTTGATTTAGATCGTCTTTCATTTTTTCTGTGCCATTTCTTTTTTGGGGAGGTGGTTTATTTAATTTTTTATCCGAATTATTGGTTTGTTCTAAATGATGAGATATAAAGGTTTCATTCGATTGTAACTGATTAGCTGGTGTTGCTGAATCTTTCTTTTCTGAAATTTGTTTCTTTGCTTTCGCCCTAGTAATAACACAATCAGGGTATACGTCACTGTTTTCTTCGACCACAAATTCATCATTTATTTCTAGTTTATCACAGAAGACTGGTTCTGCTACTACCCTGTCACCTGCTAAGCCATTGCTTAACAGTAAGGAGACTCCTTTAACTGGTAGGGTTGGTCATACACCGACTACGCCGGGACCATTCACCAATTCCGATTTTATATAAATTTTGTGAAGGGTCACCTTAATGACACCCAATTCAATGCCTTGTAATAAAACAAAATCGCCAGTGAAGATCGATTCCAATAGCTGTAGTATGCCTTCTAATAGTAATGTTTGAGACGCACCGGTGTCTTGCAAGATTTGGACAGGCCTAACTTTCTCAGGGTCGTTGATGTAAACAGAACCCTGGGACAAAAATGGTCTATAATTTTCCATATATGAGATTTTATTGCTTTCACTAACACCTGGTTTTGAGAAGTTACTCTTAATTTGTTGTCTAACAGAGGCATGAGGTTGGAGGGAGTTATTTTCTTCCCGTTTTCTTTTTAGGATTCGGCAGTCGGATATGATGTGATTATCCTTCTTACAGTAGGCACAGGAAATTTTTGATTCTGTTGGAAGAGAACTTTTAGGTGTATCTTTTATTTTTTTGTGTATATAACTTCTCCGAGATACATTATGAGGGTGAGATTCCGACAGTGTTTGTGTATTTATATGAAAGCCTGACTGGTTTTCGGTTATTTTAGTTTTTTCAAAATTCTTCATGTGAATTAGACTAGAGGTATCTGCGATTACCGCCGCCTCGTTAATAGTCTCTACCTTTTTATCATTGAGATGTGTTTGAATCTCCTGTGAAATGCATTGTTTAAATTCTTCAATAAGAATGAGTTGATGTTGTAGAATCATCCATATTTTTCCACTCACCCCATTAAAAGATAGATTATTCCATAAGAGCTAGTTTCGACCAATCAACACCACACGTTGCGAAACTTGGCTTATTATTGGTCAAGACGACCCCAGAAAGGCCTTGCCGCCAATAGTCCCAGGAGCCTGTTCTAACTTCTCAGAGTAAATAAAAGGACGAATCTCAGTCCAATTCACCAGTCAGTAATTCGCCTTTTGTACTTGAGGCTGTCGCACATCTTTGTTCCGATTTTGACAACAGTGTTCAACAACTGGTTTCGGTCGGTGTCCATCCCCAATCGCATTTCCAGGGGTGTGATCACTCTGTTGAAAAAGGGCAAGGGTGTTGGGGAGAAACTAGACTGCTAAACACAAAGTTAAAGATTATGGCCAAGATCCTGCAGGAGCGTTTGCAGTCAGTTGCCGAGTCTCTGTTGGGACCCGAGCAGACTTGTTCTGTGAGGGGCCGAACAATTCAGAGCAACCTGCATTTGATCCGCACGATCCTAGAGGGCGTAAAAGACGACGATGAAGCTACGCTGATCAATTTGGATCAGTCCAAGGCATTTGATAGGGTCGATCATCGCTACCTTGCTACTGTCCTGCAGGCCGCCGGATTCGCACCCGACTTCTGCCGCTGGATTAGCCTCCTGTATCGCTCCCCTAGTGCTGTGGTACAGGTGAATGGAAAGTTGTCGGGCGCTTTTGTTCTGTCGAGGTCGGTTCGTCAGGGTTGTCCGCTGTCGCCTCTCCTTTATGCTTTGGCATTGGAGCCTCTCCTGCACCGGCTGAAGGACGAGACGTGCAGTCCGGCCCTACGCGGGATCGCCGTTCCTGGAGGGTCTCGAGCCAGGGTTTCTGCGTACGCCGATGACGTATCTGCCTTCGTGTCGTCCCATAGCGACATTGAGGCGGTACAGAAGGCGCTTGATCAGTGCAAGAAGGTGACAGGGGCCAAGATAAACCGCGACAAGTCGTCCGGCTTGCGGTTAGGTGCCTGGAAGGGGCGTGATCTTCCAGGTCGCTTCGGTTGGACGGACGGTCCTGTCTGCATTCTTGGAGTGTGGTTTGGACCCGACCTCCAGCTGAAGAAGAATTGGTCAGAAGTACTAGCAACGGTTGTTTCTGCCGGTAAGACTTGGAAGCAACGGGAGTTGTCCGTGAAGGGCAGGGCGGAGGTGTGTGTTACATACATTTTCACCCTGATTCTTTATCGATTGTCAGTACTTTCTCTCTGTGATACCCACATGAAGGCGCTCGAGCGATCGCTATCCTCCATTTTATGGAGGGGACGTGTGAACAGGGTCGACAGACGAGTCTGCACTAAACGTCCGTGTCATGGGGGGCTGGGAATGCCACACTTGATGAGTCACATCCGTGCCTCTCGGTTGGCTTTCCTACGCCGCGCATTGACTGGAGGAGATCCGATTCTGGCGGGGATTGTTAGGGACGCGTTCCCTGGCCTTACCATCAGTCCCCCCATCTCGAGGGTTGAGCGCCATCGTAAACCCCAGGATCAATCGCTTTTCCTCCGCGAGTGTCGGTCAGCCTTGAAGGCTATTCCGCGGTCCAGTGACCTTTCACGGCCTAGGAAGGTCTTCTATCGGGATTAGTGGAGGGGCGCGCGAAGGATTCCCTACGTGATATGCTCTGCTGTTCGGAGGAAGAATATCGCTCCTACTGGTCTTGGGCGCCAGCGGCGGATTATCTCAGTAACCCTGAGTTTTCGCTTACCTGGCGATTGGCTCGGAATCGGCTGCCTCTCAACGACAAGGCTTTCATAATGGGGCTTGGCGGATTTGCCAGACTGTGAACGGTGTGGCCTTGGTTTAGAAGAAACGGCTGTGCACGCCTTCTACCATTGCCCCCGGGTCCTCCCCTTATGGGACCATGTCGGCGAGCTGACGGCTCGTCTCGCTCCCGAAGAACTCGTGTCCATTGATCGCGCATACGCGTGTGACAATGTGTCGCCCCCGTATTCCGGGGTGAAACGAATGGTGTTTCTTACGCTGTTAGCCACGGCTCGAATGGTGATATGGACGACGCACATGGAGGAAGTCTTGCGAGGCAATCGTCTTTCTTATCAGGATCTAATCCGATTCTTTGAGCATCAGCTCAAGATGAAGATTAGAACTGATAGAAAACGATTGCATTCGACAGTCTTCAGCGAAAGGTGGGTAAAAGAGGCGAGCTTGGTTCGTTTGAACGGGGCTAGCCTTGATTTTCTTTTCTAGGTCAACCTAAGTTACATCGGGGTGATTTCCTGCGGAACCCTGCCCTTGGTTAGGTTAGACAGGCTTAAGTATACTTAGTTAATGTGAGTAAGTGTGTTCCTGACCTGTTCCCGGTTATCTCTTATGTTATGATCCAAGTCGAGATTCCCAACCTCCCCAGTTTGTTTTTGACCCTCTTTCATCTCGACTGGCTCAGCCTTTTATTTCCCCATGCCCGTGTTATTTTATCCCTTTCTCACTCCCGTAGCGAGAGTGCTTCTTGATTTTGCCCTATGGGCAGAATACAGCGGCCTCTCTGTTTTGAGGGTTGGACGGGCCCTACTAACATGAATTATGTTTAGTTTTAAATTTGTTGGATTTTGTGTTTGTTATTGGGTTCATCTCCCTCCCCTCTCATCGTTCATTATTAGAATTGTAATTTATTGTTAGCATCATCCAATTTTTATGGTGCGGGGCGCGTTTTTGTAGGTTCCCCTTGTTAGGATGTGGTATTATGGTGTATGGAGGATTGAATGGTGACGGATGAGTTCTTGTGGTGAATGTGTCAATTGTAATGTATGAGTGGGTCGCGAATCTGATTAGCTAGGTATAGGATAGTTAATTACGACCAGCCTTTACCCCTCCCCTTTTTCGGCCTTGTGCCACAATTGCTGTATTTTCAGTAATAAATCTTGTCAGTAATTCGCCTTCAGAGAGATTTCTACAGAGATCCATGCGTGTCTACATCTTGACTAAATGACTTTTCGCGCATCAACACCTGACTCAACTTTCAACCTCTTTCTGACTCTCTCTGAATTCATTGTACATTTCTAAAAAAAAGTGTTATCTACACTACTAAACAGAAACTGCTATTCAAGCATTAAGATAAAAAATACAGTCCAAGGTGAATAACTCTGTCAAAACAAGAACATACAAAAATCAACCAAAAATCTCGCAATACATTACTTTAAAATCCTCGATAAATTTTCATTAAATTTACATGCGAACACTTTTGCTAAACAAAGGAACATTCCTGAACTTTAAATTCATAAAAATACTTAATTCACATTTCGTCAAAACATCCAAATAATCAAAACTGAAACACAACCTTTTCCAAATTGTATAATTTATTGTATAAATGTTCAGTGTTTTTTCTAATTGAATTCACGACTACCTTTGTTTCTTCGTTCAATATTGCCTTGAGATTTATTCAACTTGTATGTCTATGCTTAATATTGTTGTGATTAATATGAAGAACATGCTTTTCACGCTTATTATCTCAAACCTGAAAACCTTCTGATTTCACACTAATTTCATAGCTAATCCCAACAATATAACTTATCATAATCATTATTTATTTTTTTCGCCCTAACCCATCTATCGAAAAGATCTGCTTTTTCTCTAGCGAACTCAACATGTCTGCTGTTCGAATTTTTTATATTTCCTGAATTTTTGCCTATATGCCTCCGGTACTAATTCGTATGCATTTAATATGGCATTTTTTATTTTTACATAATCTGTGGCCTCTTCAATACTGAGAGCCGAGTATATATCAGCAGCTCTGCCGACCAAAACCGTCTGTAAGAGTGTTGACCAGATTTCGTAAGTCCATCCTAAATTTATTGCAATTTTTTCAAAATGAGGAAAATATTTTTCCACTGTTTTTTCATAAAACTTAGGTACTAGTTGTTAAGCAGAAATAACTCTAAGACTCGTGTGTATTAATATACGTGTTTTATTGCTGCCATCAAAGCCCCTTAAGGCATTACAGATATTGGGCCGCTTATGTATATAAGCCAACCAACATCCCCCATACATACAAAAGTCTGAAGTGTTTATTTTATGTGAGTTGCCATTCACCATATCGGTTGGGTGTCCTGCCTGCAGTGACTCTCTTCAGATGTGGTTGCCTTTCAGTTTTGTCTGGTTGCTGCTGTTTGGTGTTTTCATTACTGCCACTGTTGGTGATATCTTGTTTGCGGTTTGTTTCCATCATGTTGCTATGTTTTGGTCTAGTTGTGAGTCTTAGGTGTCTCCTATTTCTCACTAGTCTTTTCCCATTTTCCAGTTCGATCATGTATCGTCGGTATTTAAACTTTTCTGTGACAACTGCCTTTTTCCAATATTGGTTCTTGCTATATGGCTGCACAGTCACCTGGTCGCCTTTCTTAATTCTATCAGGTCATGGGCATTTTTGTCATAGTATTTCTTTTGATGTTGTTTTGCCTTTCGTATTTTAGTTTTTGTTTCTTCCGCATTAAATGGAGACAGAAATTTCTTCATCGTAGGCAGTACACTTCTCAATTGTCTTCCAAAGAATGTCTGCGCTGGGGACATTCCTGTAGTTTTTGATGGTGTGTTGGTGAATTCTAGTATGGCCAGACAAGGATCGCTATTTTCATTATTACATTTTTTTATGATGCATTTTATTTGTTTTACAGCTGATTCTGCCATTCCATTGGAGTTTGGCATCTCTGGTGAGCAGGGATTCCATCTAAATCCGTATTTATGGGCCAGTTCTCTCATCATTTTGTTATCAAATTCAGGGCCCCCATCACTTACAACTTCTTCTGGAATGCCATATCTCATGAAGTGTTTCTTTATCAGCTTGATTGTGCAACCTGGTGATGTTCTTTGGAGTCGATCAACCAAGGTATAATTGGAAAAATAATCCACACAGACTAGGTATTTCCTTCCATCCAGTGTCATGGTATCGAGGCCAATACGTTGGAATGGGTATTCCGGCACTGGTCTTGTGATTAGTGTCTCTTTGCTATTTCTTGCAGAATATCTGCTACACTGTTCACAGTTGATGTAACATTCCTGTAGTTCGTGCCTCATTCCAGGCCAGAAGATTGTGTCTATGGCACGTCTCATGTTGCTTTCAACTGCTAAATGGCTTGTATGTGCCTTCTTCTTCATGTCATTTCTCATTGGGGCAGGTACAAAGATACTGTCTTTGTAAAATATTAGATCATCCTTTGTTGACAGGTAGTCTCTGAATTTATACAGGTGCTTCAACTGAGGTTCAAGGGCTTTATATCGCATTGGGAAGCCTTGTTTAATTAGTTTTATGAGCTTCTGTAGATCCCTATCTTCTTTGGTGGCACTGACTAGTCTGTCTCTGGTCTGTTCACTTACAACAAGAAATTCTAATAGATTCACTTCACTGAAATTAAACTGGAACTTGTCATCTGGGGCTCATGAAAGAGCATCAGCAATAATTATGCCACTGCCCTTTTTGTATATATTTTGTATTGAAAGCATCATTCTTAACAGTCTTTTTGGTACTTCACTTAGAGGCTTGTTGCTGATTGCTTCTAATGGTTTGTGATCTGACTCTATTGTTGCAAGTCTTCCATAACAATAGTCGCTAAACTTGTGTAGTCCAAACACAACGGCTCTCATCTCTTTTTCAATTGGTGCATAGTTTTTCTCATAGTCGTTCCACACCCTTGACCCGTATGACACTGGTTTTCCATTTTGTAGGAGGACAGCTCCCACACCTACATCAGACATGTAAGTCTGTATCGTGACTGGCTTTTCTAAGTCGTAGTAAGCCAAGATAGGTGTGTTTGCTATAGCTTTCTTTATGTCTTCGAATGCTCTTTGTTGCACCTCCGCCCATTAGAAAATCTGGTCCTTCCGTGTTAGCCTGTTTAAAGGTTCACATTTTGTCGTCAGTGAGTGATCAAAGTTCGAGAGGTATTTAACAATTCCTATGAAGCGCCTTAGATGATGCAGATCGCGAGGTGCTGGGAATTCTGTGATTGCCCGTATTTTTTCTTCATCGGGCTTCAAGTCTGTGTTAGTCAGTATATGACCCATGTAGGTAACTTCCTCTGTGAGGAATTTGCATTTGTCATTTTAATGTTTCTTTCTCTGAAAATATGCTCGCAAATTCTGGTTGTGGTTATTGATGGCTTGGTCTGAGTTGTTTCCAAATCCCTCAACCAGTCATCTTGGATGATGCTAACCCCGTTTATCCCTTGGAATTGTTTGATCATTTTTATTTGGAATGCAGTGCTGGCTGGTGTGATACCCATGGGTAATCTTTTGTATCGATAATTTCCCTGAGGCGTGCCGAAGGCGGTCAGTTCTCTTGCCTTGTCGTTCAGCTTGCAATGCTAGTATCCACTTCTTACGTCCAATTTGCTAAATTTTATTGCGTTTTTATTTGCAAACCTGTGTGTGATGGATTCCAAGCTTGGTACCTGGCAGTGGTAGTTGTTAATCAGTTCCTTGTTTAATCGTTTGGGGTCTAAACATATCCGAAGTTTTCCGCTGTGTTTTCTCTCAATCACATAGCTGTTGAGCCATGAGCTAGGTCCTTCCAGTTTCTCAATTATATTATCCCTCATCATTTTTTCTAGTTCCTGTTTAAATTGTTTTTCCAATGCAAATGGGACACCTCCCTTGGGTTGTTGTATAGGAACTGTGCCTGGCTCTATTTGGAGTGTTAATTCACCTTCAAATTCACCAACTCTCTCTTCAAAAACGTCTGGGTATTCTAGTAAAATCCCTTTGATAGAATCATCAATATCTAATTTTTTGATGTCTTTCAGAGCTTGTTCTTTGAGGACATTGCATTCTACAGCTGAAACTGTCGAGTGAAACTGATCTAGGTTGAACCGTATTAAATTTATCTTTTGGCAAAGACTACAGCTTAAAATTGGTTGTACCTTCTCATTCACAACCATGACTGAGGCTGTCACTTTTCTTCTGTTGACAGGGTTGATAAGTTCTACCCTCATTGTTCCTTCAGTTCTAACCCTTTTCCCTCCGTATACTGAAATATCAAGTTTCTTACCTTTTTTTAGTAAGTGCTCGATTTTGTTGTTCTTAACGAATGTTGCAGGAATTACATTTACAGTTGCTCCGGAATCTATCATGAATTTAATGGTCTTCCCGTTTAATTTTAAATTCGCATGAACCTTATGAATTGTCTCCCCTTAAACGTGAAAACATTAACTCTTTGCTCACTGTAGTTACCCCTGCAAATTCTTGATGTGGCAAAATGGCTTTTTCTTTTGCATTTAAAACATTCCTGACCATAAGCTGGACAGTTTCTTATTCCTTTTACATGTCTTCTCTGACAATAAATGCAATCATATTGTTTTTTTTTCTCTTCCAGTCGCATTGATATCTTTCTCATGTGTGTCGTCCTCAACATTTAATTTGTCGTATTTTTCAATTTTTTGCTACTGGATTTTACTTTGTTCTGCATCAGTCAATACACTGTGTCGGGGTTAAATCTGTTTCCCTCTGGAGAATTTCTCGCGTTTTTTTATCGTATATTCCTTTAATTATTTGTAATTTTATCATATCGTTCTCAGTAACGTTATTCCATTCACAATCTTCAGAACTCGATTTCAAATTTAACAAATAGTCCTCAAAGCTTTCATTTTCACTTTGTTCTCTCCGTAGGAATTCCACTCTGTCTACAGTCAACGTTTTCATGGGTTTGCAGTAGTCCCTAAATGCTTCGATAACCATTTTGAGTTTTTTTTTCGTCGTCATTTTCAATCGTTTCCCCTTTCGCATTCTTAATTGTTAGGGTTTTGTATATTTGTTGGTCCTTTTTTCCTAAAAGGTAAATAAATAAACTCCTTTTCTTCTTTACAACATTTGCAGCTTTAGCGGTACTATCTCTACCCTCCCTTTCAAATTTCTGAAATTCAAAAAAAAGGTTCACTTCTTCAAGCCACTCATTAAAGGCTTTGTGCAAATTTCTTACTGTCCAGTCAAAAGTTTGGGGTGGGTTGATTGACAACATTTTTTGTTATTTTAAACAAAGTAGTACTCACTCAGTTTATCGTCCAGTTCGTCCCTCTGACACCATGTTAAGCAGAAATAACTCTAAGACTCGTGTGTATTAATATTCAATGAAAATCCTAAATAGTCCCCATATGTACAAATCGTTGTTTGTGAGGGGAGGGGAATAAAAACAACAAGATAAAAAACACCCCAATGATATATATACAATATGCTTATAAACTATTTACAAGAAAATAAACAAAATCATGTTAGTAATACTCCCCCCACCAAACCTTAAATGTGGCAGAAATATCAGTTAACTGGATGAAAATCGATGCGGGACTATGAGAATATAGAAAAACATTCATCCATCCCAAGCACTCACACAGACATGTGCTCATTCTGACACAACAACAAATACGAAAAACATACACGCAAAACGAAAGGCGCCCGCATCCACCAGAGAACTGACATCACTGACTACCTAATGAGGGAGGGGATGGAGAGTTAAACTAAAGGAAAAAAAGGGGCAGAAATAAAAGGGGCCAATGAGCAAAAAACACACCCTAGCTAAGCTTACTGGAAAAGGAAAGAAAAACTAAAAAATCAAATGCCAAAAAACCTACACTAACCTAAATCCAGAGATAGGTTGCCCAAGTTCGACCCAGGAAAACAATATCCTGATGCCTAACCGGGATCAAAATGCCACTCCAGGTCAGCCCCTTTTACTCGGCACAAACACGCAAGATTCACCCACCTTTCGCCAAAATCTGATGAGGTGAGCCACCGCCTTTCTGTCCTAATCTTGACTTTAAGCTGATGCTTAAAGAACAAGATCAGTTGGGAAGAAGTGAACTTCTCGCCCTCATAGAATTCCTTCTGACGCGTCGTCCAAATCACGACTCTCATAACACCTACTAAGCAACGGAACACATAATGTTCAGTCTTCATCTGCAGCACCACATTGCTACAAACAGAACTGGCCTCAAGGACAAAGAACTTTCCCTGCAGCATGCGGACCATGAGGCCTTCAACAAACCTGCACAATGACACTACCACCCTGCAATGAAAGAAGGCGTGACCAATGGTCTCAACTTCCCCAATACAGCGACGGCAGTTTGGAGATTTCTCCAAGCCAGTTGAACAAAGTCTTTTGGCAACCAAGAGGGCCCCACGAATCACCAGCCAGGTGAGTGATGCCTCATCGTTATTGAGGCATTTCAACCCAGGCGCCCAAGGCCATATTGAGGGAGCCTCCTGCTTCATAAGACCGAACACGTCAATCAGATCATCCTGAACGCCCCCCCCCCTACTAACAATTGATACAATGCTCTATGAGACCATACCTGAGCATTGGAGAGGAAATCCGACGCCCGTAAGATGTGTTTCAGAGCACGACGACGGTAGAAGGAGCACTCGGCTCGGGGCGTACGGCCAGCTTCCTCCTCGCACGGCTGCACACTTCTCAGGGATGGGAAGTTTCTACGGACGTCTTCCTTCCAGAAGGCGCCCACCTCATCCGATTCGGGACACATTCGGCCTAGGAAGGCGATGCGAAGCATATATTGACGAATCTCAATGCTAGGCATACCCAGACCGCCTTCAGCAACAGATCTCCCAAGTGACTCTTCTGGCCTTGCCTCCCCACAAGAAGAACAAGAGCCTCACTAACGCCAGTAAAGTGCCAGACGGAAGTGGAAGCACAGAGAGTCGGTAAAGGAGAATCGGGTAGATGTATGAAATACATACTTCTGCCATCCCCTTTAAGGAAAGATTCCCCAGAGACCACAAATTAATTGCGATCTCGGCCTTCCCTTGCACCTCTGATCAATTCATATCCAACTGGAGATCAGGACTGAACCAGACGCCAAGAATCTTGATCGGCCCATCCGTCCAGAGGAAAGGTCCGGGCAGAGAAACTCCCTTGCACGCACCCAACAGATTTATCGCGGTTGATCTTGGCCCCTGTCACCATCTCATAACCACTGATCTTTTTGCTGACTTCGTTAATCTCGGCTCTGCTCGACACAAGAACCGAAACGTCATCAGCATAGGCAGAATACCTGGCTGAGGTGGTAGCCCCAGACAGGGAAATTCCGCGCAGGACCAGATTCGCCTTTAACTTGCGAAGGAAAGGTTCCAACGCAAGAACGTAAAGCAAAGGCGAAAGTGGACAACCTTGACGAATGGAGTGAGACAATACGAAAGGCTCCGATCTTACCCCATTCACTTCCACCAGCGCACCAGGGGTCGCATACAAAAGTCGGATCCAGGAACGAAAGTTGGCTCCGAAAGGACAGCGTCCAGAAAACGATGGTCAACCCTATCGAAGGCCTTGGACTGATCTAAATTGATCAGCGTGGCTTCACTGTCAACTTGTTCTAAGATCAAGCGTACCATATGAAGGGTGTCCTGAATAGTCGTGCCCTTCACAGCACAAGTCTGTTCGGAGCCAATCAGACTAGACAGGGCAAGCTGCAAACGGTTGGCTAAGATCTTCGCCAAAATCTTTAACTCTGTGTTTAACACAGTTAAAGGGTGAAAGTTATTTAACCCATCCCCACCGTTCTTGTCCTTACGCAGCAACTTGATCACACCCCTGGTGAAGCGTTGAGGTATAGATCCCTGCTTCATCCAGTGGTTGAAGATCAGTTCAAGCAAAGGAACAAAAATGGGCGACTGCCTCAAGTAAACTTTGTAGGGAAGACCATCCAATCCTGGAGATTTATCCAGGCCAACCTGTTGCAGCGCTTCCCAGATTTCCGATTCTGTGATGGGATCCTCGCACCCAGCCTCAAGGCAGGGAAAGTCGGCTAAATAGGCGTCAAACTGAGCAGGGCTCAGACCGGGCTCCCTGGTGAAAAGTTCCTGAAAGTAATCCCGAAAGGCCTCACATATGCCCGCGTTTGTAGTCACGGTTCACCCATCCGGCAATGTGACGCACGCGATATGTCGCCGAGATACGCTCCGATTTTCCTCTGCACGCAATTCTGCGGCCATATTCGTTGCCTCAGAGGACATTCTTTTTAACCTAGCCCTAACTATCAGAGCTTGATCCTTCTTGATAAGCAAGGAGGACAATTCTGACTTAGCTAAGGCTATTTCCCCACTATCACGGGATTTCACTGCCCGATCCACTATTTGTTCTAAAGCCGTTTGCACCGCTAATCTATCTAGATTGAGTCGACGACTAAAATCGGCAGCAAACGTTCTAATCTTGGATTTTAATTTATCCCACCAGGTGTTCCCTACAACCGCTCCCGTCAATTCCCTCTGTATCATTAGTAGCAGCTGGTCCTGGAAATCCTGCTCACCAAATAATGAACAGTTTAATTTCCAGTAACCAGCCAACCTAACCTTAAGCTTATCTAGGTTTACACAGACCTGGACAAGCCTATGATCCGAATAATCTATATAATGGAAGCTTGGACACCCAAAGAGCCCTACATCGACTCTCCTAACTAAGACTCGGTCGAGGTAGCTAGCAAGTGTCCCAGGAGCCAAGTTGCCACTTATTTGTCCAAGTCCACGCTACCTCCCGAGGGTGTTCATTCCGGTACTTATCGACAAGATCAAACCCGTTGATAAAGTCCCGAAATGGTTTCACATCCCGGTTGTTAGTACCCGTTTTTTGCCCTATACGATCTATATCGGGGTCAAGGGCGGCATTCCAATCCCCCGCTAAAACTACTCGACGAGATGTCACCATTACGGCCCAATCCGCCGAAACGAAGCAGGCAACTCAGTATAGCTATTGGGCGCATAAACCCCAAATGAGACGTAGCGCCTTATCCTTTATAGTAACATCCAGCATGCAAAGCCTGCCCGCCTTTAAAGACCTGCTCACTAGCCAAGAGACACCCCTCGAACGACCATCAAAACATGCTGAAAAAAGGGAGAACCCCTTAGACAGCAAGTCCTCACGGTCATGAGAAGAAAACCGGGTCTCTTGCACACAACAAACATTCACCCCGAGGCGCTGAAGATCGTGAGAGAGCCTCGCCCTGCGAGACTTCGACCTCAGGCCCCGGACATTTACTTTTGCTAACCAAAGAGCCATAGTGAAGACCGATTATGGTTGCTTTCCTGAATTGAACATGGCCGGGGTAAGGATACCGACAGCCTCTCCCATAGACCCATGGCCCATCTCAGTCTTGATGGTACCGTCTTGGGAGACTCCGCCAATATCCCAAGGGAAAGTCAGTTTTAGTGCTCTATGAAGGGAGGGTTGAACAAAAACTGGGACCCTCCCTGGACAAAATTGTTTCATTTTTCTCAGTTTATCGCTCTGTACGATAGCAATTATAGCTATTATTTCGTTCAAAATAAGGGTCATTTTGAACGAAATAATAGCTTCGTCCAACATTGACCAGATCTGTTTTGTCCCTGTCTCAGATCTTATCACAGTTAGCACTCTTTGGGCGTTTGGGAAATTTAATGGTTCTTCTATATCTTTGTCCCCAAATTGTTTGATTGATAACAGGTATTTTAAATTTTTTTATTCTGTTACTGTAGTCCCTGGCTTTCTCTGCTTGTAAAGGGGATATTTTACAAATATCTGTACCAAGATTGTAAATATGTTTAGGTGTTTTCTTTTTTCTGCTGAATCCTGCGTGGGGCTTCTGTTCCTTTTGTTTAGTGGAGGGGGCATTTCTGAGGATTTAATGGGAGAAGGACTGGGGGGTATGGCGGATGTTTCTGATTGTCTAAAAGGTCTCTACTGAGAGAGATTTGGGACTGGGCAGAAGAAGTGGAAGGAGAGGCAGGTGTTGACTTCTGACTACAAAGAGGAGTTGAGGGATGGGGAGAAGGTGGTGGATTGGAGGATGTGGAAGGAGTGGCCTTCTTTGTAGAGGAGGACTTTTGATGACGGGATGTAGAGGGCTGAGGAGACTGAGTAGTGAGTTTGGGAGGATGAGAGTTTTTAGATGGAGAGGTTTTTGCTTTCCTTTGTGCATCTAACTTATACTTTAGGTCCTTGATTTTCTCATAACTGGGGTCGTATCTTTTTTGTAGCTCTTGAAAGGTCGGAATGGAGGCCGGGGCGTCGCCCTTACTGTTGTCAGAGGGAATGGGGCTGTAAGTGCCTTTAGTCCTATGGACTTCGGGGGACTGAGGACCTGCTGTCTGACGCTTCCCTCTGGCCCTGCCATTCCCCCTCTCCCTTCTCCTCAAATACACTTGCAGTGGAAGAAAGCTCTTCGGGGAATGGGCGCTTTGGTGATGACCCAACCGGGGGTAAGACCACTCTGGTCCCGGTAGCCGGCATGCCCATTACAGGTGAGGTGGTTTTTAAAGACTCGGTCAGAGGGAGAGTTTGGTCGATTGGGACCTGATTTCCAGAGGCCTTCTTCTCTGGACAAGAAGAGGAAAGGTGACCAGTCTTTCCGCACTTCCAACAAACTGGTTTACGGCCGGTCACAATGACTGGCAGCTTCAGGTCACCAACGTCAAGATAGTTGGGGATGGAGCCGAAGGCGTTATGATCGAGCATAATATCGAAGCTCCATCCTTCAGTCAGGCTATCACAAGAATCACCCAGAATCTTGCCATACTGGGTCAAGAAAACCGCCAGATAACCCGAGGAGGGACCTCATATACTGCTACTTAGTTCTTCGTCGGCCCCTGTACTCTGTACAAAGGATCAAATCTTTAGTGATCAACACCCTGCTTGTGGCTCTTACACAGTCTTCGGTGGTGGGTAACAGCACATCCCACATGAAAAAGCCCTTGCCCTTAATGATTTTGAGTGGCTTAAACCCCAGGGACTCCAGTGTTTTTCTTTCGTCGAACGGCAAATTTTGCACGAACACTTGTCGACGACAAATACTGACACTATTCTTTTGTCAATTTTCTTAAGTTCAATTGGATCCTCCAAGAGGCCACCTTCAACCACAAGGTGTGCATAACTCTTGGCACGCTCCAAGAACTCCGCAATATCAATAATGCATTTAGGAGGAGACTTCCAACAAGAGGGTGATTCCCCAGCCTCTGCATTATCACTTGTGTTGTCTTATGTTGTCTTTGATTGGTCCACGTTTTTGCTCTTTTCGGCCTCCGTAGATTTAGAGGCTTTTTTGAGCACGTCTATAATTTCCTCATTTGTAGGAATTGTGGGTAAGGCTGGATACTCATTGGTATTATTCTTGTCAGGCGGATATTTCTTAGAGTTGAACAAATGCTTCCTTACCAATCTCCTAAAAGGAAGACATTTTAGGCTTTTTTCAAAATTAAAAAAGAAGGTACTTTTTTTCCCTTCTTATGCATTTTTAAAGGGAAGGGGAGGGGAAAAGAGGGAGGGAAAAAATGCAGTTAAACAAAAAACAGAAAACTCGCCTGAAAGCGAGGCAGCAAGAATTCAAAAAACAAAGATACGATAAATAAAAAGGTTTTACAACAAAAACAAATGACAACAATTAAAAACAAGGTTCACCTAAAGGCAAGAAAGAATAAAAGCACAAAATTCGCCTAAAGGCGAAACAGATGAATTTAAAACACAAAACACCGAAATAAACAATAAAACAAAAAAATACGAAACTTTCAAAAATAGATGGAGCTAATTAAAAAAACAAAATGGCTGACGCTATGGAAGTGAGCCAAACAAATAAACAAAAGAAAATAAATAGACAAGTTAGACAATGCAAAGAGACAATACAGAGATTAGAACTAATTTGGCACGGAAAAATAAAAAACAATATATGAAAACTTAGAGGATATTAAAAGGAAAGTATTAAAGAAATAACAAGAAATTAAAGTTAGTCAGAAATTAAAGCGAAAAAACAGACAGAGGTTACAAAGAAATATTTAAAAGAGAAAATAAAGAAAAGGAAAACTAGAATAAAAGAAAAAGAGCAAAAATTAAGGGGGTAAAAAATAAAAAGTGAGGCGGGAAAAAAAAAAAAAAAAAAAATCTTTTCAAAACAGTTGTGAAAAAGGCAGTAATAATAAAAACAAGCTCAACCAAAAATAACGTTCAACACAGAAAGGGTAAAATCCAAAAATAACAGTCAGCAGCAGTCAAGGACAAAGATTTGACAAGCACAACATCAATTCCTTTTACACCAACTGACAACCCTTTACCAAAAACCTAATTTATAGGGGCTAACACCTAACTTGCATATTTCTAGATGTTTCTCGAATCATCTAGATTCTTCTCGAATATACTGGAATGATCTTGAATCTTCCAAATGTTCTATTTCAAATTTCTCTATTTTACAACTACTCCATGAAAGAAAGCTTTTTAGTATTGACATGTAGGACTCAGTAGAATCTCTTACTATAAATTTTAACCTTATTGCGACTTTCTTTTTATAGAAATACATCCTCGTAACACATTTAAAACATATACCAAAGTATCAGCAAACTTTCAGCTTTTAGATATATATTAGAAATTTCATACTCTTCAAACACATTTTCAAGTAATTTTCTGTTAAATATTTGCACAAATCTGGTGTCTACTACTATGTCCGTGTATCAGGTATAAATAAAAGAACAATGTATCAAGCAGTCAGTTTGCATAATAGTCTGAGAAGATAGATAACAAAGTCTGAGTCAAAGTAATAAGAGAACTTGCATCTTGTATTTTGATAAGAAAATGAACTGAAAAAAGGAAACAATTTTTGTAAAACACCTAAGCAAATTCTGAAATATAAACATTTTAAACTTAATCTGCTTTTTTCTTTTCCTTTTCTTTGTGATGTGTTGAATATTTTTACTATGTCAAATTTTCACCCATTCAACTATCCAAAGCTCTAAGTTTACTTTTGACTCTTTTTGATGTCGTCCTATCAATTCACACAAATTCATTAACTTACCATTTCTGTTTCTTTTGCTTTCAATATCCTGTGGCTGTTAAATTCTGTACTTTCCTCACTATGAGTCCCAGAAATTCCAGCTATCTTTTTCTGATTGTAGTTACTATTTTCCTTAAAACTTCCTTGTTACTCACATGTTCTGGCCATGGTATTCCCTGCATTTATCAGTAGAATCACATCTGTCAGTTCAAGACTTGCCTTCATTTATGAAGAAATTGTCCAACATGTACTGCCATATAGGAGATTAGATATAATTAGGTTATTTGGAAAATAATGTCTGATTTAGAATAAACCTTTTGTGTTAAGCTTGTACCTACCTACCTACCGTCCATACATATGAGAGTACTGATTCCAAGAATCAAACTTAAACCAAGCAATGCAAACATTCCATTCATTCTGCATTGGACCCAGTTCCCGGTTTGTCTGTCTTATTCTATGACATTTCAATCAATAAAGCACAGGGGAAAACAGTCAATATAGTTGGCATACACTTGCCACAGCCATTCTTCATTCATGGCCAGCTTTATGTAGTGTTTTCAAGATCAAGGGCTATGAACTGTGAGAGTTAAATTGATACCTCAAAATGAATCCATTCATGATCACAGAAGGGAAATCACTTTCACTAGAAACATTGTATATAGGGAAGTGCTGAAATAGATGTATTTCATATATACTTTCACACAATAACTTTAAATAAACTTATATTATTAAATATGAAATAAAGGATAATGTTTTATTAACCAACATAATGCAAATTAAACAATTTTGATTAAATGATAAATATTCATTGGATATTTAATTATTTTTTCACGGGTCCAGCTAGTATATTATTATAATAGTTGCACAAAAATATATTAGTCATTCCTAATGTCCTCTTTGTTAATTTTCTATCAATCTCTCAGAATTTAAAACATTATATACTCCTCATCTTGAACATGAAAAGAGATGCATTTATATTTTTTGCATGTATTCAAACTTGGTCATAATATTTCTTAAATTACTGCCAACATCAACAGAGCATGGATTGAAGGATCTACTTGAGGGCAGACATTATGATGCTGGTTTCTGAGGTTCCACATTGGTGATATGAGTCTTAAAGATTAAGGTGGTAGAGGGCATCCATCAGCAACCCACACCAAAATGTCTCAGATACTATCAGACCATCTTAAGAAAATTGGTAAGTTGAAGAAATAAATGAGTTTTACATTAACTCAGTGAAATTTAAAGAGTTTAACATTTTTGATTGATTGAGTGATCTGTTTTCTATGGCTTTTGTGGGTTATTTAAAAACCAGAAAATATTTTTTTAGATTGTAAGAACTTTTGGGAGATAATAATGATTTACTGATACAAGTCCTACTAATTAACCCAGAGTTGGGGGAAGAATAGGTGAATGTAACAAACCTGAATGGAATTGGAACTCAGCTCTCCAATTTCTAATTCCAATTATCAATTACACCACCCCACATCCAAGCTTACAGCACTTGATATTCTCAAGTGATCACCTATCTAGGTACTGATGAGGCTGTTTGACATTTTGAATTATGTTCAATGTTGCATCTGCAAAATTTGAATCATACATTTCTTGATCAAATAGTGACTGGTGATGAGAAATGGGAACTTTATGACAATCATAAATTATCAGTTAAATGATTATGACAAAGCACCAAAACACTTTCCAAAAACAAAATTATACCAACAAGATTATGGTGACTGTCTGGGGATCTGCCATTGGTGTTGTCCATTACAGCTGTCTGCAATCTAAGCAGAGCATCACTGCCAAAGTTTACTGCCACAACTGGAGGAAATGCACAGTTAGTTAAGCAGAATGCAACTGGCACTAGTTACTGAATGAGATCCAATTCTGCTTTATGACAATGCACAGCCACAATTTTTTTAACAAAAAAATGTTGCCAGGATGTCATTGCAGAAGCTCACTAACTTGGCATATGAAACTTTGCCCGATCCACCATATTCCCTTTATTTTTCACCAACTACCACTTTTCCAAACATCTTGATGATTTTTCAAGCCAAGACATTCCATTGCAAAGATGATTCAGTAACTCCATTCAAAGATTTATTAATGTTCAAAGCTTTACATTTTTATCATAAAGGAATAAATAACCTTGTAACTTGATGGCAGAAATGTATAGATGTGAAGGGTTCCTGTTTTGATTGATTTAAATTAATTTAAGAAGGAAGCTGATTCTAAAATCAGAAATTATTTTCCAAACAACCAAATACATAACAATTCAGCACTCTTATCTTTGTTTAGATGTGTTGCAGGATGTGTGCGCTATGGAAGCAAAACCCAAAATCACATTTGGTCCACAAGACAAATCCCTTCAAAAATCTAAAAGACAATAGTTAATCACAAAGGTTGTTACCAAAAAAAAAAGAAAAAGGATGAGCCTGGGAGCTAGCACCTGTTAAACCATACATATAAAAATGTCACTCTTTGCTGACAAAGCAGTTTGTCTCAACAGCTCAACCTCCTTACAGGACTGCCAGCCTATCCACGCACTTCACCTAATCACTTTCCTTGCCAATGGCAACAAAAGAACCACATATCAACAATTTTGTTACCTTTTCACGCAAACGTCTGGGTCGACATGCTCGGTAGAAGCCATGGTCAAAAGAGCAAAATGTGTACCAACCCTACTCCCACAGGCAAAACATTAAAAATTCAAGTCTTTGGCCTGTATATTTGCATTCCATTGTGGTGTCTCAGTAAAATCAACAGTTTGTAGTTAATCTCCGAGACACATACACCACAAACTACCTGATACCAGAAGTATATTATGGGTGCATTATTTGCCTACAACTATCCCCACCAAGAAAATTAGCAACCACATTAATACTGCTGCCAAACATTCAACACACTATTGAGAATAATCAGAGCTCTCCAGACAACTGACTTAAACAAGAAACTTCATATTGGTCCTGATGACCACCAGGCTTCCCTTCTCATGAAACACATCCATCAATTCTATCTGGAACCTGGCGGCACCTCCACCTTGATGATTAGGGATATTAAACATTCACCAAAATTAGTCGTGCCATACAAACTGTTCCATATATTTATGTCAAGCTCACAATTGCATCAACCACTCAGATGTCACTCGTATGCATGAACTTCTATCTGGTGGGTGTTCAAAAATCACAATATCAAGGCATACATTGGTTCTTGTGAAATATGCACTAAACAAAAAGTTAACTATAGCAAACACTAATATTGGCCCACCAGCCATTGTAAGTGTGGGTAAAAACCATTTGAGATCATTTACATCGATTCCATCACAATATCTGACTTAGCAGTATATCCTAACCACTCTTGATAGTTTCAGGTGACATTTCATTGTCATACCTTGTATCAGAGACCATCCAATCGATGATGCCCACAAAATTTACATCTTTTTTCTTCGCCATTAGGAAGTACCACACATCATATCCTCTGACTATGGGACTTGCTTCAAAAGAGGTGTTCAGAAGCTTTTGTGAGCTAACGTTGGTCACACAAGAACTACACTGCTCCTGGTGGCCACAAAGCTTGGATAACATTGAGCTACAACATCACTGTCTTCAAGCTGCCATTGCTCACTTGTCTCATCTGCCTTGGGTTGGTACTTTCAAATTCACCAAAACTCATGACAGGTTAATTCAGGTTAGAAATGAATGAAAACGGCAAAACTGATTAGATCCCTTGCATACACGTGCGTCTTGCATCAAAACACTTGTCATGCATCAACCTATTCCCTCCACTATGTCACACCCATCAACCCAGTCAGAAACCATCATTTCCACTTCCATCTAGGGTGCATGGAACAGTACATGGCTTCAGATCTAATATTTCCCAAATGCCACCCAAATACAAAACAAAACAAATTTTGAATATGTTGACATGAGGGCAGATACCAGAACATTTAAAAAAATTTATTATGCAATAATTTCCTTTGTCTATACACACATCTTCACACAGACTCAATACATATGAATTAAAATGAGATCCTGGAAAGAGTATTATACTACTTTAATCAAGATCTCTTTCTGATTCACAAATACATTTCACTAAACATATCAGCCAGATTCACCTTAATTCTGTAATGTGAATTGGAGATCAGGAACAGAAAAAAAGAGCTAAAATCTGCCTGTGAATTTTTAATTTATATTTTCCAGAATCATTTAGTTGATACCTAATTTATACATTGTATTGTATCTACTGACTGTTGCAAGTGCTGAAAGAAGTTTCAGCAAACTAAAACTTATAAAAGATTATGTGATCTACAATGAGACATGAAAAATTATTCAAGTTAGAAATAATTACCATTGAAAATGTGTATGCTCAATTCTTCAATTATGATGAAGTCATGAATACATTTGCACATACTAAGTCTTGAAAAAACACAATTTTTTATTCATGTGTTAAAATTATTCAGCTTTTTAACAAGAAAAATCTCAGGTTGATGTTAAAAATTACTGCAAAACATTGTTGATTTATTTAAGATGCAATGATCTATTATGACATGTCTCCAATTTGTATTTAGATACATTGTATTTATTTTCAATTTTTCTTGTTGAATTGTTCACCTATATTGCATATGATCCTTCATTGTATATAATTAGATTACAATAAAATTTCTATTTTATATGAATACTACCTTGAGATGTAGTAGAGTGGAGGTTCCATATCATAGAGTGTGGGGCATGAGACACTTGCTCAAGCCCTGCATCCAAATATTTTATTTGATCTCATTCTCTATCCACATGCAGGCTGTTTGTTTCTAGTAGAGGTTATGGATTACTTTAATATCTTCCCCATGTAAATCAAACTTTCTTAATATTTCAAATTCTTTGCATTTTACCTTCTCAAATGTTTATGAAACATAAACATAGGTTAAATATAAATTTTCTGCATAATCACTCTAATAACATTTTGATCATAAAGTACCATTCCTTATTCCATTGCCTTGAGCAAGGCCACACTGTTCTTGCCCTATTTCCAATTTAATTCTGCTACAAGCTTTATTCATCTGAATCCTAGTTTCGTTATGTGGCTTATTA
The DNA here is from genome assembly GCA_964036315.1 of Acanthosepion esculentum. Classification (NCBI taxonomy): domain Eukaryota; kingdom Metazoa; phylum Mollusca; class Cephalopoda; order Sepiida; family Sepiidae; genus Acanthosepion; species Acanthosepion esculentum. The sequence goes on along the minus strand of OZ038486.1, from coordinate 89,322,283 downwards.
AACTGATTTTCTGATGGAGTTCATGTACATTCATTTTCTTTGGCATCACTGAAGATTTTGCTTTGTTTTACAGGCGTACCTGCCTGTAAAACAAAGCAAAAAATAGGTTAGAACATGCTGTAAGCATTAATTTTATACATATTTATTTTGTGAACTTCTCTCTTGACATATGATATAGTTATCAGGAGAGGTTGGCTGGAAGTAACCTGGGAAGTTTTTCCTGTGGCTGCTGTTGCTGGCAGTGTAGCACATGTCATGAGATATTTCTCTGTAGTATCTTCATAGGACAATTTGTGTGTAATGTGATTATGTTTTATTTTTTTGTAATCATTGTGTATTCTTCATTTTACTATCTACATCCTGGTGGTTTATCTACTATGAAGTCTCATTAATACAACAGTGTTCTCATACATCTTCCTTGTGTTGCTTTGGTCTCAGCATGGTTTTCTGCCAGTCTTTCTTTGCACCGTGTGAATGATCATTCTTATTTTCATTCTTGATGGGGCTTCATGTATGTGATGTCAGTTTCTTTTACTAGAATTGCCCTTTTATAATGTGACATTGTATGGCCTAGGCCACTTGTTACTATAGTTTTTTTTCCCCAGATGCCAGTTTGATGGTTCATCACAGTCATGTACAGAACACGAAGGACTTTTGTGCTATTATAGCTCTTTTGTTTTGCCTGGCATGCACATAATCCTTCACAGATCTTATCTTTTTCATACTGAGTGCCCCTAATCTTTACTGGAAGATTCACTTTTATCATTGTTATATAACAGCTCTGCTGGATATGGTAGTTAACCGGTATTGTTCTTAGGAATAGCAATGTCATGTCTATATCTGACCCACTCTCCTTAGCTTTCTTCATTGTGTGTTATGGTGAAACACACCTAGTCTATAGATAATAGACTCTCCCATCTAATATAAGTAGGAGTCAGTGAGGGTCGAATACGAAAATAGTCAGCTATCACAACTAGATTACTCTGCGTAATACTTATTATAACAAGTTCCTAATGTTTTTGTACATTGTACCTATTCAGGACCGAATTTAGTCCAAATACAGTTTCCACTGAGGAAATAACTCTACAACATTGTGTTTTTTACAGATTGTATATTCCTTTAGGCATATTTCAGTGAGGAGATGATATAGGCAAACTTTCTGAAACCGTAGATGTTAAATTGATGGCTATTGTTGCGAACCACATATTCTGGTATCCCATATTCTCCAAATATGGACGTTATAGAATTGTCTTGGCTAGTACATGTACAGTCATGTCTTGCAGATAAATGAGAATTTGGAATAAAAATCAGCTACCAACAAGTATGTTTTTCCTGATAGGTGAAAAAGGTTAGGTCCAATAACTTGCTATAGTTGGAATGGGACCTTGTGCAATATGATCATTTCTTTTTTCTGTGTTTTGATCTTTCTTGCACATAGGATATTCACTGACAATTTTTTTCAAGGTCATCATCGATTCCTGGCCAGTACACATGTTTTGGCTCTTAGGATATACTTTTCATGCCTTGGTGTAATATGTGTATTTTATTTAGGAACTTTAGTATACTGTCTTCTTTCAGTACCATGGAATCCTCCACTGATAATTTGTCTCTGAATGATCAGAATGGCTTGAGTGTTTTGCATGTGACTTTTGTTTTGTCTGGCCATCCAATGAATATCTATTCTCTAAGAGCTGATATCACTGAGTCATTGCTGGATTCTTCTTGTTTCTCTGTGTTGATCTGTATGAACTGGATTCTTACATCTAAATTTACTGGGTTGCAGTTTTCTTTGGTAGCTTTGACAAACCATCTGCAACAAACATCTGCTTCCCAGTGCAGTATGTCCTAGTGAGGTCATATACCAGTATTTTCATGAGAATTTATTGTAGCCATGTCCGGCTTAGGACTTATGATCAGTCTTTACCATAAATGATTTTCCATACAAGTATGTGTGGAATCTCTGGCATACAAAACACATCTCCCGTGCAATATTTGAATGTCTTTATTCAGCAAATGTGAGTGTCCTGGATGCCTTTGCATCCAAATATCAGATGAACTGGCTTACCATCTTTTATAAGTGCTGCTAGAAGAATCAACTTGGACAGTTTTTTCAACTTTGTTGGGTCAAAATATAACAAAATTCTGCTTTTCTCTACATTTCTCACTTTGATCTCCCACTCTCATTTTTCATTCATGCTGTTTGATCACAGAGAATAGAATAGAAAAGCAATTAATTCACTGCATTTTCTTCTTTTCTCACTAAGCAAGCAGAACATGAAGAATTAGAGCTACAATGTTATCTAAAACTAATTTCCTGCTAATGATGTTTATGATTGCACCTTTAATTCAAAATACAAGCATTTATTCAACAAAAAATAAAATGCAATAAAGTCTTTCCTCTTTCAAATGGAACCTATCACTGAAAATTAAAAAAAATCATATACATGATAGCATCCTATTGAATACTTCTTTTGATCATCAAACAACCTGAAATAATCCTAGACCTAAGTGAACTCCATAAATCCAAAAACATTATCCAAAACACTATGACATTAAAAGTTTATGAAAATGATCTTGATGGTAATTAATGTAGAAAGGCCAACATTAAAATTATTCATTGTGATTTTTGTCCTATAAGATTTAATTTGGTTCTGGATTAAGAAAACTGAAAATTATATTAAAATAAAAAAAAATAAAAGAGGGATTGATTTTATCACTGAAAGGCTGAAACTTCAAAATTAACTAACGTAACTTTTTCTTCACTAAGTTATAAAAATTCACTTCTGCATAATATCCTGCAATGAAATGTATTTCACCAAGACATACTCTGTCTTTTAATTCAAATGTATATAAAGCTTTTCATCCATATGTACATAAAGCTTTATAAACTGATTTATAATTAAGGGAATTAACTGAAAATAAGAGTTATCTCACTTGCTTGGTCATTTAAAAGTTTTTTGTAATTAAAAATATCATTTGTGTAAAAGAATTCACAAAAGTATATTTTATTTGAAGTTTTAAAAAGACAATACTAAAAAATTGCTACTTTTTATGCTGATAATTTTTTGAAATTTTTGAATGTATACAGTTTTGTAGACCTGTTGCCAAGGTGGAACGATGCCCTACCTTGAAAGTCACTTGGCTTCTGCCTTGACAATGATGTGAACAAATTTTAGTGTGCAAATTCTTACTCACTTAAGATCCTCTACCCTGACATGATTCAATAGACCTGCCATTTTATGCTTGCAACAACAACATACTTGTAAATTTCACTGTATTCAGTTTTTGCAATTTTTAAGAATTTTACACACAGATGAATTTGAGCTTTTTAATATATATATTATCATATTTTAATATTTTCCTTAAAATTTTTAAAGATAATTTATATTTTCCAAAAAGTGATAGCTTCTGTTATATGATCCAAACAGTTATTCAAAAATAGGAAGATATTGGTCTTAATTTTTTCAAGGTGGATTCTATTCAGAATAACTAGTGAAATAAACCAAAGTGAACAATAACTAATGACTATTCTTAGGCTAAATTTTGTAAATGTTTGTATCTGGAGTAAACCATTACTTTTTTCCAGAACAATTTTTGTATGATATAAAATTAATTATTGCTACTTTTTACTATCCTCATTTTATCTGTCTATATTTCCAAGATGAGGTATTGTAACTATTTACATTGTTCGGACTGTTGCCTTCATCTTTATTGTAATATTCACCTATTTATATTCATATGACAAAAATTATTCATGATATTTTTGTCTGATCCCTTCATTTGTTAAGGTAACTAGTAAAGAAACAATATTAATTAAGAAGTGTAAATAGAGAAAGCAATGTTTGCTTAGCAAAAACAAGAAAAAGCAGTGAGTTATTTTCTTTCCTGTTCTATTCCCTTTGAGAAGGGAGCATGAATGGAAAACACAAAAGTGAGAGGTCAAAGAGAGAAAGGCAGAATTTTTTCTGTTTGCTTTCCAGTTGCATTAAACCAGCACTTGTTTGCTTAGTGAGAAAAGAAAAAGTCGTCAATTGTTTTCCTGTTCTATTTTTTGGGAGCAGGGAAAATAAAAGAAATAACAAGAGTGGGAGGTCAAAGAGAGAAATGCTGAGAAAAGCAGAATTATTGCTGCTCGCCTTCTAGCTGTATTATTGCACTCAACATATTTTCTCCTGAAGTTTTTATTGCCTTGTGCAGCTGAGATCAAAGAGTTCAAAAGACTTCAAGTTTTCCTCATAGACATGGATAGATTTAGATGAGAAATGGGTATTTAGTCAATTTGTAAGTTTGTTTTATTGCTGATTCTGGTTTATTTTGTATGATTATTCACTACTGAAAAGTATGTACAGAACATCTGACAACCCTACTGTCAAATCAAAAGTTACTCCTTTTTATTGCTTTTTAAAAAGCCCATGAAAAATATTTTCATCTCTTCTTAAAACCCGGAATCAGTCATGTGACCACAACCCAGAATTTCCTTCTTAAACAGTTTTATACTGAGTGAAAAGGAGCAACCGGCAAAGTTTATTTTTGTGATTAAAATTTTTTCACCCATTCCAATGCTTTAAAATTTAATTTTAAATATTTAAAATTATTTTTAAAAAAGTTACATAAAGTAAACTAGAACCTAAATTTTTTGTTAAAATAAATCTTCAATTCATTAAAAAAAAAAAAATTATAACTCAGTAACTTTTTTAAGGTTTTCATTCACCCACAGGATGACAAAAAATGAATGAGCTCAGTTTCCTCACTATTTCTCAACCTTTTGCAACAAGAAGCTTCTCACAAAAGAGAAGCCAAAGCTTGAACTGAAAATCAAAACCAAAGTGGACAGCAAGTAATTACTTTTATTCCAAGTATTATGAACAGTATGAGTGAATGAAATGATGTCCCATTCTGAACAAATGGTTCTATTTCCCATGTTTGTTATTTTGTCAACATAAGACATAAACAACTATTGGCTACTACAATTTGATTACAGCTTTGACAAGACACAAACTAATTTCAGAACCACCTTGATTCTGTAATAGCTCTGAAAACCTTTGGATGGCAATGAATTGATACAGTGATTGCTGGAAATCAGCTTCAGTTCAGATATAAGCACCAATAAAAGATTTTTTTAAAATTATTAATTCACTGCTGTAGTTGGCTTACATTTTTTGTCTTTTACATTTGAAATAACTTCAGTTTATTTAATTGCAGTTAGTATGAGATTTATTTATTTTATTTCCTTTCAACTTGCTATATTTTATGTTTTCATTGGAAAAACCAACATGTAAATTTTAGCATTGTTAAAAAATTCAAATACACGTGATACATGCAACATCGTCATTAAACTCAAAATTTATGTATATTATTTTCATATGCAATTTTACTCAATAAGTTAGTATTTTTTGTATTTTACTGCTTTAAAAAAATAATAGCAGTGATGCAGTAGCATTTTCGTGCTTACTGCTGCAGCAATAATACAGCCACCATTGCATTAGAGCAGAAGATGTAAAAAAAAAAAAAAGTATTACCAAAAACGTCGAGTTCTCAGTGTCACCAGGAGGCTTATGTGCTGGAAGTAGAAAGCATAACGTAGTTCTATCGCTTCTAGTAACAATAGAATATTCCTAGTAGAAACAAGTAAGGTATTGTCCATTACACTTACATTACAATTCAACTGTACAGATTTTGACTGCTAGTCTGAAATGATAAAAACCAAATGATGCTAAAATCGAAAGTGAAAGCAAGGAAGTCCTTGATAGGAGAATTGTTTATATTTTCACTTTGTTTTTCATCTTCGATGACCTATCATCACTTACCCTATGCAAAATCAATGACAGTTTCTTCTTCACCGATAACTGACCAACTGTTTACCTGCCCTTCAGTGAGCGTCATTCTCTTCTTGAGTTTGTTAAATGGATACATTCATCCCGTGTCAAGCAATATTGTAGAGAGTGGCGTATGTCGACAGCTGGACTCGTGTGCATGTCGCCTTACCAATGGCAGTGGCATTATCAACTTACAAGGTGTGGCTTTCTACAATGGAAACCCGAGATTTGTAATTAGTGAAAGTGAGGACATATCCCTGGCGTACAACCCGTGCGTTCCGTTCACTCTGAAGCCTGACGTGTCTTTTCTAGGACTACTGAAAAAAGAAAAAGAAAATAAAAAAGATACAAATGACGTGATTGAAAAGGCGAAAAATTACTGTACTGACGCTGCTGTCTGCAAATTTCCAACCACTGGTAACTCTCGCCATTACCAAAATTTGGGACAACCGGACTCAGCTAAATTCGATTTTGACGAAAAAGAAAATAACCTGTTAATCCGATACACCTCCCCAGGTAAGTAACATTCATAATGCATGGAGGAGAATTTGCCATATCCATAAAAAGGCGACAACAACGAACAGTGTGTGTGTATGTGAGAATTTAAGTGAAATTCAACTAAATTTTCACTCAGTATGTCGTCATGAGGTTTCATTTTACGTCCTTCTCTCAGAAGTGATCATTCGAGAGAGTGTTTTACTTTTTTCTCTTTTGCTAGTCGACGCAACACCGATTGTAATACTGAGTGTCCGACGGCAAATCACTCTCAGAAACTTTAAATTATAATTTTTATTGTAGTAAAATTATTACATTCATCATTCAACACTTTCTTTAATTAAAAAAAAAAAAATGTAATTTAAACACTTATTTACATTTTTAAAGATACGCCCTCAGAGCAATCAAATCGATTGAAAATTTAATTTATTTTAAACTGTAAAAAGAAAATGCGCTGAATTAACAAACAAAACAAAACTTTTCGTGTAAGTTATGTACCGCCAAATTTGAGCGCAAATAAAACCTTAAAATGCATTTAAGATATTAATAACCTAAAACTAATCTATAAAAAAAGAAAACGAATTTTATGCATTACAATAAAACTTTTAAAATATTTAAAAACGTTTTTACTGTCAATTTATCATCAATCCGCCATTTTATTTGAAAAATGACAGAAAATTTAAGACAATTTAAAAATCTCTTTTAGCAAGAAAATTAGTAAGATTAGAGATTAAGAAAAGGAATTTTGGAAAATATTACTTACACTTTTGAACATAGCAAGTTAATCCAACTGTCAAGTTCAGAGAAATAGAAGTTACCTCCTCCAATCCCTATTCTTTTTTTACAAAATAACTGAATACAGATGTATGTTTTAAAATAATCATTTTTAACCTATAACCAATAAGGAGGGAATATATTTGGTAAATTTTGGTTTTAACACCCGAGCGCTAAATATCCCTTAAAAATTTTCAAAATTGTCATAATTCCGTGCAAATGTACATGCTGAACTCGAATTAACAATTAAATTATGAAGAAACCATACCGTTTTGGAGTTATCGACAAGAAAAAGTCGGACTTCTTGTTGGTCATTCGTCCTCCATTACTGTCATCATGGTACTTCCGGTGTGGAAATAAAAAAAAAATTGGCCTATTTACTTCTTTTATAGACTTTCGTTGCAGAAAATCACTACGCACTACCGTAAAGAAATGTAATTTTTTTTTTTTTTTTTTTAGGGTTAGGGGTTGTGTTTGGCGTCTTTCTGTGTAGAGTAAGGGACAAATTAAAAAAAAAAATTTAATGATACAATAAACAGGATTAACTTTAGAGTTAGGTGTTAAGGTTAGGGAAGGGGTTTTCTTTCTGTGTAGAAAAGGGGACACATTTAAAAAAACATTTAATACAATAAACCGGATTAACTTTAGGTGTTAAGGTTACGGGAGGGCTTTTTTTCTGTGTAGAAAAGGGGACAAATTAAAAAAATTAAATAATACATCAACCCTTCCACTTTACCAAGTTCGTGCATTAATTTTTGTTTTATTTTCAATTTTAAAATATAAAAAAATGCTTTATTTGTATTATTAATTTTTTAAAAATCCGGTCTATATTGTATTATTAATTTTTTTTTAATTTCTCCCCTTTTCTACACAGAAAGAAGCCAAACTCTCCCTTAACCTTAACCCTAAAGTTAATCCGGTTTATTGTTTGAAAAAAAAAAAAAATTACATTTCTTTACGGTAGTGTGTAGTGATTTTCTGCAACGAAAGTCTATAAATAAAACTACACTTATCAAAAAAAAAAAAAGAATATGATGTATCACAAAGGAGTACCCACACAAAGTTTGCTAATAAAATAACCTATTCAGTATACAAGTCATTCATTAATGAATACGTGCTGAAAATTTCACTTTAAAATTTCATTTTGGAGGAGTAGGTTTATATATATATCAGAAGGTATTATTTGTGTTGACTTTAACTTTGGGTATGGCACAAGGTCATCAATATAACAAAATATAAAACAAACAATTTTCCTTTTTAGAAAAATAAGAATAAAGAATTTATATAACAAATATATATAACATGAGAATGAGAATGTTCCTTAGGACAGTGAGTTTGTTCAGTATTCCTGTTAGTAAAAGGATTTTCAAAGAATTAATCAGTTCAGATTAAATAATATTTTACATCATAAATTTGTCGTAGTTTGATATTGGAGATTAGGTAAGAGTTGTCTCCTTTTACCTGTTGAATATTGAATATATATTTTTTGTTAATGAAACAGATAAAAGATGGAAGTTTAAAATAAATATTACGTGAATAAAGTTGAGTCAACGAATGAGTAAAGCCTTTTGAAGAAAGTGTGTTCTTCCTGGAAAGTTTGTTGTAATCGAAATTGGTAAATGAAATGTTGGTTGATATCAAAAGCTGAATTTTGCGTTTAAAAGATAACTTTTAAAGCTTATAACTGAGTAAATTGTGCATTAAATCTTTGAGTAGAATTCTTGTTGTCTTGATAAAAATCGTAGCTGTTAAAATTGAAGTGTAGTTTGTTGGTGAGTGAGTAAATTCGAAATTTGGGATTATGCTAGGAAATCTAACTTAGAAACTTCAAAGATTTTTTGTACAAAAATTTGACGTCGAAAGAAAGTGGTAGCAAAATGCTAAAAAATTTTAAAGACAGGAGATAGCAATTTTTTGCTTTCATTTCAGAAAAATGCATCCATTTTGGCATTTTTGTTACATTGTTCGTTTTTTTCTGATGTTCTGGAAATGACTTTGAAGAATAGACTTTTATAGCATTTTTTGCTTCTTAGTAACTTTGGTCATCCTGTGAAACTGTTTTATTTCAGATTAGCCATCCCTTTGAGATGGAATACCAAGGAGACAAGAATGAACATGTTCAACATGCTCTTCTCTTTGCTTTTAATCAAGGTCACAAAGCTGCTTGAGACATTTCTGCCATGTACAGAGATGTCATCATTACTGATAAAACAGCACAGAAATGGTTTTTCTGTATTCTGGACAACCTGTTTAATTGGATGAGAACTACCCTACATGCAAGCTACCAATCTGCCACCGGGTGGCATGCCGCTAGCATTTACTGCTGGTGGCTCGCAGTTGGACCACTGACGTGTTCGGCTTGGCAATGTTACCACTTGTGGACCGCTAGTGGCCTGCTAGTGGCTCGCCAGTGGCTGCCACCAGAGGATTGTTGGTGTTGACATCGGCGACTCACCAGTAAGCCAATAGCATCTTGTGTGTATGCCAATTGCATGTGCTGATTAAAGGACTGTGCCAGACATGAGAGAATTGTCTCAGAAGATGACAAGCTCTCATGTTATTATTGCTCATCATCTTCACTTGACAGGTAAGGTGCCACAAATTGTATAAGAGAAACAAAATACAGTGCTCCTCCACTGCTGCCAGTTTACTTGCTTGGCAACAGGCTACTATGGGGTCACTTGTGTTCACATGAGTATGAAAACATTCATCATTTTTAGCCATTTCTTTGCACTTGTTTGTAACACTATCTTGTGTTATGCAAAATGAAGTCAGGCACAAATCTATTCTTAGCAGCATTGTGAATATGTTTGATAAACTTTGCCTGTTTTTTTCTTCTTACAGATTTATCTTTTATAACAACAGTGTACCTGATATGCAACAAAATTGATCAGTTGAGCATCAAGGAAGAAAGAAATAATTCTTTGAAACTTAATCTACAAACCATTTGTGCATGTCCAGATGGTTGTCATTCAGCCATGAATACTTTTAGCCCAGGCACCTATATTGTCATTGTGTTCACATCAGTCATGCTTTCCTACCTGATATTGGGTAAGTCAACTTTATTTTTATTCATTTTTTGCATCAGGTCAGTTTTAGTAACATTATGAATGATTGTTAATAGTAAGCACTTAGGTTTTCAGATAATTTACTGAAAATATTTGAGAAATTTTTCTTTCAAAAATTAAATATTTTCAGAAGTTAATGCAGTTTAACATCTTGTCTTGATAACTCTATTTAAACTTAGGCAAACTTATAAATATAACTTTAAAATCAAAATTTTTAATTATTCTATTCCTGACAAAATGGATGTTAATGCAATTTTGTATTATTTTAAATGAGGCATAAATGATGTCTCCTATTTTATTACTACATCAAAACAAAGAATTCAGTATCAGTGGGCAGTAATTGGAATTTGATTCAAAACCAAGATCTGATTAAGTTAAACAACTTGACAAGGATTAACACTATTTTATTTGTACTTCTATATTTAATTTAATGTCTTATTCCAAATCTGTTGATGATGCATTAGGCCCGTGAATAAGTTCTCACTGTTTTATTTACAAAAATTAGTAAGAAACATGTCACTGAAAGTATTGTCTATTGCTAGCCCCCCCCCCATCTTTCTGTAGCATTTGAATTTCACATTGGAAAAACAACATGTCTTTTGAGGCTAACCACAAGTCAACCCATTTTTTGGCATCTTCATAAGAATAAAAGTGCTGATCAGCCAGGCCATGTGCCATCGGTCGGAACAAGTGATCATTGGACAAGGCAATATTTGGTGTATATGGCAGGTGGGGCAGGATTTCCCATTTAAGCATTTCCAAGTAGGTTTTTACTCATTTTGCAACATGTCACCTAGTGTTGTCCTGTTGCAAAATCACTTTGTTGTGTCTCTGCTCGTATAGCAACTGTTTTTTTCTTCAATGCTCAGCTCAAACGCATCAATTGTAGTTGATAGCGATCTCTCATGATGGTTTCAGTTGGTTTGAGCAGCTCATAATAAACTACACTCAGCTGATCGCACCAAATGCAAATTGGAAGCTTCCAACTATGGATATTTGGCTTTGATGTTGATGTATGGCCGGGCTTACTCCACAATCTTCTACACTTAGGGTTATCATAGTGTATCCACTTTTCATTGCTAGTCCTGATATGATGCAAAAAGCCTTTCCTTTTCTGCTGTCGAAGCAGCTGTTCACACATGACAAGATGCTGTTCGACATCTCTTGGCTTCAACTCGAACGGCAACCAATGTCATTGTTTTTGAATCATTCCAAATGCTTTCAAATGTTTTGAAACTGTTATGTGATCAACTCCTAATGATTCTGCAAGTTCATCTTGCACCTGATGTGAGTCTTCATGAAGTAATGCTTCCAATTCTTCGTCTTCAACTTTATCGGTGTGTCAGAGTATTCTTTATCTTCAACATCAAAATCATTATTTTTGAAGTGTCTAAACCAATCTCTGCATGTTGTTTCCGACAGAGCATGGTCTCTGTAAGTCTTAACAAGAATTCTGTGTGCTTCAGCTGTAGATTTCTTTTGAATAAAATAGTGCAGTAAGATTCCCCACAAATACACTTTCTTTGGCATGAAATCCAACATGTTTAACGCTATGAAAAACAAAGTTGTTTACACTTCAGCAAAATGACATACACTGAATTTCAAGCTTGCTTATCATACATCCTTATCATATGAAATTACATGCATGCAGTTCTAGGGATGCCGTCTGTTGGAAAACAGTGAGAACTTATTCAAGGTCCTATTAGATTCAAAGGTGCACACCAAAACTTGCAGGGGTTATATTTATGTTTGACAATATTTTAAAGGCAAGATATATTAATTATCAATATAAAATCACTATTGCCTTAAGAATATGTGTAAATATGAAATGCAAAATTTTTATTGCTACAAACATGTACAAATTCTATCAAGAAATTAGATAAAAATATTTAGTGCAATCTATGTTTTATAAAAGAACATAGTGTTACATAGTATTGTAGAAAAGGAAGGCTGCAATTTATTGTAGAATTTTAAGAAGTCCTTCCAATCCCTTGTGTTGTTCCTGTTACATTTTTTTCTGCAAAAGAATCTCTTTATTTATGAAGAGGCTGTCAAATGGATCAGCTAAAAGTTTGTAGTTACAGCATGAACACAAAAAGTTGTCCAAACAAAGCTTGGAAATATGTTGTACTGCTTATCTTAAAACTAATGACAAGGTTATAAAGATTTTAGAATAAGATGTATATGAGAGAGAGAGAAAAGACTCAGTTATGTGTGTAAATAAAAAAAGAATGATATAAGATTATATTCCACTAAGTTAAGCAATCACTTTTCCATACCATCTGTGTTTGTTAAAATGAAAATATTAATTCCATTAAAATTCCTTGATGCATAAATATAATTGAAGTAAACCTAAATATAACTTTTTGTCATTAAAGTTTTAATTTTTACATGTTTTCTGTTGTAGGAATTTTATACAAAAAAATTGTACACTCAGCTGAAGGAAAAGAACTTATACCTAACAGGGAAAGCTGGACATCTTTCTTCTCTTTGGTCAAAGATGGTTATCTTTTTTTCATCAGTCCATGCCTGGGAAATACAGTGGAATACAGATACTACCAAAAACTGTGACCATTTCACAATAAAGAAATTTAGATTATATATTGACCAGAAAGTGTCTTCATATAAATCTTTATTATTTTATTTTCAATCTATTGTTTCAGTAGATAATTTCTGTATTCCTCAGGTTAGTGATATAAAATTCTGTGGTAGTTATAAACTACCAATAGATAAAAATTGATTTATTGAAGCATTTAAAATGCATTGTAAAAATACATTTTTTGAGAGAATCTTATTGGTGCATACTGTTTTAAATTTGAAATCACACCATTTACTTCAAATGAACATAATGGAAATTAATTGTATAGAGCACATAGTGAGAAAATAACTAACAATAGATGCTCATTTTTCTTAGATAGCATGCATTTAAAAATATTAAAATGCAAGAAAATGTTTCAAGTAATATGAAAGTGTTTTGGTCTAAACATGATTTTCATGTGTGGATTTGAAGACATTTTCTGTATATAAAACCTGTTTGCCTTAAGTGTTTACAGACATAAGTGATAATTCTTATGAATATAAACTAATTTTTTATTATTATAAATCAATTTAAAAAGATCAAAAGTTAAATTACTTTTCATCATTAATTGATGAATTTATTTTCAATTCCAATCTAAACAGGAATTACTTTATCATTCAAAATATTAAGAAATTAATTTTAATCTATTTTAACAGTAACAATACCATGCTGAAAAAAAATAGAGCCCTAAAAATTTAAAGATTAAACTATCTAAAAATTTAATTAATAATAAATATACTTAATAATCTATTCTAAAAATCTTGAATTTTTTATGAATCTATTGTATCATAAATGTATTTACAATATCAGCTGATTGTGACAACACGTTCTGCATATCCGTCACTGCACAACTGTGATGACATCTAAGATTGGTTGTATGCATATATATATCCAGCTAGCTGTGTTCACAGGTTTGGCCATGATTGTATTCAACAACGGATAACAACAAATGTTTTTCAAGACACTTATTGGGAAATAGAAAACAATACGATTTCTCACTTAATCGGCAATGTCTTCTTTCAGCTTTGAGAAGCTGAATTGCTATCTTACTAACATCTGACCATGTAAAAAAACCTTCACTGCCAGTGATCTCAGTGACTGCTGACGCCTCACTGCTTGCTGGCCCCTTCTTCACTGACTGCATGTCACTAACTACTCATTATATGGACACTGGCTGGGGTCTTACCATCCCTATTTGTTCACGTGTCTTCTGGAGAAGGAGACCACCCAAAAGCTGGATGGGTATGATTATCTAAAATCACTAACAAAATTTTATGTTTTCCAATTCAAAGGTGGGCGGAGACAGGAATCCTGAAATCTCTGATCATTAAATTGACTTAAAAGATTGACTGGAGACGAGATTCCTAAGAAACTGTGGTAATTCACTTAAAAGGAAAAAAAACAATATGTCTATTTATATCCTAAGGATGTGTGAGAAATTGTATTGTAACATGATGAATATCAACTAATTGGTGGTGTTAAATAACTATGAGGATGTTTCCTATGCTTCCAACCAAATGTAAAGGAGGACAAGTATTGCAAAAGCTACTATGTGTTAAATAAAGTAATTTAAAATTACAGAAAGGAGAACATCTAAACTCATTTTCAACACAGAACTGAAAATATTGTAACACCTTCTTGCAACAAGATCACATCCTTAGTCACTGGTACCAAATAATTGCTGCCGACTATACCCGGTAGTTTAACCACATTTAGTAGTCTGGTCTGAGGATGATGCTTTAACTACAGATAATTCTGACTGTTGGTCACTGGCTGCTTTGATCCATACTGTCTCTGCCCACATTGTGTTCTTGATCTCAGAGCAGTGGATGATCGAAGTGTGCCATACACCATATTAGCAGGTGAACATTGCATTTCAGCTTTTACACATGTACATAGTCCAACGAGAACTAATGGTAGATGTTCCAGCCATTTTGATGAGTCTGTCAATGTTTTCAGGGCTGATTTTAATGTTTAGTGAAACCTTCCCACCAAACCGTTGATCTCTTGATGATACACAGTAGTCCTAATTCTCTTGCCCCTAAAAGTTTCACCAACTGTTTGAATAGGTCAGACTTAAGTTGTCGACCCCTGTCTGTGGTGATGACATCCAGGACACTGTAATGGACTACCCATTTAGATATAAAAGTCTTTGCTGTAGTTTCTGCTGTAATGTCTGACATGGGAAAAGCTTCGCATCAGCTAGAGAAACAATCGACACATGTCAACAAATAAGTATGCTCCATGAAGAAGGGCATGGGATCAGTTTTGACATGGTACACAGGTTTATGTCGAATATTAGACTTCATTCGAGTTCACACAAATCTGTGACTAGCTTGATTGAAGCATTAACACCAGGATGAGACAAGTTATGCAGATTGAAGAAGACTGTCTACCATAATGTTTCTGGAATGAAGGGGCATAATCATCCTGTGCTGATGTCACAATCTTGAAATCAATGTTAGGACCCCATATCTTTGAACATTTTAAAGATGTTGAGTTGTTCCAAAGACATTTTTAAAGTTGTTGGTCCTTTGATTGTTCTTCCACCATTGACTGGTATTTCTTGCATTGATCTATCAGGAAAGCATTAATGCCGTGGGACATGGTATCTGCAAGGATGTTTTTGGTTCCTTTGACAAAACGTATCTGATGTAAACTGCATCAGATAATCCAGATGTCTGGTTTCACATGGTGCATATTTGTCTGATGTTGACTGGAACACCCCCAAGTAAGGGTTTGTGAGTATGTGGAAAGTTTCCCCTTCCAACAAATATCTAAAATTGCAAACCGCTGCATAAGCTGCCAAGAGCTCCTGTCCAGATGTACAGTATCTGACTTCTGTTGGTGACAGTTTTCTAAAGAAAAAAGAAATTGTTTTCCACTGGTCATCGATTTTCTCCTGCAATACAGCACCTACACCAACAGAAGAGGCACACAACTCCTTGCCTGAAACAATACGAGATAATTTCACTGCATGGGACAATACTGATTTAATTTTGTGAAATGCTGCCAGAGCTATGTCACAATTTTTGACATTTGTGAAAATATCTGTCAAAGGTTTGACTATCTGTGCACAGTTGGGCAGAAATTGATGGGAAAAATTTACCATCCCTAAAAATTGACACAATTTTCTCATGCAGGGTGCAGGGAATTATGAAATAGTTTCCACTTTAGATGAGGAAGGGGAAATTCCAGCAGAGTTGATGTGGTGACATAAGAAAATCACTTCCGATTTTCCAAATTCACACTTCACATGGTTGATAACAACTCCAAATTGATCAAATCGCTCAAACACAAGCTGTAATTGCTTTATATTTTCCTCCATAGAGAAACTGGATATAAATACATCATCAATAGAAGGCACAGGTAAAATGTAGGTCATGCAATACATGATCAATAAATCTCTGGAAGGACTGTGCTGCATTCCTTAAACAATGGGACATGCAAGAACTTAAACAACCTGAAAGGAGTTTTAATACAGTCTTCAGAATATGCTCAGTCTCAACTGGGATTTGATGGTAAATCTTTTCCCCAAGTACAATGGCTGTCATATCGGTGATAGGGTAATGATCTGGTTTTGTAACAACATTTAATGCCCTGAAATCACCACATGCACACCAATTTCCACTATTAGGTACAAGGTAAAATGACAAAGCCCAGCTACTTTTTGATGGACGTATTATTCCTAATTCTAGCATTTGACTAAATTTTGCTTTTGCTGTCCTCAATTTTTCCTCTGCCAGCTACCAGGGTGTGAACGGGGGGCGGCATTATGATGTATAACTGTGTGAGGTAATGTTTTCCTATGGAAGGATGGCTTTGTGATACCCTCAAACTTTTTAAAAAGTTTGCAAAATTCAAGTGTTTGCCATGATGAGACATAGTGGGATAGTATTGTGAATAGATGCTGGTGATTTAATATAAGTCTCAGGATTTATCAGCAACATCTATTGATATCAATAAGGAGAACATATTTATGCTAAAAATCAGCACCCACTTTCTCTACATCCACTATAATAAAAAAAAAATGTAAAATTTCTCTCAGGCTTAAGTTCAATGTGAGTCACCTAAATCTGGATAAGTGACTTGTTGACAGTCTGAAGGGTAAGTTTATGAGGCCCCTTTAATCTGTCCTCTTCATTAGCAGGTATTATTGAAATTTGTGTGCCACTGTCCACAAGAAAACGGTCAGACACAAATAATAAGTGACAGACTTTCGCCATGCTATCACACTGGGTTGCCAGCTTAATCTTTTCCCTGGTTGGACTTGAACAAGCAGGGTGGCTTGCACTGATAAGCTTTATCCCCATACTTCCTGTGTAACTGTCACAAAGGGTCCTTACTCCTTTCCATTGAACAATGGGAGAAGCAATTTCTACTTGTAGCACATGATTGTGTCAGTTTATCCATTCTTCTGGTTAATTGATCTACTTTTGTTTCTAACATCTTTTGTGCTTCCAAAACTTTATCTAAGTGGTCTAACTCCAAATTCTGGATGCCAGCTATTGATATCATGTAGGTGGAAGTTACAACCATTATGTTATTGGTGATCTCTATGGGTGTATCCCTTCCTACCAAGACTAAGGCCATATGAAATATAGCAGGCAGGCACTGGAGGAAAATATGTTGCACTAAGCTGTTGTCTGTACTTTCTCTGGCTAAGTGCTGCAAATGGGGTAAGAATTGTGATGGTTTGCTGTCTCCTAGAGTTTCCTCATTGAGAAGTTGGGATAGTTTCTTCCCTTGTGAGATAGAAGTCCTTGCAATTAGTTTATCCCTTAAAGGGCCCAGGCTAAAAGAAAGTAACCTTACCGAACTGAAAAATGATTGCCACTTTGGGTCGCTGTATCGAGTGACATCATAAAGTGGTTGTTATGTGACCATGTGATTTATCTTTCAACAAAGGGAGATAAGTGCCTTCTGTACCCCTAAATACACTTCATGAATGAAAATGATCATGTTCTGATAGCAAGTAAAAAAAAAGATTAAATATTTAAAAAAGACAATATGAGAAAAAAAATTTAACTATAATTTTTATTTAAATTTAATGGATATAATATCAATGAGTAATGTCTTAAGTAATATGCAATAAAATAGCACAATCATATATTTAGAAGGGAATTTCTTTAACAGTAATATACAAATGAAAAAAAATCGCTAATATTGAAATAGTGCATACATTTCAATAAAGTTCCTTTGTATAAAGAAAAATTTTGTTTAAAGTTCAGTCAAAATGCACAAACACCAGTTCATTAATGCATATGATAAATGTAATATCTTTTGTTCTTTGTTGCATAACATTTTTTAAACTTAATATATGATCATGTATGTACAGTGTATGTACATAAGTTTTTATATAGTCAGCAAAATAGTGGTTTCTTCAAACATATCTTCTCTTTGATAGTGAAAAGCTACTATTTTGAGTATGTCTTCCTTAAATAATGCATGCAATTTATGAAACTTTAATTTAACCAGTTGGGCATAACTTTTAATTAGTAAGATAAAAAGAATCATTTCTTTTTAAAATTATACAAACTTGAAACTTGACAAAAACTTATCTTAATGATACTTATTGGTATCTATCTATATTTCTGATACTTATTGGTTCATAAATTCTTACTGTAGTAAAAAATATTGTGGCAAAATGTGACAGAAATACTATTATAATGTAATACCGCTTTATGACAATTTGCATTTTCAGTGTCCAAAATTCTGTTTTAGCTCAAAGATAGTGAACAAGAATTATTTTTGCAATATCATGGATTTCTTACATTTGATAATGGGCTATTCACATTTATGTATATATAATTCATTTCTCTGAAAGGAAAGTAATAGTCTAATCAAATTGAACCCCAATCTTATACATGACAAACATCTAAATGTAAACTACCAATTATTATTCAGTATTTGGATACCTGTCATAAAGAAACCAGCATGCTGACTCTATTTTTTTAACATGTACTTAATTCAGCTTCTTAGATTCTACAGTTTCCTAATTCATAATTTTTTTTCACTTCATTATGAAAGATTGAATATACTGAGTCTGATATGAAATTTTCCTTCTTAACTAAGAGGAAGTGGTGAAATGATGGCAAGTTTTGACAATATGATAAAAAGTAAACAGTTTTTTTTTATTGGAGAGTACAGCAACAGAAATGTAGTCAAGTAAAAATCTAGTCTAAATTAATCAATGTATAACTTACTCGGATAAAAAAGGTAACTCATGTAATGCAGAAAGAAAACTAGTAAGTTCAGTCCTCACTGCAGGCTCCATTAAGATGGCCTAAGTTATTGATATTTACTAAGCACAGTATAGCACTATGATAAAAAGAGTTAAACTTTTTAAAGTAGGAAAGAATACAGTATTTACATTAGTCGGACTATTGTCCTCATCTTTGTCGCCATATTTGTCACAACGTTTCGGCCGTTGTACGCTCCGGCCTTCTTCAGGTGGTTGGAATTTCGAACTGAACCCTTTATTTCGATCACTGGGGTAGACTGTTCTAGTTCCACGAGCCATGTTTGATGGATGTCAGTTATCAGTTATCTCCTGCTAATTTACCCTCTGAAAGTTCTCCACTGCCTTAACCGGGTATCCACACCTTTATCCACTGTGCCATGTGTCCTCAAGGACACATGGCACAGTGGATAAAGGCATTGGTTAGATCCAGTGACAGACCCAAAGAGTGTGAGTTCAATACCCGGTTAAGGCAGTGGAGAACTTTCAGAGGGTAAATTAGCAGGAGATAACTGATAACTGACATCCATCAAACATGGCTCGTGGAACTAGAACAGTCTACCCCAGTGATCGAAATAAAGGGTTCAGTTCGAAATTCCAACCACCTGAAGAAGGCCAGAGCGTACAACAGCCGAAACATTGTGACAAATATGGCGACAAAGATGAGGCCAATAGTCCGACTAATGTAAATACTGTACATAATACCTCATCTCAGAAATATAGACAGACTCTAAGAAAGAATATATTTTAAATATTTAAAAAAGTCACTTGCTTAGGTTTGACCATGAACTACCTGACTCAGAGAGTGAAATCTCAACTTCTAGTTAACTAGATAAGCTTTAATATGGATTTTATCCACTCCACCATTCAAACAGACACTGCTGGGAAAGACATTACTATTTCAGTTACAAAATTGCTATATATTATTGTTTATGCTTTTACCAGCTTTCATAGGCTTCTTAGAATCACATTCTGTATATAATTTCAATGTTTTGTTCCTTTATTTTACATTAATTGTTGAACCAATTCCATACACATGGTTTCACTAGGACATTTCTTCTCCCAATAGTTCAACCTTTTTAAATCAGTGTAAATCACTGACATTTGCATCACTTTAAAAAATTATTACAATTGGCAAAATAATAAGAGATTAAAACATCTCATAAAAACTAGCTTAATGGAAATTTCAAACTTCTAATTTTGTTTAAATTAAGAGATACTTAACTGTTATCAGAATAAAAACATTTGTTAAATTAAAAATGAATCTGTATTTTACAGAACAATTTTTATTTATAATTACTAAAATTTAATTTCACTGTTGCAAATTCTTTAGCAAATGATTGTGGCATAAGTGTGGTTAATTTACATGCATGGATATTTATGCTTTCAAAGTCTATCAGTCATTTGTAGGTACATTGGTAAATACATAGCCTAGTGATAGTGTGGTTGGGAAACATTTATTTTACACAAATATATTTTGCTATTTGGATCGGCATTCTCATTTTCGTTATTATACTCACAGAGTCTTGGTTTTTACTTTTTACAGATGTCTTTAAACTTAGTAACCTTGGAATTTTGAATGCAACCCATGGAAATAGATTGTTCTCAATCTGCTTTCCATGCTTATTTCTTGCACAACCCACATGAATTCAGTGTTTTTGGTGTTTTGTTTGCTGAAAGTTTTCCAGAATGTGGAGTGTATTCAATAGATTCCTAAGTTTTGAAGTAGCAATACTTTATTTTATTAGGGCTTTGTTCAATAAATTATTCCCAAATTAAATCCTTCTTAATAAAAATCCAATGCATGTTTTATCTACCTAGTTATTACGTATGCAAGTCACACAGTACACAAGTTGACATAATGCTGTCACATTGTCAATTGTGTTAATACACAGGTGAATGTCAGTTCATGTATGTGCAATAATGTCCCTTTTAATTGGTTACTAAATTATATCAAGATCATGCAATTGATTCTGAACATACCTCATTTCTCTTTTTCACCTATGATCATAAAAATCGCCACAGGAAAATATGTTCAACTGTGACTATATTCTGAAATTAATTTTAGTTTTTATAGTTTATGATAAATTATCTTTCATTATGGTCTCTGGTGTTAACACTAAATTTGAAGTTTCAATGAACTTTATCAGCATCATCCAGTTGTAATAGGTAAATTTTTCTACAATAGTAAGTGCTATGCTGAAAACATGGTGACTACAGAAATTTTAATACTTATAAGGTCTGTATTATTGGGTGTGTTTCTAAAGCATAAAAAAGACAATACGATTTCCAAGTTTTAAGTTTCCTCAGAATATGGTAATGTGAGCAGTAACATTTTCAGCTACACAATAAAAAAAATAATTTAATCAGTGTGAGGAGAAACATAAATTAAGAAAAATGAAAGTTTTATTATGCAACTCAACATTTTTACAATATAATTGTTATTAACTAACTCATACTGAGAATATTACACTTACATTTATATGACAAAAACACCATGTGAATTTCAGTTTTTATATTTTTATTACAAATATTTAGAATAACTTATTCAGATGCAACTCAAGGGTTAGTAGTTATCTTGTAAATTTTATATATATATATATATATATATATATATATATATATATATATATATATATATATAAATGAACTTCAATGACACCTACCAAAATACATAATAATTACTAGAATTTAACATTTTTAAAGGTAGCAGAAATTTTGACTAACTTCAGAGTTTCATGTAACAACACTCATCAGGGTCAGTGGGTTCAATAAATCCATTTAATTATTTCCAGATATCCTATTTATACCTCACAGAAAAAAAGCTGATTGTAGACACCAAATTTTAAATAAGGAATGCAAAATAACGTAACATCCAGTTTTTTAAATTTTACCAATAATCAGGGAATTATCTGACAAGTACTGAAATTTTCAGTACTTATTTATTTATAAATGAATTTTGTTGAATAGCTCATTATTTTAGAAACCTAGCAGTTTCAAAAATGTTTTTTTTTTTTTTTTGGTAGATGTTCAGTTTTACCCTCCACCAATATATTGTGTGTACTTTTAAATATGAGTACTGTGTCCATGAAATTGTTATTGCAGTTATATTAAGAAAAGTCCCTAAAAATTTTATTTTGGTAAAAAGTTATGCAAGCAATATCAACCTTGAACATGCTAAAAATTAATCCTAAACTTTTCCAAGAATAATTCACTAAAACCCCCAAAATAATTTTCATTGGCAATTTGCTTGCATAGTTTGATAAAACATTATTGATATGTACATTTAATTTTTAAAATTTAATTGTAATTTTTCAGTGCAATTTTGAAATTCATCCAATTGCTGTTTATGGCAAGAAATTTTCTTTATTAAATAAAGACATGTTTGATGAATTTTTAAAGGTCAAGATTAATTCTATTTTTGAGTGAACATTTAAAAAAAATAAAAAAGATTTTTCTCATTTTTACAACTGTCAGATTATTTTTGTATAGAATTTTAAAAAATGATTGCAGTCCAGAATTAGTAACAATTCAATAAGTCTTTATCAAAAGTTTTCCCATTTTTACATCAGAATAATTAAAATTGACTTCAATTGGATGCAATTGAATATTTTATAACATCAAATAGGTAAGAAAATAAAAAAAATAAATGCAATGAGCATAAAAAGTATCATTTAACTATTTTTTCTTAATTAATTTTTTTTTATAGTCCTGTTACAGTTTTAAAAAAATATTATTAATTCTAAATTTCATAAAAGCCTATAGAATTAAAAAAAAAACATATTCATAACTATTGGTTATAATTAAAGATATTTAAACAAACAATACCAGTTTTTAGATTCTTGTAATTTTAGTTCTCTGTAGTTTTCTTAGACCTTTTTTTAACAGGTGGGGGAAAGAGTAGAAGACTACTGTTGTTGACAACTCACAGGTTACTGTGTATAAATAAATATTTTTTTTTACTATATTTTAGGCAAGAATTATTATCTTTGCAAAATCCAGTTAATCCTTAAATTTACAAAGTAATTTTGAAACAAATCCTGAGGAGAAATATTGGATTTTTAAATATGTTGCTTTCATTTTTGTCAATAATAATGGTTCATTGAGTGATGTGACTTTAGCAATGGCTTAAAGCCCTATTTAAATAAATAAAATTATTTTTCTTTTTTATGGATTAACTTCAAGCAAATAAAACCAGAATTTATGTTCAAAGGCATTTAAATATTTCTTTAAGTATATTAAACATTTTTGTTATGAAGTAGAGTACTCTCTGGAATAGATGTTGTCAGGTCAACAGATCGTAGCTTTGACTGGCATTCACTGTGGTGTACTGCTTTTATAGCAGTACCTCATTAACATACAATACTGTCACTCCCCGAACTGAAATGACCTTATGCCTTTCATTGATCTTTGACTTCTAATTATTCTTGGGAATCTAAAGTGTCTTTCTTGGTGGGTATCTTGATTTCTTCTTATAGGGGACCTAAGTCTGAGTTCATTTTCCTCTTCCAACCCCTCATCAAATTTCTGGTCATTAACATCCATAAATGGTTCACTTTCATTACTGGATTCATTAGTCCTCTCCTCCCCTTCAGATTCTTCATCTATTTCTATATCCTTGGGTTCCATTCTGCTTCTGAATTGATCTGTATGGACCAGTACATTTTGTCCATTTTTTGTTAGTATTGCTGTGTTGTGTCATTTGTGTACTACAAAGTTCACCTTCTCTGGATTAGATTCTTTGTCTTTTTTTATACCATACACTTTCACTTGTTGAAAATGACTTTGTTATGGGAGCTCTAATCTGTCTATCCATTAATGCGGAAGGACTTTGTAGCCTACCAGCATGTGGAATTTTTCTATAGCTTAATAGTAAGTAACTCTCTATATTATCATTAGATGGGGAAAATGCATTTAGTCCCATTTTCACAGTCTGCACCATTCTCTCTGTGATTACATTTGATTGTGGGTGGTAAGCTGGTGTTTTATATAGGATGCATCCAATATGCTTTAGCCACAAGCACAAACTTTCCTTGCAAAATTCTGGTGCGTTATCCAAGACCAAAGTTTTAGGCACCCCATTCTTTGAAAATATTGTTCTTAATATTTGTTTTACAGTGGTGGCTTTTCTGTCATCATCCTGAAAACAAGTCCACTAAAATTAAAAATAGCCCCATGCCTTTAATATGGGCATGATCTATGTGTTCCTGAGACCGTGGTTCTTTTTCATTAGGCCATGAGTGAATTTTCTTTTGCTGAAAGTTTTTTTTATTTCAACACATTTTGGGCACCTTTTCTACATCTCGAGAATATTCTGGCCACCAAGCTTGTAATTTTAATCTCATTTGTGTCACTGTTATACCATGATGTTCATTATCGTACATAGTACTTCTTTTCTTAAACTTTGTGGGGGTATTATAATATCTCCATTGCATATTATGCCTTTCTCAACAGTTAACTTAGGTTGTGATTCTTTGTAGGGTCATTCTGCCATTGAACAATTGTTCCACATGTTTCTTTTTATTCTGTCTGAAATTCTACTTAATACTGGATCATGTATAGATTCCATTCTGAGACGATTTAGGGGTAACATGTCCATTTCAACCCAGTGCAGTATTTTATCTTCTGAATTTTCAGATGTTTTGCATTTTTTACTGGCAAAATTTAGTCTAGATAGCACATAGTGTTCCCCTGTCAAAATCAAAGGCCATGAGTTTTGTAGTACATCTTAAAATTCTAGATGTGACTTTTGGTAATTCCTTTGAGGTTAAATATAAACTAAAGGTTTGTGATCTGAGTAACAAAAACTTTTGTCCTAACAAAAAGTTTTGAGCCCTTTCTATGCCCAATACTACTGCTAATGCTTCTTTCTCAATATTTGAGTAGTTAGCTTCAGATGATGTTAATTTTCTTGACAGGTAGATTATTAGATGACCTTCTTGTGATTAAATTGTGGCTATAGCATCTGTAGTCAATATTGCTTCTTTTTTTGGATCAAAGATTTTTTAAATCAGTTTTCTTCTTAGTGCATTTTTTAAGCTTTCAAAAGCTATATTTTGCCTTTGGGGCCATTTAAATTCTGTATTCTTTTTTTGTAATTCTGTAAATGGTTCTATTAGGTAGATATTTGCTATAAAAATTGGTCAATCCTAAAAAGGATTCTAATTCATTTTTGGTTGCATGTTTCTTTTTATAATGGTTGAACTTTCCTCATATGCCTTCCATTATTTTGGGGTACACCATAATGGATATTTTCTTTATAGCTTCACATCCTGCCAAAGCCAAAAATAAATCAGTAATTTCATCCTACCTTCAAGAGGCTTTCTAGTCTTTCAGTTTCTTTCTCCTAGCCAATGCTGCTAAACATCTAGTCTATGTTTCTACATGCTCCGGTTCATCCAACACAGGGATCCTATTGGCAACACCATATTGTTAAAAAATAGAGTATTTCCTAGAATAGACATTGTCAAGTCAGCAGATGGTAGCTCCACTGACATTCACTTTTATAGCAGTAACTCATTTACATACAATACAACAATTTTAACCAAAAATATAGCAAATGTATTTGAGTTTTTCTTATATTCTTTATAATCAACATTTAATGTGACAGAATGTGTTACAGAATTAACATCTTAGGAGTAATGATTGTTCTATGTAAAACCCTTGAGTCTTGATTAAAAAAAAATTAGTTTACAAAAAATAAAATATTGATTTTTATTATGAGCTACCATACTTTCAAACTGAAGCAATTCAGTTTAGAGTTGTCATCTCATGTCTACCTGAGATGTTATAAAAATGTATTTTTAATGCTATTTATTTTTTGTTTTTTTTAAAATAAAATTTGGCACATCTTGATGTAGTTATATTGAGTAAAGATTTTCATAAATTTGTCTTGATGTTACAGTTATTTTTAATAGATTTTTATTTGTTTACAATATTACGTATCTGCCAATTAGATTGTGGCCATTGTGATTTTTGTTAATACTAGGGAATATTTTGACTTCAAATTTTATTGATTAAAATGTTTTTTTTCTTATGTTTGTCATAAAAGTAAGAAAAATTCTAAGAAATTACTTTTTAAATTTTTAGTTAATGTTTTTTGACAAAATATGAGATTTTTGTTAGAGATACCTAATTTATGTAGAAAAACACATTAGTAAGATAAACTTGGTACCAACAAATAATATAAATATATATATATATAATAAATAATATTAATGTACTGATTTACTTTATTTTCTATTGGCCTTTTACCTTTTTTTTGGCAAATTACTAGAGGTAAAAGTACTCAGAATTTGTTAAGTATCTCAAATCGTGGTGTTTTCTTTCAGATAAGCTATAAGGCTTTCTCTTCTCTAGGTCAGTTGTCTCCAAAACAAAACGGCTCTCTTTTAATGGTTTGAGAGATCCATTTCTGCCTTCCATCACTATGCTAACCTGCAGGAGAATGGTTCATTGTGCCTTTTGGGCTGTTTTCTGTTGACATGAAGTGGAAAGATTATATTATATCAATTGCTAGGTCTGCTGCTAGAAAAGTTGGTTCCCTGTGTTGTCCTAGACAATTTTTCTTGCCCAAATCTATCCTACATATTTATAAGTCTACCATTTTTCCATACTTAGAATATTGTTGCCATATATGGCCTGGTGCTCCTGCAATATATTTAGGGATTCTTGATAAAATTCAAAGAAGAATCTGCAATGTTATTGGTCCTGATATCTCAGTTTCAATCACTTCCTCACTCTAGCTTCCTTATGACTTTTCACTAAATACTTAAATGGTAAATGTTATGAGGAAGTTTCCTCTATGGTAGCTAGACTTTATGAATTTAAATGCAGTACTAGATTGGCAGCAAAGTTTCATCATTTTACAGTTCAAATGGTTTGATGTAACTAAGTTCTATGTGAACAGTTTCTTTTCTCACACTTCTTCCTTGTATAACTCTCTTCTGCTTTCTTGCATTGAAACAAAGTAATGAGGTAGCTTCCACTGTTAAAAGATTTATTGAATTTTGTGGATGAAATTTACTCATCATGTTTTAATAAAATTTTTGATACAAATACTTATAGGAAATTTTTATAATAATTTCTAATAAACATTTAAAAACAAACATTTGAATTTATTTTATTTGTAAAAAAAATATTTCCATAAAAAGTCCACAAATATGCATGTGTAAACTTAAAATTTACTTATATGATTTTGCCTATGTGTTTAGCATTTCTAAATGGTTTTGAATTGTTACTGAATTTTAGAATACCTACAAAACTCATTATTTTATCAATTTAATGAAATTTTCAATAAAAATATGGACAGCATTTTTTAAATTAAATTCCTCCCCAATACATCTGGAGCTTTCCCTCATGTTATTGTAGTTTTTTCTTTTTACTATCTTAGATTTTGAAAAGAGTTTTAAAATAGGATGTAATTGCTCTTTTAATTCATTTTTTAGGTATGTGAACTGCATTTTTGACCTGAAGATATAAGTTTTTAAATTCAATAATGAAACACACACTATTTACTTTAACATAGCAAGAAATGTAAAACATTCAATAATTTTCCTTATTGAATAAAGTTTATTCTAAGGTAAAAATCAAAGCTTGGTTTCTTTTTTAATGTAATATAAAAAAATTTTGTCATTATAGTAACTTTATGGAATAATCATTAAAATAAAAACAAATTTATATATATTTATACCTGTTGTTATTTGTCCCAAAAATTATGACATATGGTTACAACAAGCAATGAGAAAGTGTATAAGTCTTTCTTGAAATATGTGGGGTCCTCTGTTCTCACTACCATTATGAGATTGTGATGACACCTAGAGGTCTACATCAGCAAGTGGGGTTTGTCTAACACCACCGAGAGAAAAGGCCTGTTTTATTAAATGTAAAGTTACAACAAGTAGTATAAGTGAAGCTGCTGAAAATGAATGATTGTAGGATTTTTTTTAAAGTATAGAATATTTTTAAGTTACAACTGAATATAAAAAAGAAACCAAGGTTCGAATTTTATCTTCAAACTTTATTCAATATTATATTGTTTGCTTGTTTTTCCTTTATTTTTATAAATTAATAAAAACGTTTTATTATATAAAGTTATGATATTGATGATTAAAATTGACAGAATCATTTTTCATATTACATGAAAAACAAACCAAGGTTCAACTTGTACCCTTACATCTTTAAATAAATAAAGAACAAACAAACAAACAAACAAACTAAATTAACCCACTTTATTATAGAGTGGACTCTACCTGAGTCAGGTTGTAAACTGAGAGGAATTACCTCACAAAAAAGTTCCATGTAGCAGTTTCAAAACTACCACACAAGGTAGCCCAGAAAGTTAGAGACATAATAATTTCACCATCCTGATGAGAGTTTAAGAGACAAACTTATTGTAAGGACTTCTATCTATCAAAGGAAGTTGTTTCAATACTTTAATGAGGAAACTACAGGAGACAGAAAATCAATGCAATTTCTACACTGCCTGCAGCACTTAGAAAATAGCACAGCATAATGTGACATACGAGGGTGGGCTGAAATGTTCATAGGCCAACTACATAGTAACGATGCTGGAGTTGTGGAATCTTGCATGCATTAATTTCAACTCTTCTTATTAATAACTGTGTTGTTTATTTTCAGATAAAATCACATTTAACTGTTCAAAGAAGACTTTAAAAGTAACTAGTAGTAACTTCTCTTGAAAATGGACAAAATTTGTTATCATGGTGTTACCAAATACTTGCAGAAAAAAAGGTTTATCTTCCAAGGACATTCATGCTGACAGGATTGCTACATTAGGGAATAATGCTCAAGCTTTATTAACAGTGCAAAAGTGAGCAGCTGAATTTAGGAGGGGAAGAGAGAGTCTTGAAGATGACCCAAAGTCTGGACACCCTACAACTGCCACCACTGAGGAAAACATTCATCATTTTCACTACATGGTGATAGATAACAGGCAATTGACTATAAATCAAATAGCCAATGTTATTAGCATATCTCATAAGAGAGTTGAGAACATTTCTGCTCAGTGGGTGTAACGTCTTCACACACCTGATAAAAAGTGCACCAGCCTGATCACATCATGGGAAACTCTGACATTGTTTGAGGCAGATCCAGCAGGTTTCCTTGAACATTTCCTAATCTAGGATGAGTGCTGGGTTTATCACTTGGGAGCCAGAGACAATCCATGCATTGAAAACCCTACTCCTCAACTGCTTCAAAGAAGGCCATGGTTGTTTCATCTGCAGGTGATAACCTCAGTTTTTTGGGATTCAGAAGGCATTGCGTTTATTGACTATCTTCAAAAGGGCTACACCATTGATGGGAGTACTACGCCAACTTGCTGAGGCAGTTATGAAAAGTTATCAAGTCCAAATGCCTAGGAAAACTGACAAAAGGGGTCTTGTCTCATCAGGACAATGCTCCAGTTCTTGGTTTCACTGGCTGCTGTGTGTGACTGTGGCTTTGAACTGGTTGATCACACTCCCTATTCTCCCAATTTGACTATCATCTGGTCCCCAAAATGAAAAAACAATGGGTTGGGAACCAGTATTGCAGTGATTATGACATCATATCTGCTATTGATGATTTTTTTTTTTACCAACAGGATGAACAGTCTTTGAACAGTCAGATGTCAGTTTACCTGGAAATTATTAATAAGAAAAATTGAAATTAATGCATATAAGATTTCAAAGCTCTAGCATCACTCCATCATAGTCAGCCTATGAACTTTTCATCCCACTACCATATTTTCATCCAGTACCTGCCTCCTGCTTTTCCTATGGTTTTAGTCTTGGTAGTGGGAGGATAAACCCATCAGGAAGTTGGCGGAGATTGCCAATAATATTGCAGATTTAACTTCTACCAGCATGGAGTCAATATCCGGTATCTGAAATTCGGAGTCAGACCCCCTGGTTAAAATTTTAGAAACAGAAGAGGTTAGAATCAAAAATAGAAAAATTAACCAAGAGAATGGATAAATTTACACTATCACAAGCTACAAGTAGAGGTTGCTCCTTCCATTGCTCAAGGTAACGAAATAAAGACCCTCTGTGTTATTTACGCAGTAAGCTTGGGGATAAAGCTTACCACTGCAAGCCTCCCTGTTCATTCACATCAACCTATGGAAAAAAAATTAAGCTGGTAACTGAAGGCAACCTAGTGCACCAGCATTGGAGAAGTCTGTTGCCTATTATTTGTGATTGATGGCACTACTGATATCCATTTTCTTGTGGACAGTAGCATGCAAATTTCATTAATTCTTACTACTAAAGAGAGTATCATAAACTCATCCTTCAGACAGTCAACATGTTGCTCATGCTGACCTATGGCCATGTGCCTCACATTAAACTTAGGCCTAAGAAAGGATTTTATGCTTTTTTTTTTATTATTGTGAATGTAGAAAAAGTCATATTGGGTGACAATTTTTTATATAAATATAGTCTTCTTATTGATATCAACATGTGGCACTGAGGGCACAAAGTGGTTAAATGTTAATTATGAACAGAAAAGGGTTAAGCTGAAAATGGAATATAAGCTGGATGATAGAGATAGAGAGAGGGTGGAGACATTTTCCTTGGTGGAGGTGGGGCCATCTGGATTTCTTCTTTCTTAAAGTTTATTTTTTTATCTGTTGACAGTCTGGCATGCAGATGAAAACAGATTTGGAAATAATTTGTCTCTCGCTTGGAACTGTAAACAAAGAATGAACCCGTTTTGAGGGTTGAAGTTATGAAGACAGGTCCTGTCATTGACGAGCAGGTGACCTGGTTTATATTTTCACTAGACAGAAGACAAGTCCAGGAATTGAGAAATAATTTTATTTCTTCCTTGAAGAATCAAGAGATGTAAGATAAATGACTTAAAAATTAGATTTGTCATGAAAACAATTATACCTGCCATGGGAAGTAGGCAGAGGTTGAATACTGAGAAGGAAGGTGGAAAGAGAAAGAATTTAGCACCACCTGTATGGAATGATGGTAAGAGATATGAAGTGAAACAGGTTGGAATTGATTGTAATCCCAAGAAGGTGGATAATTCTCCAAATTTGGAAAGTCGATTAAGAAAGCAGAAATAGGCAACAAAGAACCGTTATTAGGATTAATGTGAAAATTGAGGAAACACTGAATCCCCAGAATCCTTTGTCCCCATGCCAGTTTTGGGCCAAAGTACAAATAAGCAGTAGCTTTGAGAGCTCAAAGACTTGTGCTGCGAAGCCTGCATTGAGTGCCTCTTGATTCCACATCAGTTGCCAGTAGATATCCTGATTCTTTGAAAAACTTTGAACTCAAAACTTTAGGCAAGGTCCAGTGTCACTATAGAGATTGATGTGGGAAGGGTTATTTTTTGTTGTACCAAGAACTATATAAACCAATTGAAGATTAATCTAATGAATCTTTCATTTTTATTTTTTTGTTATGAAGATATTTTTATTTTCTTAATATAGCACCTGCCATGGTTCAAACCAGTGCTTTAATTACTACAGCATTCAATCTTCCACTGCTCAGAGATCAAGAACATAATGTGGGCACAGTTGGTGTAGATTGAAGTGGCCAGTGACCAACAACTAGCTTGGACCAGCATCAGTATTGACCAGTGTAGAGTTAGTCTTGTGGTTAAAATGCCATCCTAAGATTTTGAGGACTGGACCGCTACACCTATGCGTGTGATTTAGGTCATGGTGTGGGATGGGTGTTATATGTTGGCTTGCATTCGTCACACCTCCCAATATAAAAGGAAAACAAAAAGAAAAAAACAAATATATATGACATGTCCTAGATATTTGACCTTAGCGAAGCAAAAATCACTCTTGTCCAAGTTGACAGTCAGCCTCGTTTCTCTTAGTCTCCGAAAGACTTTCTTTATCGTTTCTAAGTGTTCTTCTTCGGTATCACTGTATATTACCATATCGTCTATGTGTGCATCAACTCCGGAAATGTTCCATATGCATTTATTCATCAGGCGTACGAATGTCACTTGTGAGTTTCGCATCCCGAATGGCATGACTTTATATTGGTATGCCCCATCTGGTGTTACAAATGCTGAAATCTCCTTCGCTTTTTCCGTTAGGGGTACTGCCCAATATTTTTTAGCCCTCTCAGTTTTTCTGGAGTAGGTTCTTTAATAAATTCCTCTATGTTTGCCATTTTTTTTTCCCTATCTTCTTCTTTTCGTTTATTTTTTTTTGTTCGCTTGGTTTCGGTCAGTCTACAGTGTTCTATAATTAAATTTATGTTCACCTCTGTGCAGGATATTATTTTTTGTTTCTCGCTCACTGCAGTTAAGTGTTTGATTTAATATCCCGGACGTCAAGCCTCCATTTATCATAGACCCTATCCAGGCGTTATCATCATATGGATAATTAACGCCAGGTCAGGATCAATATATCCTGCACGATGATATTTTCTTTTATTTCTCAGTTAATGTTCCGTTAAAGGATTCTTGAAGGAAAGTTAGGGTTGCTTCCCTTGTATTATTGTATCATCGGCAGAATAGATAAAGTAAAAAAAATTAAATGTTAATTCAATTAGGATTTAACTGAATTTAAATTTCCCAGGTCCTTTAAATGACACATTCGATCAACCATAGACCAGAGACGAACGAAACAACAGATGTTAACAATATAATATTTTTAATAAACAAGAACATGTGTCAAATGACAATATTGGATAAAAGAATAGCATGAAATGTTGTGTTTAACCAGAGTTGGGAGAAGGTGAGCGATAACAAATGCAGAACTCAGCATATGAAGGGGGATAACATTAGTAATCTGGTGTTACATATGTAATGGTGTTTTGCATGAACATAATGTTATTGTACTGTTGCAAGCTACAATAATATCAGGGATGGGATACAAGAACTTATCTGCTATTTGTGGTTTAACGGGCAATTTCGATAACAGTCTTTTTCTCTCTTTCTTTCTGAGGACTGAAGGTTAGATTCTCGATCTGGATCGTGTCTTCCACCTTGGGTTTGAATTCCAGATTCCTTCTTAAGATGACGATATCTGAGTTGCAATGGCCTACTGCATTGGACACTTGTCACATTCTTGGCACTGGAACAACATGGTTTGCTTCTCGGCCTCGGGGAACGTGCGGTCTCAGCTTATTGTTTGGAGTTTGCAGTTGGTGTGACTTTACTCATCAATGGCTGGCCTGCTGCTAATTTTCTAGAGATCACCACTTGCATCTCTTCCTTTTTGGCGCCTAATTTCCTGCTTGCTGATTGGCTGCTCTTGACCAATCGCATTGCCGCTTTTGTGTGCTGCTTCTGCTGAATCTATTTTTATCACTCGCCTACGCGTGTGATTTAGGTAATGGTGTGGGAAGGGGATGAGTGTTATATGTCGGCTTGCATTCGTCACAATATATAATATTGCACATTGAGTACTAGTGTTAATGAAATAGTGCTTGAAGCAATATAGTAGAGCTATGAACATATATTAATAAATATACATATTTTTTTCACCAAGTTAAGACTTACTGTTATATAACTTAAATTTTGTTAAATCTGGTTATTGCAATGATTGGACTAACTCATCATATATTTAACAAAATTTAAATTATGTAACAGTCAGTTTTAACTCAGCACCTAAAGATTATATTGTGCATGAAACCCTGAGTCGTGCTACCGGTGAGGAAATATATATATATATATATATATATATATATATACACGATAGGATAAAGAACAGAAACATGATTTTTTATCATTTTTATCTTAATCTCTGATGAAGCTTTAATAAAGTGAAACAGGTTAGATTAAAATCTGTTTCCTATTTGTTCATTATCCTATCATTTTGTTGGATTCCTATCCATACTTGACACACACACACACACACACACACACACACACACACACACACACACCCTGTCTGAATTTATTATGCAAATCAAATAAACCTCAATAACTCAAAAAGTTCTGAACCAATACTTGTCAAATTTAAACTCATTTCCACCCTTAGTAAAATATTTAATTAAATTTTCTGCCATTTTTAATGGTTAGTTTTTTTTAAATATTTGGAATTTAAAAAAATGGACTAACTCAAGTTATGCACATTAAACTTATATTAGTGGATGATCTCTGAAATCTAATAAAAACTATTTTTTCTTTTTGTCTATATGTTGAAACATGGGTAAAGGGAAGGATCTAACGACTGCTGAAAAACAGAAAATAACAAAGTTATAGATTGAGGGAATGTCCACATTGGAGATATCAAAGGAACTTTGTAGAGATCACTGAATGATAAAGAAGGCTGTTGAAAATATAAGTTGAGAACTCAAAGCAAAAAAAAAGGCTTTATGCTCAAGATGAACATAAACTAAAGTGAGTTATAGCAAAACAACCACTTTTGACCAGTACTCAGATCTTTGAAAAGGCTGGAACTGAGGGAATCAAGAAGGACAAAAGGTGTAGAATACTTTGTGAATTGAAATCTGTAAAAAAAATCTTGTAGGCAACCACCTCTAACTAAAGCAAATAATTAGAGTGTCAAAATTGGGCCAAAAAATACAGGAAAATTGACTTTTCTAAAGTCAATTTGATGGTCAAATATGACATTTGATGAACCTGATGGATAGGCCAAAGGATGAATTCTATCCAATTCATATGCGCCTGTGGCTAAAAGAAGGCGGTAGTGTTATATGGGCAGGAATTGTCAACAAAACCATTACTGGACCATTCAAATCAATGAAGTAGTTAAACTGAACAGTGCTAACTATTGCAATTTTATGAACAAGACTTTCTTTGCATGGTATAAGTTCCAGTCTTGCAGTTTCAAAGTGAAGTGTGTATTTATGAACAACAATACTCCTTCTCATGTATCTAAGCTTACTCATGAATTATTTGAGCATAAAAGATTTACAGGAGAGAAGATAATATAATAGCTATGATCAAGTCTTGATCTGAATGCTATTGAAAATCTATGGTCATTTGTGAAGATGAAATTATATGAAGGTGTCAAAGCAGACCTATGGGAAACCAATTAAAACTAACATGTCAGAAATTGAACCTGCTGAAGAAAAAAAAAAAAAAAAAAAATCAATGGATAATTGATTACTGATTGTTATCGAGAACAGCCACAATATTAAAATGTAAAAGATTCAAAGACTTATATGTGTTTATCAAGTTTTGATGATTTTATTACCTTTTTATTGAAAATGTGATTATTTGGTTTTGCAGACAGCAGTTTTTTTAGAATACATAAAATAGTTTCAATAATACTTATTGATACTGCATAAAATTTTAACTCAGGCTTTGTTTCAACATGTAAATTGATTGTTTAAAAACAATTTTTTTCAAACCAAATTTGAATTATTGAAATTTATATGATTTGCTTAATCTTGCTTAACCTTCAGACAGGATATATGTATTATATATATATATATATATATATATATATATATATATATATATCTTATGCAGTGTTACATTAGAACATGCACATATCCACTACAAAATTGTACATTTTTGTTTCAATGTCAAAAAAGGAAAAAAATTTTTTAAATGTCTCATCAGGTGGGGAATCTCGGTGTTACTAAAAACTTTTATTCAGAAATACAGTTATCGAAGCAAATATCATCCACTTCCGTTCTTTGGAAATTTTCATAAAATGTATTCTAGAATTTACATGTAGAGATGGAAGGGAATCTAATTCATTAAGTAGTCACTGGCGAACAAAAAGGAAGGGAAAAAGAACAATGGGGAAAGGGAAAAGAAAAGGAAGAGGAAAAGAAAAATTAAGAGGTCATGAGAAGAGGAGGTGATATGTGCTAAGAGAAGATAAAATCTGGCCATTGAATTCCGTTAGAATGTAAAATTTGAACTTCAACAGTTTCCTAGGTTGGTGCTTCAAGTAAAAATAATTTGTTGTTACAGACAGTTAAAGTATAGGTTAGAATATTAGATATCTTTTTTTATCTTTCATATTATTTTGGGATAAAACATTGTCAAGGAGAAAAATAATTCGAGTAATATAATTTTTAGTTTTTTAGGGAGGTTTTTATAGGTGGTAAAATCCATATAAAAATAAAAAGCAAAATTAGATTAAATTGATCTTCCATTTTTATTAATGTAAGTTGGAAAAGTGAATCAATACTATTGTATATAGGAATATGGAATAGTATTGATTCACTTTTCCAACTTTCCTTTATCCAAAGGTAGTTATTAATAGATAATAATAATAAAAATTGCGAGCTTGAAACCCAACCGTTAACACTTTATAAATAATACATGTAACATAGAAATTATGACAAATTAAAAAATTAAAATATCCGTTCACATACATAAAAACAATAGACATGGAATTAGCATCCCCTAATAACAGTCTGGATGGTGCAAGTGGTAGCAATTCTGGCTGACACCACAATGGTTGGGTTTCAATCCAAGCTCACAGGTTTTATTATTATCTATTAATAACTACCTTCGTATATGCAATAGTATTGATTCACTTTTCCAACTTACATTAATGAAAATGGAAGGTCACTACTAATTTAATCTTATTTTGCTTTTTATTTTTATATGGATTTTACCACCTATTTCTCACTAAAAAAATATATTACTCGAATTTTATCTCTTCTTAGTGCTTATCAACTCCTCTTCTCATGGCCTCTTTATTATTTTTTTCCCTTTCCCCATTGTTCTTTTTCCCTTCCTTTTCGTTCACCTGTGACTACTTAATGAATAAGATTCCCTTCCATCTCTACATGTAAATTCTAGAATACATTTTATGAAAATTTCCAAAGAACAGAAGTGGATATTTGCTTCGATAACTATATTTCTGAATAAAAGTTTTTAGTAACACCATGACTCCCCACCTGATGAAACGTTTAAAAAAAGTTTTTCCTTTTTTTTTGATGTTGAAACAAAACTGTACAATTTTGTAGTGGATATGTGCATGTTCTAATGTAACATTACATAAGATAAATAAATATTTACTGCTCTACTTTGTGTCACTGTTTTAAAATTAATGTTCTGAATGCTGTAATCTTACTATTCATTCTTCTACACTTTGATATATATATATATATATATATATATATATATATACTAATACACTACTATTGATTAATATTGTATATTATGTCAGATCAATCTTGCCAAAAATTGGACTTAACTTTGGAATACCTGAAGGTATGAAGTCATTTCACAAAAGTTTTTAAATTAAAGTAAAAATTAATGAGGTTCTTATAAGGGTAGAATTACTTATTTGTTACTTACTTGTTTCTTTGACTTTAAGTTAAAACTTTAAACTTTAATTTGAACTTGAATCTTGTACTTGAATTCAAGTGATCTACTTTTATGTTAATACTCCTTAGATTTCAAATCCTGAGGTAACGTTCAGACTGGTTTTAATAATTTAGTAATTATACCTTGTCCTGGAAGGGGCCTTGTTTTGGCAACCTTCCTAAAGATGGTGTCTCAATAAAAGTTCCCAACCTTCTGTGTTGTGAACAGGTTAATAAGAATAGATAGCTTCATCTAATGCCCAGCCTGTACTCCTTCCATGTTTATTGAACAGGAGTAGAGGTTTATACATTGTTTCCTGTTTAAGATGTAGTTTACATGTTGATTTAACTGTCTCAACTTTTCATTTTGAGTGTATTGGGTTGGCAGTTTTAACACTGCTGTTAGTCTGCCCAACTGTTAGTAAGGAACCCAAATTCTTTGGTAGTGCTTAGAGAGGCTTCCCTGATCAACAGTTGCATAATTTTTCTTGTATCGCTCACCTTCTTTTTGGGACATATTCTACAAAATATCTGACAGAAATGGCTCTCTTTCTACATCCATCTGTAAACATTATTGTGTTTGATTTTAATGGTCATTATTGTCAAGTGGCTTAATCATTCTAATATTACTGATGTTGCTAGTTTTCAGACTTTCAATTTTTCCATTGCTCAGTCAAGTAGTGGATTTCCTTACTCATTTCCCTCATAATTCTGATCAACATGCTTCTTGATTTGCTCTTTACCTCCTGTCCTGGCTCTTCCTACTCTGTACTTTTGGAAATTCAGATCATGCTGTAATATCTGTTGATATTTCCGAGTTGTCTATTAGCCTCCTACTCACAAAACTTTTTTCTGCTACCAGTGTACTGATTGAAATTCATTTCATGATTTTCATGTGATGGGATGAAATTTTTATCATTCCTATTGAGTATTGTGCCACAGAGGTTTCTTCTTGGGTAAAAACTGGCATCAATGCTTTTGTGCCTTCTTGGAAACACAAAGTGAAACCACAATCTTCTCTTTGGTTCACACCAGCCTATTCAGCCATTACAGCCCATAGGAATCACTTTTTCTGGCTGTACCAACATGATAGTTCAGATCATAACAGATGGCTCTTTGTGTCTTTGACAAAGTTTGCAATAAGCAATAACAAAAAAAAAAAGAAAAGAAAGGAACAGGGCAAAAAATGATATAAAGCAAGCAAACAATATATGCAAGACAAATCAACAGTAATAGGTCAAAACAATAGTAATATGGCAAAAAATTCACTAAGAATTGGTGTTGACAAACAAAAGCGAATTCAGACAAGTGAATGTAGCATTCTGACTTCAAGACAAGACAGATTGAGACTAAGTCAGATGAAATCGTAAACCAGGCTATTTTATTGGCTAGGAAAAAAATCCCAGCATGCATTTGTGTGCTTCTGCCTATAAAAAGGAAGGGCAAAGTGTTTTTCAGTTATTCCTGTCAGGATTGAAACCAACAGCTCAGAATAATTGTAAATGTGTCCTCAAAGAGGCTAAGTCTTTGCTGATAGAATGAGGCACCTTATAGCCGATAACAAGTTTGGTTTTCATCACTATTGGTGGCTCTCTAATATTTTGTTAAATAAGAGTAAGTTTTCTACCCATCTTCTCTTCACTCCTGAACTGGATCTTTCCTTTCTAAACTCTACGGCAAATGAAAAAAACATTTGAAAATCAAATTTGAGTGTTCTGTATTCGGTGTTATTTTATCTCATGATAAAAAGTCAAATGGCAACAAGATACACATGTAATGGTGTATCTGTGTATATTTCTGAGATGAGGTATTATGTACACTATTTACATTAATCTGACTATTGTCCTCATCTTTGTTGCCATATTTATTAGAACATTTAGGTGGTTGGAATGTCAAACTGAACCCTTTATTTCACTCACTGGGATAGACTGTTCTAGTTTCACATGCCATCTAATAGATGCCAGTTATCAGAGGACATCTGTGTATGAATTTCTGGGTATTATATAAAAAATCAGCCATGGCTAACTACATATGGAGAGAAAAGGGAGATCACCGCCCTTTGTGGGATCAGGTTGAGATCATAGACAAAGAACATAATTGGAAAATTAGTAAACTTAAGGAATCAGCACATAGGCTAGGCCACAAAAATCTCCTGAGCTGACCAAGCATAGAAATGAATTCAATATGGGAACCAGTAATAATAACAACAAAAATTGCAATATGAGTTCTGGTAAAAACATACAATGATAACAGCAAAAATTGCAATATGAGCACTGGTTAAAAATTGATGCTGAAGACATTAAGTTTATAATACCCAGAAATTAATAGACAGATGTCCTCAAGGACACATGGCAGAGTGGATAAAGGCATTAGTTAGATCCAGTGACAGGACCCAAAGAGTGTGAGTTTAATACCTGGTTAAGGTGGTGGAGAACTTGGAGAAGGGAATTAACAGGAGATAACTGACATCCATTAGTCATGGGATGTAGAACTAGAACAGTCTACACAAGTGAGCGAAATAAAGGGTTCAGTTTGACATTCCAACCACCTGAAGAAGGCTGGAGTGTACAATGGCAGAAACGTTGTAATAAATATGGCGACAAAGATGAGGACAATAGTCCAAATAATGTAAATAGTGTAACAGTGTATGTTGCACATTTTTAAGTTGGGCAAGACAGCAACAGAAGTAAAGATTGATGAGTGAAGAAGCTTAAGGGAATTATTGGATGTGAAGCAGTACACGATTTACAAAGTTCAAGTGAAGTGAATTTGACCTAGAAGACAAAGCATGTAATACCCACATAAAAACATGCAGCATCAACAGCAAAATCTAACTGAGAAAGGTTATTTTCTCTATATTTAGTGTGATATGAAAAGCATGTTCTATTATAAATTGCTAAAACCTGTTGAAACTGTTACTTTAGAGCATTACAGTTGTCACCTGCAAAAGTTGAATGTGGCAACTGAAGGAAAAAAAGGCAATTTACAAGATTGAAATTAAAAAGTGATCCTGCTGCATAGCAACATTTGTCCAAATATAGATTTCTTGATACAAAATCCCTAATGGAATTGAGATGAAGAAAGCCTTCTTTATGAAACATTCATATTTCAAAATAGTATTCCTTCAAAAATGTTAAGACATCTTTGGTGTTTAATTGACAATTTTACTGCATCCAAGTTAGAATCATTTTATTAAGATAAAATTAAAAACTTTTGGAATGTTGGTATAAAGTCATAGAAAGTTGAGGAAAATTTTGATAACTAATACATGTGCTAGTTATTAATTAATTTTAATAAAAATATCAGTGGAAACTTTTGTATGCACCTCATACATAAAGAAAAGCACAACCAGATTAATTTGCTTGACTGTGAGGACATATTTGAAACATAGTAGTAGTAAAACAATTCTATTACTATAGACATATTGTGCAGCTACTTTGTCAAAGACAGAAACGGGGGTTCAAATAACAATTTAGAAAAAGATTGTGAAAAAAAAATCACATCTTGAGACAGTAAGAAGCTAATATGCTAAAACTTTTAAAAAATTGTGTGAGATTATTACTTCAAGTTATTTGCAAAGAAGAAATCAGCATTTCAAAATAATTTCTAATTACCACAATTGCATAAATTTTGGTAATAGATCAAAAGCAATAAAAATAAAACCAAAATATATTTTGAAGAATGTAGTATAAATATTTTGCTAAAAAACCTACTTCAGTACTTAAGTGATTTAAAAGAAGCAGAATACAATATTTACTCATAAATAAATGTAACCATCCCATTTTTAAACCAAAGTTAATTTTCTTCTAAACCAAACAGGATTTTCTTTGGAAAATGACAATGAAAACTGTAATATTACATACTCAAAATAGATGCAACATTGAAACTATTGCCAAAAACATATACTACCATCTAAAAACAATTATTAACCCGTTCAGAAAAGTTTACTTTAATTCTACATAAGTATAAATAGAAACCATTATTCATTTTTTTATTGACAATACTGTATTATGTTATTTTCCCAGGATATAGGAAGGTTTTTTTGCCCATTACTTCAACTTCTTTTCTCAGAGTTCCCACAATTCAAAATTTCTTGTACAATAATTGCTAGCATATTTCACACCATACAGTGTCTGATTTTAAGATAATGAAATCTGGCATAAAGTCATAAATACCAAAATTAAGATCATTAATCAGAGATCAATCTGCATTAATAACAATATGCAAACAATGGCTTATAAGGTAAAGAAATATAATGCAAATTTGGCAAACATGCCTTCTCCAGTTCTTGGCATTATGCTAGACTTCAGTAAACCTCATTTCAGCTATTTTCAATAAATTATGTTTTAAATATTTTATTAAACTGGATTACTACAAAAATTGTGTTGCAGTTATTTTAAAATCAAATGAGTCATAAATCAAAACAAAAAATATGTTTTTGAACCTTCTTTACAAAGTAAAAATTATGTTGGGGTTAATATTCAGTTATTCCTGAAGAAGGAAAAACTAACTTTTGACAGCATTAATATTTTTTCCAGATCACAGAAAATAAAATTAAAATTTTGACAGACATACAATTTTTCTTCATCTGATCAATTCTAACCTATTTTTGCTTTTATTATATAATCTTTCAAGTCATTTCTTCCCATTCCTAGAATTCCTGAAGTCAAATTTGTTTATGCCTCTAAAATGTAAAACATTTTATTATCATACTTATGTACTACAAAGCTTAAATACAAGGTTTAATATTTAATAAAAATTTTGTTACCAAGATTTTCTAAAAAAAAAAAAAATCCAAAAATTTCATTCACTTGTGAATAAGTCCCGAAAATTTCATAATTCGACAATTATTTGATTTTTGCAAGAATTTCCAAATCAATGTGTTTTTTACCAATAAAATTTCCTATACTAATGTTATTTAGAAATCGTCAAATGTTAAAACTGAAAATATAAATGGTCAATAGGGCACTTCTGCAACGACCTCCACTTAGAGTCAGTATAAAAAAGAACAAATGTTAAAAAATACATTTTTTTCATTTATTATTTATTGTACATAAAATTCCTCTTATCTTATGAATAATCATCATCTTCCTTATTTTCTGATGTTTGTGGAATTGTCAACCGAGTAGTAGGCTGCTGCTGTTGCAATTGTAATTGTTGTTGCTGTAAGGCATTTTGAACTTGGAGCCATTGCTGCTGCTCAATTTGTTGCTGTTCCAAACGAGCCTAAAAGGAAATTAAACAAAGACATTTACAAAACATTTACTGAAAGTTTATTATCAGAAACAGATTATCATTGGAAAGATAAAATAATTAAAACATAATCTGGCAAGTGAGAAAATGCATATTTTTTATTCTTCATGTTGGCCTAATGAATTCCTAAGCCAATTAACATATGCAATGATTAAGCACTGATTCATAAAAAAAGATAATTAACACAAACATAACTTTCTAGTAGGTCAATAATGCCAATTATTTGAAATTAAATTGTGGAATATGAAAATGTAACAAAAAAATTAAAGCTTTTTAATTTTTAAACACCTATCCATGAATTACTCACCTTAGCAAACAACTCCTGCTGTTGGCGTAAAAGTTCCTCTTCTGGAATACCTAAGTTTTCCAGTCGTGAGCTTCCTTTACGCTTTTTTGCTGCCACTGCTTTGGCTTCTTCCAAAACAGCTACAGCATCTTCTTTGTATGAACCAAATCCAAGACTATCTAATGCTGTAAAAGAATTAAGTATCAAATCAGGAAAACAGCTGTAAGAGTTTTTAAAAGTACATAAACATAAACAAGGAGTTAAAGATGTATTGAAAATATTTTCATAGAAAGATTAAGAAACATTTTTAGAATATTATTTTGATTGATTCGTTTTCTATGGCTTATCAACTCTTTGCAGGTTGATAATAATGGTTTAGAGATACAAGTTTTACTAATTAAGCCAAAACTGGGGGGAGAATTGGCAGTTCAGTTTTTTTTAAATTACTTTTAATTTTTCTGTGCAATTTTGAAATTCATTCTGTTGCTGTTTGTAACAAGATTTCTTTTTATTAAATAAAGACATGTTTGAAGAATTGAATGATATCAGACAGTTAGGAAAATGATAAAAAATATAAGCAAAGTATCATTTAACAAAAAAAAAATTTAATGTATAAAAATAAATAAAATTATTCATTCTACTAAGTTTCATAAAAGCGTATAGAATAAAAAATTATATTCTTAAATTATTGGGTTACATAAGGTTAAAGAGAATTTATTTTTAAGCATAAATACTAATTTCTTGATTATTGTACACTGGTGTTCTGTACTACTTTTAATTATTTCGCACACTTTTTAAGAGAGGTTTACATGAGAAAATTAATGTTGTGAATAGGTTACCGTGTGTAAATAAACGTTATTTTTATTATGTTTAAAAAAAAACAAAAAACAAACAAAAAAAACACGACCTTTTAATGATAATGTTAGGTTTCGTTTGATCATACATACTTTGAAATTCAGTACATATATCACACATACAAAAAAAAAAAAACCAATTCTAAATTCTTTTAAAAATATTTGGAGTCTTCAGATTGTCATAAGCTTTAAGATTAGTAAAATACAGTTTTAATAACAATATTTTCGGTAAATGTTGGTTTTATTTCCCGAGTGCTAAATATCCCTTAAAATTTTCCAAAATCGTCATAATTCCATGCAAATGTACATGCTGAACAACAATTAACAACTAAATTATGAATAAACCTTACCGTTTTGGAGTTATCAACAAGAAAAAAATCGGACTTCTTGTTGGTCATTCGTCCCCCATCATGAACTCATTCGCTGCGGGATACTTGCGCTGGCCTTTGGCCTATTTACTTCTTTTAGACTTTCCTTGCAGAAAATCACTACGCACTACCATAAAGAAATGTAAATTTTTTTTTTTTTTTTTTTTTGGTAAGTGTAGTTTTATTTATAACTAAAACAAATTAAATAATACAATAGAACATTTTTTCCATTGTTAATTCGAGTTCAGCATGTACATTTGCACGGAATTATGACGATTTTGGAAAATTTTAAGGGATATTTAGCGCTCGGGAAATAAAACCAACATTTACCATATTTTCTAAGAAGAGTTATCATTTCATTGACAATGAATTTTAATGATTTTTAAAAGTTTAAAAAAATTTTAAACAAATCTTGTAAAAAATTATTTTCTTCAGACAATACTGTCTTCAATATTATAATATTCATAAAAGCAATAAAAGCTTCTCTAATCAAATATGCCTTCTTAGTTTTATTTTTTTATTTTTTTTTTATTTTTCGATTCAGAACAGATTTTCGGTAAAACGGGTCCGATTTTGAAAAAATAAATAAAAAAATCGGTGAGTTAAATTCTTCAAAGAATTCTTTTTTTAATTAATAATAGTCACTAAAAAATTATCACGTTTAAATTTCTCAACTATTATTCATAAA
The DNA here is from genome assembly GCA_964036315.1 of Acanthosepion esculentum. NCBI lineage: Eukaryota > Metazoa > Mollusca > Cephalopoda > Sepiida > Sepiidae > Acanthosepion > Acanthosepion esculentum. The sequence continues at coordinate 89,277,638 of OZ038486.1, read as the reverse complement.
ATTAAGTAAGTGAGGATTACATGTAAAAAAAATATTTTTACAAAAATTTTCTAAAAAATATATTTAAAAATATTTTCATTCATTTGTGAATAAGTCCTGGAAATTTAATTAAAATCCGGCAATTATTTGATTTTTGAAAGAACTTCCAAATTAATGTGTCTGTCACCACAAAAGTTTTACAACAGCTGACGAAAAAAAAAAAAAAAATTAATCAAAATTTCTAATGTTCTAAAAAGGAATAAAAAAATGAATTATTAAAAAAATACTCTGAAAGATTTTGAGTTTTGACGATAAAACTGTTTTCATTATGGTATGCTGATTGTTTTTTTTTTTCGTGGAGGTACCTACAGATCAAATAAATAAATGAGATGAACAATAAAAAGTATGAATAAATTTTTTTCTTTTTGCATGTTTGTCAACCACCACCACCAACCTGCTAAAACATGTTCCGGTGAGATGGTTTTTTTCGTTTGTTTATTACAAATTTCATTTGCTTCTGAAGAAACCAAGTGAATAAATTCTGTACAACAATTAAGGATCAATTCTCTGGAATCATTTGCAACTCGGATATTTGGAATAAGCTCTTTGATCATTTTGTTGAGAGCCGCTCGCGGGATGCTAAGTTCATCGTCATCTCTATTGTCAGCCATCCTGCAAAAAAAAAAGTCAACTACAGATGATTATTATTATTATTGTAGTAGCAGTAGTAGAGAATATTGCTCAATTTCACAAAAAAAACTAAAACTGTTTTCTATTGCTATTTGAATAAAAAACAACGGGAAAAAATACCACTAACATCAATGGATAACAATTCAATTCAATTCAATATAATGAAGAAATGATTCAATTCAAGCAAGCAAGACTGACATTTTTCAGTTTTCACTTTGTTTTTTTTAATCTTATTTTATTTTTCACACATAAAGTCCAGAGAAAAATACATAAACACTTAAACAGCAACTTGTTTGAAACAGCGTCAACTGGTTAAAGACTCGGTTATGTTTTCTTTGAAAATTCGTTTTACAGTTTATTTTGCTCTAAAAAGGTTTTTTTTTCTTGGGGACTATTATTCACATTTGACAAAATGCAAGTTTTAAACTGGAAGCGAGAAATATTCTAAATTGGGGATTCGATGGACCCAGCCAGACCGTGTGCGACATGACAAAGTCAAAGAATATTCAATTTTTACAATATTGTAAATTTGTGAATTATTGCGAAAGCTAATTCTGTCGTTAACAAAATATTTTCACTTTAAAAAAAAAAAATTTTTTTATGCATTCTGCTTTTTATTATTGCGTACTTCTTGGTAGAGGATTTCGGTAATTTGCTTTTTAAGTTCCGCGCTAAGTATCTAATAAAAATTTCTGGAATCTTCGTATTTAGGTGTAAATTTACATGCTTAATTCGAAAATAACAAAGAAATTTTGATAAAATCTACCATTTTGGAGTTATCGACAATAAAATTTCGGACTCAGTCGTGTTCAGCCTTCCGCCATTACTGGCATTGTTTAACTACATTCACTGCGGAACAGTTTTCGCGCGGAAGCTTAATTAACGGATCTTAAGTTCTTAAATGATCTTAGAAAAACAATGACAAGTGTTATTTTTTTTATAAACCCTTTTATGTGTAGAAAAGTAATAGCAACTGTTGATTTTTATTGTAAAGCTTTCTTTTTAAATTAAAAGAAACCAATTAATAAAATAAAGCTTTTAAAAATTTACAAATAATAATTAATGCGCAAAATTTTGCGCATTATTTCCTTTCTAGCATTTTTTTTATTTTGTAAATAATCATGCTCTTTTTTACAAAGTTCGCGCGCGCAATGTACATTGTGAGAACTCCCACTTCACTCGCTTCTACTTTAGTTTTAAAACTTCCATTTTTTCAAAAGCGAACAGAGATGCAATGAAAAATGTGTTCTGTGTTGTGTTCTTAAGGAGAACAAGCTACATTATAAAAAAAACATTTTTGTAGAAGATATTCATTAAAGGTTTTTAGCTTCATCGAATTTTCACTACTAGTCTAACAAGCAAAAAATAAAACAGGTGCAATAAGTAATGATTTCAGATTTAATAATGAAAGTCAATATTTCTAAAATTCAATAAAACGTTTAAAATAGATTTAAATTTTTAAGATTACTGACAATAAATACCAATATAAATTTTTCTGAAGAATTATAGATTTTTAAATGAAAATCGACATATTTTTAATAAAAAAATAAAATGTGTCGATAAAAAAGTGCAAAAAATGTTCCACATTACGAATAATACAATATACACAAACAAAAAAATTATCTTCTTAGTATGACACGGACAGTTATGCACAAAAAAATAATATTACAATGATTTTTTTTTATTATTGTAAACTGTAAAATGTAAATTATTAGTTTTATTGTGCATAAACAAAAAATAAAAACAAAAAAAAAACGTATTTAGTTCTCTACTCAGAAAAAAAAAACGCTTAAAATATCTGTAGAAGTGGTATTGAAACTACTTTTTTTTTAAACAAAGCATTCATTCATTATGTGGAATGATAAAAACAAAATTTGACTTAGAAAGTAATCGAATATGAAAATTACAATCTAATTATTACAAATTATCTAAGAATCGTCTCGTGTCCAGTTGAGTTTTTAAAACGTTTTTATACATATTTTTACCTTTTTTATACCACACATTTTTTTGCTGACATATTCTGAGCCCTCCTTTTGGAATTGGAAATAAAACTATCTGTAATAATACACTTCTTTAACAACGTTAGTAATAATCATTTTTTTTGTCTTTTATTTGAGGAAATGTAAAAAAAAATGACAGAGGATGATACTGATACACTAGAAAAGTTGGGGATTCTGTGGTGTGGTTTGATGCAAAGTTCTATAATTTTGGAGATAAGGCTACGTTTTGTTTTTCAAATTCTAAAATGTTGAATTAAATTCCAGTTTTTACTAATGGAAAAAATAACTGAAATTCTACATTGGACACTTTATTTCAAATACATGACATTTTTTCGTATTCAAAGTACTCATAATATGAGTCGAGTTCAAGACGCTTACGTGTGATGAAAGGGAGATAAATCATATCGCAATCATTGTTGATCCCGACGTGGTGTAATGGTTAGCAAGCTTGTCTCGCTAGAACAATTACGAATGAGTAGTGAGTAAGACAGCCAGTGGGGATTGGCCCCACTGGGTGTCTTATACTTTCGGCCTTGTGCCACATCTAAGCTACGCTTAGAAAATAACCATATCGCAATCGTCTGAACTGGACTCTATCAGAAAATCTTAGATAAATTAAGCTTTAAAGCGCAATAAAAAAAATTAAGATCAAGAGCGAAGTTACAGTAGTACAGAAAATTAAAAAAGATTAAAAAAATTACTGAAAAACAAACAAAAAACGCTGGGGATAGATTTTTAAAAATAATTTGCCAAGAATAGATTTTAAGAGAAATTAACTAAAAAACCACAAAAAAAGTAACTATTTTCTTTTATAAAATGACATCTATATAGTTATAGCAAAAAAAAAAAAATCAAATTATCTTTCATCAAAACAAAAATTTTCCGTGTATTGTCTTTGTTAACATAAAAATAAAATCATTATAAAAATGAGAATACTAATTCCGAATCGGAAATCGGACTTGAAAACAAAGAGATCATTGTGTGCCAAAAATAGCTGTCTTTACTTTTAGTTTTATTTTATGGAAGTGGTTAAAAATGACTTTATATATTTAATTTATGCATCATTATTGGTTTGATAATATGTGTTTAGTTTTTCCACCATCAAGAATCAATAAAGAAAGAATGAATAAAAGAAAATCAAAGATTTAAAATTTAAAACTTATTTATCGTCGCTTTTCTTATTCATAAATTGGATAAAGCTAAAAATTTATTGATACCTGCTTTAAGAAAAAAAAAGGCAGACTGGCTCTATGAAATTTCATGTTATTTTTTATGAAAAATCCATACACACACAATGGCAATCTTTATTTCCGGACAGTTTATTTCCGATAAGGCAAGTTAAGCTTTAGTTAACACAAGTAACATGTAAATATTTGCTTTGCATTAGCAGTGGATACGACAAAAACGAAATTGCAATTATTCCCATTTTTGATAAATCAAGCAAAACTTTATAATATAAAAAAATGGCTCACATCGTTTTTTTTCACTTCTGCAGAGAATCAGATTTAAAATAATAAAGCTTCCACTCCGCTGTTTTTATAGCACCGATTTAAAGCACTTTTTTTATATCAAAAATTAAAGACAGTCACAAGTGACTAAGTGCAAACTAAAAAACAAGTAATGTAACCATACTTCGACGACTAACTTATAAGTCGATTAATACGTATGTACACATTGTTAGAAGGAAATGCCATTCACGCATGCGCACTAGTGGTCTGTTTCACTATACTTGCAATTGTGCAGTGTACAATGAATAGACAGCAGTCTTCAGGTGAAGGTGAAGCAGCAGCAGAAGAAGAGAAAAAAATAATGTGTTAGCGTTCATTTTACGAAAGGCTCAAGGATAAAAAAAGCTGTCCCTCAAGTTCTTCCTAGAATAGAACTAAAACGTCGAGGATAACTGTTGCGTGCTGTTTTTCATTGTTTTCTGTTCTATAGCGACAATGAGAATTAGAAATGTTCTCCAATGAGGACAGCGAACAATCAATTGGGAGAGCTCTCCTGCTCGCTACCCAGTTATACCAGCTACTCTGGCACATTATCAAGAGAACAGTGGTAGAAGGTCCCTTACCTTTTGTAAATTATTTTTTCTCATTAAATAGAGTAGGTACTGAGTCATTCTGTGTCAAATCAAACAAAGGTCTGGCTATCACCGACACAGATTCTTTTCAAATTTGGTACACTTAGAGAGCTTCGTAATAGAAATTGAATGGTACCTTGCCTATTCTACATCTTTAGGTCAGAGGGTTCTTGAGATATGAACCATTGACCCTTGCCAAAAGGTGAATTTTGGAAAATAGTCACAAAGTTTAAATATTAATATCTCAGTTGTTCTTTTTTACCTACAAAATTAAATTATATACCATTTTAAAGTCCTTGGATAGATTTAAAAGGTGATCTATTTATTCTTTTATTTAAAAGTCAAAGAAGATAATTTGATCTTGACTTTAATCTTTCACCTTTAATTTCTCAAAAAGCATATCTATAATTATTTTAAAAGCTTGAAACAAACTTGTCTGCCTTATGTCAAGATATGTCCAAAATTTTTGGTGGACTTTTGACCGTGATCTGAGTTACAAGGGTATTACTGAGATGGGCAGATTTTACTATTGGCCACTATATGCTAACATTTTCATATCTCCCAATATGGTCAAGTTGTATATCTTTAGAAAGCTCTTTGAATGCTAATTAATATTTACATAAGAAGGAGGCTCATGAAATCAATAAAATTTGTGTTATTTGCAGTTGAATGTTGACCAATTCGGTGGGAAATAAACTACCTTATTTTTGGTTGTGTTTACATTTTTATTATGCAATAAATAGTTTTTCATATGAAAAAATGACATAAGGAAAATAATTATTTAAAAAACTGTCATAAATTAATGTTAAGATAACATAAAATAATATGAAAATATGCAACAATGATGTTAATGATTAACAAAGTTTTGTTGACATGGTACACTAAATGCGCAAAACGATCAAATTTTAATTTTTTTTGGTGGGGGGTGGTTAAAAAATTTAGTTTTGATCTGAAAAAATGATACATTGAAATGAATATTTTAAAAAAGATTCTTAACATTTACAAAAACATTAACAAGTAAACTTATTTTTCTGCTTGTTGGAATACATGTTTAAATATAAAATAAAATTTTGGATATGCAAATCACTTATTTTTCACTCAAATTCTTTGTTATGACCAACCTTAATTGTATCTTTATTTAAGGTTATTTAAAAAAATCCTCTATCCTAAAATATTTGAAGCTTTTTCCATATCAATTTGCAAAAGTTTATAAGTTCTTCCAGTATCAGTTATTGAATCAATTAAACTAAGAATATCAGAATGATTTAAAATTAATATATCTGGATGTGATGGATAAAAAAATTGGGGAGGGGCCCTTTGATTGTAAAAATGTCAATTTTACCTCTTCATTATCAGGATATTTTTCAAGCACACACCCTAACAACCAATTCCTATCATAGATTGCTGTAACAAATCCTTTAATGTTTTACAATATTAATATACTCCAGCTCTTGTACATGTCATTTCTGTAATGCAAGACAAATGGATGTAATGTGGCTTGAAAATTATTCCAGTGGAAGCTTTGTGCATCATCCTGAAAAATAAATGAATAATTCTCAGCAAAATCTGCAAAAACTATGACTTCACTATCCATCAAAGAATTTTCTTAGAACAAAATTTTGATTGTTTCTTGGAATGAAATCATGCTTTTTCCAGGTTTGAAGGCCTGTTCAAAAAGTTTCAATAAATTCATCTTTAGATTGTGATACAGTCTTCAGTGTGGTTCTATCAGTTGATAGCCACCATTTGAAGATAAATGATCTATTAAATTTTCATTTAGAATTTCTTCTATATATAAGACAAAATCCTCAATCAAACTGCTACAAGTTGAGCAGTCACCAAAGTAGCAGTTGAATATTGCTTTATTGTTGTGCATTGGTAGTAATCTGTTAAATGATTTTGTTCATCTTGAGTCAGTGTACCAAGCTGAGCCCCACAATCATAAGATTCATATTTTAATGTATTGTGCAAAAACAAATACAGTGTTTTCATATAAAAATCTATTTGTTGTAAAAAAAAATGTAAACACAACAAAAAATAAGATTGTTTACTTTCCACTGAATTGGTCAACATTTAACTACAAATAACACAAATTCTATTGATGTTATGATCCTAGTTCTTATATGAATATTAATCAACATTCAAAGAGCTTTCCAAAGATATACAACTTAACCATATTGGGAGATATGAAAATGTTAGCATATAGTGGCAAATAGCAAAATCTGCAATTTTGAATTTGGCCCATCTCAGTAAAACCTTTGTAACTCAGATCCACCAAAACCTTTGGACATATCTTGACATGAGGCAGACAAATTTGTTGTCAAATTTTTAAAAAAATTAAAGAAACATTTTTGAGAAATTAAAGGTCAAATATTAAGGTCATGGTCAAATTATCTTCCTTAACCTTTAAACAAAAAATACATAGATCACCTTTTAGATCTATCCAAGTACTTTCAAATGGTATATAATTTAGCTTTGTAGGTGAGAAAACAACTGAGATATTGATATTTAAACTTTGTCAATATTTGCCACCTTTTTGGCCAGGGTCAAAGGGTCTCGGAAACCCTTTGACTGAGAGATGTAGAATAGGCATCATTTTTTTCATGAAGCTCTATAAGTGTACCAAATTTGAAAAAAATCTATGTTGTTGATGGTCAGACTCTTGTTGATTTGACACAGAATGACATTTTTGGCAAGGGTCAAAATGGTCATATTTCAGAAACCCTTTGATCTAGAGATATAGAATAGGCATCATTCAATTTCTACCATGAAGCTCTATAAGTGTACCAAATTTGAAAAAAAAAATCTATGTTGGTGATGGTCGGACTCTTGTGATTTGACACAATGACTGTTGTGTCTTCTTGACTAACGCAATGGTATTGCTAGTCTAAGAGAGTTCATCTGTAATGCATGTGCCTAGAAACATAATTTTATTCACTCTCTCCACACAAACCCCACCAATAACCAAATGGACAGGTGTTTTGGCATTTATTGAACAAAGTTAATATAAATATATTATGTAGATGATACAGTAAAATGTTAACGAAACACCCTCATTTTGTTAATGAATTGATAATATTGATTTTAATTAAATTTACATATTACATCTGTCTATAGACTCTGTATTTATGGGACTTATGAAGGAAATTTTAACTAGGTATTTTCAGCCATTACATCCAAAATTAACTCTTTATTGAATCAACTAGGTATAATATGCTTGAAAGTGATCTATATTAATTTTTATTAGTGAAAAAAAGAGAGAAATAAAACATATTTATGTGTAAATGTTATAGTTAAAGTGATATCATTTTAATACTCAAGCAGTTTCAGCAGGCTCTTCAGCTATTACTAGAACCTGACTTAAAAATGCTATCCGATAACTTTGCAAAAAATATACTGAACAAATAAAAGAAAAGCAACAGATTTTATGTGGGTTTCCTTTTAAATATGATATTTATTTATTATTTATCATGTACAGATTTATTATTGACCATATAAAGAAGTATAACTTTAAAAAAATATCTGAACTATAGAACAAGAAAATTTAAATAAAAATAATTACCGATTTTATGATGAATATATAATAGCTAGATAATCCTCTCCCTGGAAAATTGGAACAAGAAATAATGTAAGACATGCAATAGTGTGAGAAGAAAATGTATAATGTCCAGAAAATGCATTTTTTCCAAATTTATAATTACACTCATTATGTATTTGTTTAAATATCTTGTTCTATAGTTCACAGGCATTATTATAAACTTACAAAGAAACTGTTTTCATAGTTATTTCTTTATTGCATTGTAGTTGATTCACATCTTTATAATCTTGTATATATAGAATTATTATTGTAAATAGACAATCTAATAAATAAATAAATAATGCTGAATATATTTGTTAATTCTTGAGAAAAAAGAATATATAAATCTAGTTGTTTGGGTTTTATTAAAATTTTAAATTTAGTTTTTTAAAATAGTAAAAATTGCCAAGGAAGTAATTAATTGTGGTATCAAGAGAAAAACTGTCCTTTTATGAGTATATTTTGTAAAAAAAACTCAGGAGATTTGGAATATAAAATTTTGTATTTGCACTTCATTTCTTTTCTTTTTTTCTTTGTAGACATGCCAAATCTTCACTCCTCACAAAGTGAAGTATATTTTTGTGTGTTAGACTTTTAGCTGGAATTTTGATATGAGGTGTAAACATTTTTTAGTAAATGTTTAATGCTCCTGATACTTGTCCTGCAAACTATTGGTGAACTCATGTTTTCATTGTTGATGATGAGGGCATGTTGTATATTAGTTTGCTTGTGTTTGTGTGTTTTTTTCAATGTAGGCAGGTTCTTAACCAGTTATTTGATTTGGTGTTTTTCTTTTCTGTTTTTGAATCCTATAATATTTTTTGTGTTGTTCCAACATTTTATGTAGACCTGGATAATTTGGGAATAATGATTTCTTAACCACTTTGATCCTAGTGGGTGGAAAGTATATAATCTATTCATTTTGTCTTTTATTTTCTTGATTTAAGGTGTAAACATAGATAGGGGTTGATATTTTGTCTACCCCAAAGTACTGACCAAGTAATGTAATTGAAGTTCCAAAAACGATATCTGCTGGTGTGCAGTGTAAGTCTTCTTTCAGCATATTATGAATTGATAGAAGGGTAATAGGTTAGATTATCTACCCAATTATAAGTGTCAATCTTTGTGGCTAATGCAGTTTTTAGCTGTCTGTGGAATCTTTCCACAATCTTACAAGGCAGCAATTCAGATATGTTTAACTTCGAGTAGATTGACAAATTCCTGGAAGAGTGTAGATTGAAAATGGGATCCTCTGTCAGTAGTAATCACAGATGGCACTCCATGTGTACTGATCCAGTTGTTCAGTATTACTTTTGTGATAGTCACTGTGGAAGTATTTTGAATAGGAAAAGCAGTAGGTCATCGATTAAAATGATCCACTATGGTGATCTTATAGGTGAAACCATGTATGTTGGGAGGGACACAACAATGTTGGTATGCAAATGAGTGAATCTTCTGTCAGATCTCTGGAATTACCAATGGATGATTTTGTATGTTTCCCAATTTTGTGTTTTTAACACTGAATGCATTGCTGTGTCAAAGTTTTTATTTTAGTGGACATGTTTGACCATACAAAATGATCTGTTATCACTTTGGTGGTTGCTTGTATGTCAGAATGTGATAATTTGCAAAGGTGGTTGAAGATTTTCTTATGTAACAATGGAGTTAGTTAATAAGGTTAGTTGGTTGGTTGATTTTGTTTAGCAGCATATCAACATCTGTGGGTTACTTAAAGCTGAAATCTAAATATTTTGTATGTAATTTTTTCCTTTTAACTACAGATATTTTGTGCTTTTAGAGTAAAGATGTCTTTTAGATATGTTGTAACACTGATCCTCTTGCACGGTGTCAGTTATAATGCAATCTCTGGTCAAGGCGTCCATGTGACACCGTATCCTAACCCCACTGGGCCAACGTCATCCACAAAACCAGTCGTTGGTCCTGTATGGTCCAGTATTACAGTTTAGACCTAAATCTCTGGTTTCAAATGTTGATTCGATTCCACTCACCAGCCATGTTGTGTTTTTGATCGTGGCGAGTAGTTATCGGGTCGTAGAATTCCAAAAGCTCTCCGTTGGTCTACCTGCAAGTTTGTTGGGTGAGAATAGGGTTAACAGCAAATAAATATGGCCAAGTCGATCTGATTATAGAGGGACAAAAGTTTTTTATATATATATATCATTAACAATACATATAATACGAGGGTCATTCAATAAATAAGGTGAATTTTTCAGTATAAGGACTTCTAATACAGATAGAAGCTTACTTTTTTAAAATTTTTCAACGTAGTCTCCCAGCACTGTCACACACTTTTCCCATTTGTGCACAAGCTTCTGTATTCCCTCAGCGTAAAAATCTTTGGACTGATGTCTCAGCCAGTTGCTCACAACACTTTTGACTTCATCGTCACTTTTAAATTTTGTGCCTCTCGTGAACGCTTTCAAGGGACCAAACAGGTGAAAGTCTGAAGGGGCAAGGTCTGGGCTGTAAGGGGGATGAAGGAGCAGTTCCCAGCCCACTTAGTTGATGGTCTGCACCATTTGGGCTGCTGTGAGGCCTTGCGTTGTCATGATGCAAGATGACTCCTTCTGACTGATGACCCCTGCGTTTGTCCCAACAGATAAGCTCAAAGTCCTTGCAATGTCATCCACTGTCACCCTTCTGTCAAACTGAATAAGGTCATTGACTGATTCAATCACCTCAGGAGACCTCACTTCTGTAGGCCTCCCAGGCCTGTCTTCATCCTCAACACTGCTCCGTCCTTCTTTAAACAATTTAGCCCACTTGTAGACATTTTTTTGGCTGAAACATGTGGCACCATACACAGTTGACATTCTCCTATGAATTTCAACTGGTTTGCACCCTTCAGCAACCAAAAACTTGATAACTGACTGCTGTTTAATCCTGGAGCATGCTTCTTGGTTGGCCATCTTTGTTAATCACCAAAATTCTCAAAGTTTTTTTAAAATCCATGTGAAAAAGAAGTAAAACAAAAAAAAAATAAAAAAGAGGAAGCTTCTATCTGTATTAGAAGTCCTTATACCGAAAAATTCAACTTATTTATTGAATGACCCTCGTAATACAATTCTCATCGCAAAAAGTTGAATGTCTCTTGTATATGAACGATGATTAACAAAAGAAAAGAAAATATTTGTGTAATTTCGTTAAAGGTGATAGGTGGCTTCATTTTAACCCTTTTTGGTCTGTTTTTAGCGCAACTACTACAACCATCGATGTTCCCATCCTCAGTAGTAGTGATAGTAGTAGTAATATTAGTGGTAGCGGGCACATCGTTACTTATATCAACAGCAGATGTTATCGGGCGCTTTGTTCCAATCTCTGATGTCACTTCCTCTTACACAACTCTGCCCCACTAAAAAAATATAAAGAGCAGAGTGGGTTGAGACCCACTCTGCTCTTTATATAGAGAACTGGTGATATATTTGTTTTTCTTGAGCGAACATACTGACATACTTTTATTAGGAATGGGTTCAACCCATTTCCCGACACACTTCTAAATTAAAACTTCACACTTGTTTCATCTTTCATGCCCTAACCGTATTGCCATTGTTCTAAGTTTATCTATTAATAGCTCTGAGCAATTTTGGTAAACTTTACATAGATTCATGCTGTCTTGTTATTGGTAGAATTAACCTTTAGATCAATACATTCTGAATTCTATTTTCTATTAATAATCAGATATCTTTTGTATGCTTAAAGAGAAAATATTTATCATTATTATTATTATTTCGGGGTGATATTACCCCCCACCACATCATAGTTTGTAGATCATAAAATATACGGTTGGTAATTTTACTATAAAAATGTATTTTTACATTTTTTTTAGTGTTGCATTGATTGTCATTTTATTATGAAAATATATTGTTGCTCATTTTATTATAAAAATGTACTTTTTATTTTTGGTTGGGGATTCACTATTTGCTCTAATAGGTGCTACCACCCTGGGTTAGGGTGTACCTGGGAACAACTGTAGTTAAGAGGTGGTTCAATGCTCCTCAAAACCTACAATGTCCTGATCAGAGGTATTGCTGCCTGATGTAGTTTATCGTCATGCCCAGGATGAAAGTATAGAAGGTCGAAGATAATTTTTTTCTTGTCACATAAGAAAGTCAGATGTCTGAAAGGGATGGGTAAGTTTACAAGGTGCAGTGTAGTATATTCCTTGACTTGCAAAATTGTAGAGTCTTTCTTTTTTTCCTCAGTGATATTATTGTAGCTTAAACTTTCCCATATTTACTGAGGAATGGAATTACAGTAAAGTGTGACTGCTAAAATATTTTCTTTGCATTTTATATATATGTCAGAAGTGAATTGTGGAAGCAGTCCAGGTGTCTTGTTTCATGTGGTGAATATTTGTCAAGCTTGCTGTAGAGGGCATAAGCTTATGGTCTGTAAATACCATGAATTCATGTCCTTCTAAAATATAGCAGAAATGTTAGCTAAGTAGATGGTGAGAAGTTCTCTTGAAAATGTGTTGTATTTCATCTGTGAGGAATTCGGATTCAGAGAGGAAAAGGATATAGTCTTGTTTTCTCCAATAATATTTTGCTGTAAAACAGCACCAGCAGCATTTTAATGAGGCATTTGTTGTTAAAGTTAATACTGTATTCTCCTCATCACTGAGGTAATTTAGATTTATGAAGTTTATTAAGGGTTTCTTTGCTTTTTGAAAAACGTCTAAAGCAGGAACTTGTAGTAAAAGTTTTGTATTCTTTTGCAGAGTGGTTTTTAGTATGTCTATCAATGGGGCTATTAACACATCATTGATATATATGAATGTGAAGGATAAGCCTCTTAACATTATCAATCCATTAGTCTTTGATAAAACTGAGCTGCATTTCTTAAACCAAATGGTATCCTGATGAATTCGAATAAAACTGGAAGGAGTGGTGATGGCAGTCTTGAGTTTATCCCTTTCTTTGACAGGGATTTGGTAATATACCTTGTAGGGGAGTTATAACTTTGGGTAAATAATAAACCCCCTAATCTTTATACATACAAAAATACTCAGAAAAGTAAAACAGCAAGACATAGAATCAACAAAACAAGTATTATTTATTGTCTGATTGTTATGTGGTATTGGCGAAGCTAGAGGCAGTAATCCTGAGTAAAATTGTGAGTTTAGGGTCAAATGTAAATCAAAGTGACAGTATAATTACTTTTATTTTTTTAAAAACAAATGGCAATTAATGCATATTATTAACAAAAGGAATTACATGTGTACACAATGGAGATCAAAAGGAAAAGCATAAAAACTAGTAATAAGTAGGTTTTGTTTTCTCCATTTTGTTTGTGCATGTGTGAAACAAGACTGTGTGATGCACATATGTGTATGTGCGTGTGTGCAAGAGTTCAGTCAACAGAGGACCAAGGAAGTAAACACACATTGGTGACAGCATTCTTTATCATCGACTGCATCTGGAATCAAAAGAAAAACAGAAAGAAAAAGAATATATTTGTCTTTTTATAAACTTAAATAGCACAACCTAACAGGTGCTTATGGTGAAGCCAAGTTGGGTAACCCACAGCCTTGATTAAATCAAGTGTGGTGAAAATGTGCGAAATAGTGTATATGAGGGATAGGATATTAATGTAGCCATTGGAAATCGCTATATGGGTGCCAAGCAGAAGAATCTACTTTTGGTACTCTAGAATCAAGATTCTACATTTAGTTTTCATAACCCATTAAAATTGGATCAGAGCAATGGTTAGCTCAAATCTGTTCAAGTAACGAAAACAACCCATTAAAAATGGCTCCAGAGATAATTTTTCTGAGAACATTTTGTGTTTGGTCGATAAACATAAAATTCATATTTTTGAATGTTTTCAACTATATACGCACGCATCATTCTAGCTCATGACTGAGTTAGATACAATTTGGTACCAAGTTGTTTGGAGACTATCATGTGATTCAAAAGTCAATAAATACGATATGCAAACACATAGGTACCTTAATGAGATTGCTAAAAAAAGAGCATAGTCTGATGAAAAAGATGCCAAACTTGACGGAAACAAAATTTTATCGTCTAAATGTTTATGTTATTATTAAGGGGAAAGACTGAAATATTTTTTTAATTATTTTAAAAATTTTTTCCTTCTTTTTAGAACATTGTAAATTTTGATTAAAAAAACCTTGTTTCTCTTTGTATCATGTGCTAAAAATTTATGTTATTTTACTAGGAACTAGTAAAATTTATATGTTATTTTACTAGGAACTAGTAAAATAACATAAATTTTTAGCGCATTTTTTTTTGTATGACAAACATTAATTTGAAAAATCTTGCAAAAATAAAAATAATTGTCAGATGTTAATGAAACTTTCAGAAACTGTTCACAAATGATAGAAATTATTATAAATATGTTTTCTTTTTTTAAAGTCATGGAAAAAATATTTTGTTTTATATATTCATTATCCACTCCCATAACTAATTTTATGAAAACTCAATTGCATTCAGTTTAGTGATTATATTAGTTAAAAGCACAAGGCTTTGAGGAAAGTAAATCATGTATTTTTTTTAATTGGACCCCCTCCACCTGAAAATCAGCTCTGAATTGTAACATACAAAACTCAATAAAACAAAGATATTATTTAATTTCAAAGGCTTTTATTTGCTTTTAGTTGTTTTTATGAATATGGACAATATTTTCTGAAAGCAAATAATTTTTTCGATAAAAAATGAATTTTTAATACAATTATTTGTTATTTCTTTAATTATATTAGATTTTTACATTTAAGTTGTTAAAATATTATAAAATTAGTTAAAAGCTGCATTCAGTTTCATAAATGTCCTTTTGAGATCTTTTTTAGTGCATTGTAATGTAAATTGTATAATTTTGACCAATCAGAAGACCCGCAGTAATTAAGTAATTTTGTGTTTATAATACGGCTGTAATTATAAAGTACGGAAGACCAATAAGAATACAATTGTGTTATTTGAGTTAAGTATTGTTCTCCGCTGTTAAGACCTTTATTTTTGCGAAACACATGTGGAGAAGTTAATTTGATTTTTTGAGCATAGCATGATGAAAAAAAAAAAAAAAGCCCGAACTTAATAAAAAACGTTTTAGTGTCAGTTTTACTGTTGAAATGTTAATGTACGTATTATGAAGAAAAACCAAAGTAATTTTTAATTATTTAAAAAAAATTTTAATCCATTCTCTAGAACGTTCGAAATTTTGGTTAATTTTTTTTTTTACGTCAGTGGTCATCTAATATTTAGCATTAGTTTTTTTAGCACTTTTTTCAGTTGAAAAACACATTAATTTGGAAATACTTGCAAAAATAAAATAATTGTTGGATTTTAATGAAACTTCCAGAACTTATTCAAAAATGAATTAAATTATTTTAGAAATGTTTGTTTTTAGAAAATCATGGTAAAAATATGTTTTTTACATCTGACGCCCACCATCATAATTTTATGAAAACTCAAAAATTCGACTATGTGTATTTTTTTGATTATTTTAATTAAATGCAGAAAGCTTTGAAGAATATAATATTTTTATTTTTTGTAAATTGAAAAGCATTTCTATCAAATATTTAGCTCTGAATTGTAAATTCAAAACCCAATAAAACTAAAACATTATTTAATTAGAAAAGCTTTTAATGGCTTTTATGAATAATATATGTTGTTTGAAGCCAAAATATTTTTCCGAAGAAATATGAAGTTTTACAAGAATTGTTTTCTTTTTTCAATTTTAAATACAAAATGTTATAAAGTTATTAAATATTTTAAAATTAAGTTTGAATATGTGTCTTTTTGGAAATGATCTTATTAAAAACACCTATTTTTGAAGATCTTAAATTTGAAAGCTTATTACAATCTGTAAAGCGTTAGTAATTTTAAAATAATTTTTTAATATGCCAAAAAATATATTAAAAAAGTTTCCAGCAAAATTCAAAAATAATGTCATGTGTTTTAAGAGTTGTTTCTCCTGATAGAGAGGATCCGGCCTCATAAATTGCGTTGCTTTCGTTCATGCTAGCACATGTCAAATTCTCTGACTGACCGAATATCATCATCGCATTTTCAAAATATTTAATTTTCTTTTTTTCACATATTTCACTAAATATTTTCTTTTCATTTTTTAAATATAATCAATTTTTTTTCTTTTTCAGTGAGAGATATACTGCAATTATTATTTTTTTCTTTTTTAGATTCAATTTTAGGGACGGAGACAATGCAGGCTAACAAAGATTTTTAGGTACTTTTTTAACGAAGATATTCTAAGAATATCTTCGTTAAAAAAGTACCTAAAAAATCAATAAAATATTAGACTTTTGAAAGTTTTTAATTTTTAAGAATTACTTTATAGTTAAATAAGCTGGTTTGCTTAAAATTCGAAAATATTGTCACTTCTGTCCTTTCGTCCGATAAATTGCCCTGACGTTAGTTGTTGATACATTGACGTAAATGTCAATTCAGTCAGTTAGTTATGTGCCATGCGTGATACACGATTAGTTGATCATATATCTTTTAATACATGACTGACAATGCAGATTTTTCCCCGCAGTAGGTTGCCATTTCTTTCTGCGGTAGACCAGTTGCTATAGAGCTTGGTATGTCCTGCTATTTATCCATATCTGGGGATTCATACCTTTCCCAAGGGTATCAGTTATTAAGTGAATGTAATGGATTTGGCTGGAATTCGAATTCGGCTCTCCGATTCCTCAACCCGAGTCGCTATCCATTACTCCACCATTCACACCTTCAAAAGCCAATCACCACGGTTAGACATGCTTCTCATATTTCCAACTAAATTTTTTCTGCTAAAAAATTAAGTAATGTTTGTTTCCATTTACATTAAGTAAACTTCAAATTATCTAATTTTCCTAAAATAACTTTTTAAAAAAGTATAATTAAATTTTACAAGATTTTTAAACAGAGAATTTCACTTCTGTTTACAAAGTTGTCAAAAATGGGTGACATGATAGATTTTATGTGAATTTTGCTGGCTCAAAAAAAAAAAAATTTTTAACTAAAATTTTGGACATGCTAGGAAGGATTAAAAATTAAAAAATATAATCAAAATATCAAGCCTTTTTTCATCAGAGTATACTATTTTTAGCAAAGTATTAAATATACCTATAGAAAGTTGCTGGATTTGGATTTGGATTGCGTTAAAGTTTTGTGTGCATGCGTTTTCGCAAAACTTATCAGCAGTTCTTGCCAGTTTCTCCAGGTCGGCATCTTCCAAGGGGTTAAAATTTGCGTTACATTGTTCTGTATCTTATTTAGCCATAGTCATCTCAAAATATTCACAGGCAAGGTGTGACGTTCGAGAAGACTCCTCAGGTGTCTCAGAAGTAGTGAATGTGTCCTATTTTTGATGGACACATTACTAAAAAAAAAAAAAAAATTGATAACTTCTTTTCTTCTAATTCACCAGTTTGGTTTAACATGTCGTACGGATTCATCTTTGGTTCAACAAATTCAGAATTTCATGAGCGACCTCCTTTGGAAGTTTTTCAACAAAGTAGGTGAATTTTGTCTTTTGAGAAGTCACTCATCTTGCCGTAAAAATAGCCTGCAGTTGAGCGAACCATGCCAGTACATCCAATAGGTTGAACGGTGGTAACTGTAATGATAGGGCAACTTCAGTCGGTCCTTACATGTTTAATCTTATTGAGAAAGAATATTCGTTTTCTTTGTCACTGAAGTTGGCATCTCTCTTAAAAAATCCTGTGACTGTAATAAAATCTTCCTGCAGGTGCAGCAGTAGCTCATTATAACCATTGGTGAATGAAAGGGATAAGCTGTGAAATGGTTGTAATGTAAATCATATGGGGAATAGTAGTTGTATCAGTTTGCCAGAACTCTACACACATGGATGAGTGTTCTTTATCAAAGTGTTTTTTTTTAAATATATATCCAGTCGGTCGGGAATCAACACTTTTAAGGTGTGTACGTTTTTAGTAAATGTTTAATGCTCCTGTTACATTTGTCCTGCAAACAATATTGGCAGACTTACGTGAGTCTGGCTAAATAAGACACAAGACATGAAATTAAAAAAAAACAAAAAACAAGTATTAAAAAATATAAACACGTATTAAAAAATTAAACAAACATGTTACAATCAGAAAAAAATGAGAAATGAAATTAAATGTGAAGAGTTCAAAGCAAAGCCACCTTTAGTATCTGTCTCTGAGGTACTTACATGCTGACAGAGCTAGAATAGGACGTCTTCTAGATATCAAAGTCACCAAAGGAAAGAGAGAGATTATTTCAAATCTCATGCTACCTGGAATTATCGTCAAGTAGCGGTAATTCAATATCTCACTGCCTGTAATTATTGTTGGGGATGGTAATCGAACAATGGAGGGTTGCATCATCAATCAAAGGGACACGAGAATTGATAAATTATTTTTCTAAGAACTTCTGGAGAAGCACCAGAGTTTTATTTACTGGAAACTTCGGAATAAATGAACAGCCAAAGATATAAAAAATAATATATGTTTATTTATCTGATTTCGATCGGAACAAGTCCTTTCTAATTCGGGTTGGCATAAGTTTGTTTGGCTGGGGAGTTGATAAGTATACAAGCCAGATCTCCGTAGTAGTCAGGAGTGTGGTTAATTTGGAATCTGGTTGCGGACGTCAATTTGCAATGCATTCTCTGTCCTCAGAAGGATGAAAAATAAATAACCATTTAGTTTCTTTATGCGACATGCCTGGCTGGTTTCTCTGGCTGTCCCTTCTCTACTGCTGTCTGTCGATTGTCTCTTTATATACACTTAAGAAAGGCTCCAGACTTTTTGGCTCAAAGCTTGATTTCACCTAACATTAAAAGTCTTGTTGTTATTTTGATTGACCAAAATTCTTTTATTTATTTTTAGCGTTCCTTCCTTTTTTATAGCAGAAGTTATTCATGGAGCCTCTCTTATTTTGGGAGATTCCTAGTTACAATAACTAAACTCTGAACCAGCGAACTGTGAGTTTTTTCGTTTTCTTCCTCTTTTTTTTATGATTGTCCAAAATTATTTTATTTTCCGGCGTTTCTTCTTTTTCATTTTTTTTTTTATATAGCGGAAGTTATGCATGGAGCCGCTCTGATTTTCGGTAGTTTTTAGTCAAAAATGGCTAGACTCTGGTCCAGAAAACTGCCGTTTTACGACTGGGTTCAGTCCTTTTTTCTTTTCCCACTATTTTTATTATCTGAGGGCTGCCTTCTCATTAGTTGAAAGTGAAGTATAGAGAGAGAAGGATAGAGAAAGAGAGAGAAAAGGGTTTTAAAGTAAAGCACAAATGCTTAATTTTAATTTGAATTCTTTTTTGCTTATATATATTATTTTCATATTTTACTTATTTTTTACACTATCTCATTAGTTTAGAGAGAAGCATAGAGAGAGAAAGGGAAAGATAGCGAGAGAGAGAGAGAGAGAAAGAGATATGGGTTTTAAAGGAAAGAAAATGCCTTATTTTAATTCTTTTTTTATATTTTATTTTTACATTTGGGCTCACCACATGCTGTTCCACTTGAAGCATTATTAGCAATAAAGAATTGTTCTTTCTTTCAATGATGATATTAATATATTTTTTAAAAGTTCTCTTTTTCCTGAAGAATATCTAAGACAAGAATTCATTTACATAATTATTACCTTAATTTTTTACATTTACAGTTATTTTTCCTATCCAATAAATAAATTTCAGGCAAAGAACTTACTAAATCTTTTTCCTGTAGTTCTTCAGTATTTGTAGTAACAGTCACTTTTATCTCAGCATATGAAAAAAATGCAATTAATAAATGAAAAATCTTTCTCAAGTTTTAATTTAATTCCAAACTAATAGATTACATTTTATATCTGTCTATATTTTTGAGATGGGGTATTATGTACACTATTTACATTATTCGGACTATTGTCCTCATCTTTGTTGCCATGTTTATCACAATGTTTCAGCCGTTGTATGCTCCGGCCTTCTTCAGGTGGTTGGAATGTCAAACTGAACCCTTTATTTCGCTCAACTTTATCCACTGTGCCATGTGTCCTTGAGCACACATGGCACAGTGGCTATAGTTAGATCCAGTGACAGGACCCAAAGAGTGTGAGTTCAATACCTAGTTATGGCGGTGAAGAACTTTGAGAGGGGAATTAGCAGGAGATAACTGACATCCATTAGACATGGCACATGGAACTAGAACAATCTACCCCAGTGAGCGAAATAAAGGGTTCAGTTCAACATTCCAACCACCTGAAGAAGGCCAGAGCGTACAATGGTTGAAATGTTGTGATAAACAAAGCGACAAAGATGGGGACAATAGTTCAAATAATGTAAATTTAATATTCCCAATAAGCAAAATGCATTAGAGTTAAAAAGAATGATTAAGAGAAGTAGGTTTCAAAACTTTTAGCTGTATGAATAAAAAAATACAAGTTACTTCCACAAAGGGAAATTTGTAAAGAAACAAATGTTGGTATCCGTCTACCCAAGATTTGTCGCTATCTGAGTGTTAAGATTCCAAACATTTAACAACAACAACAAATACAACACATCTTTTAAATGAAACATATAAGAGGCTATTTGCCAAAGGAAAAGTAGAAGCAGAACATCAGTTGAAAAAACATTTAGTTTTCAGAGATATACAATGACAATAAAATGTTAAATTTTCCTTACAGTGAAGTTTGTTTAATAAAGTAATTGAGTGTTCATAATCCGCTGTGAAATGTGTGAAATGGATTTACTTTATGATGGTCGGCCTACTGTTTTCGTGACTTTGTAGACAAAGGCTTAGTCGGCGTCTGTTGGTTAATCCCTTCTATTGTGTGTGTGGAGAATGCCTTAGTCGCTTGCTCCTGGCTGTCTCTCTTCCATTGTATGTGTGCATGGGAGTGCGTGCATGCATGTGTAGATCAAACTGGTCTCTGTAATATTTTTTGAGCCTTGATAGTTTTTGAGCTTCTATGTTTATACCCGTAAGAGGATTAAAAATCTAATTTCACATAGAGGTATGAAGTTTTTGAAACAAATAATTTCATACTGACTCGTGTAAATCATTTTCTCGAATTTGCAGGAATGGTGAAAGGAGTTATTATTGCTACTTTCTAATTGGTCCCAAAATAACACGTGGCAGGTTTAAAACAACAAATATTTAGGTAGTATTTCTCCTTATTTATAGAAATTATTATGTGTCTTTCGGATTAACCCCCTTTGATTGAGTCCCTTGGCATTGTTACAATGACCCCTGTGACTGGCTGAAAAGGAACCAATCAGAAGGCCTCTTACTGAAGCTGATTTGTCCTGATCTGCATGCCATGTTTGAATCTTTCTTCCTCTTTTCCATGTTGGCTTTCAATGAGTAGCATGTACAAAATACTGCTCTTGGAAAAAAAACTTTACCAATACATCTATGGAACCCAGGATTTTCTACTACATATGAAGAAATATCTTCTCAATCCTCTGGAAGTCTGGACACCGAGACATCTGCCACTATCACAACAACAAGAAGTCGCAAGACCTCAAAGAACTGTTAACAATATGCTTTTTTTCTATGGCAAGGTAAGTCTGCAAAATACCATTTTTTTTTTTTTACAAAACCATTATTGTAAACTTTTTTGTTTCTTCTTTTCTTCCTTTCTCCTTTTCTGTAATACTTATAAAAGGTTTGAATCTCAAAGGTTTGGTTTTGTTCTTTTTTTCTCATGCCATGTCATGTCACTGAATTATCATTTTTTCTACAGCGGTAATTATCTTTTCAGACAAACTTAAACAGGTGAAATACCAACAAGTTATGATTATTTATCCAACAAACCTTCTGATGGGATTTTATTTGTTGAAATAGATATATAGGATTTAATTCTCATACAAACATTTATTAATGAGAAATAACATTTTTCACAATATACAAATTGTACAAAATACAATTTTGGTCTTGCACAAAATTTCCCTTGTGTGCCTTAAACTAACAAGGCATATTAACAGTTCTTTAAAATACAAATCTGTTTTCTCTTAGAAAACAACATTAAAAAAAAATTTCCTTAACAACAAAAGAATTTTAGTTACTTTCTTTTAGAACAACAATTTATGTAAATCAATTTCTTAACAAGAAAAGAAATTGGCTTTTAACAGTTCACAAATTAAAAATTCAACAGTCAAAAAGCAAAGGGGTGAGAAATGGGCTCTTTAGAAAAAAATATTCTCATTTAAATTTACAAATGAGATAACATTTCTGGTTTAGAAAAAAAATCCTGTTAAATATATGATGGGTGAAACTATCTAAGAATTTATTACATAGTAGGATGCACTAAGGATATATGAAAGAGTAGGAGTGATAAAGGATCTATGAAATAGTAAGAGAAACTAAGGATTGATGAAATAGGAGAAGCTAAGGATTGATGAAATAGTAGGAGATGCTAATGATCTAGGAATAGTAAGAAGATGGATTAAGGATTTATGAAATATTAGGAGAGGCTAATGATCTAGGAATAGGAGAAAGAGGATAAGGATAGATGAAATAGTAGGAGAGACTATGGATCTAAGAAATAGCAGGAGAAGGTAATGATGTAAGAAATAGTAGGAGAGGCTAATTATCTAGGAATAGTAGGGAGAAGCTAAGCATAGATTAAATAGTAGGAGAGACAAAGGATCTATGAAATAGTAGTACTGTGAGTAGTAAGGTGGTGTTTTATATGAAATGCATCCAATATACTTTAGCCACTAGCACAAATTTTCCTTGCAAAATTATGAGACCAAAGTTTTAGGCACCCCATTCCTTGAAAATATTGTTTTTAATATTTTTTATTACAGTAGTGGCTTTTCTGTCAGCAACGTTAATTACTTCAGGACATCCTGAAAATGAGTCCACTGAAATTAAAAATACCCCCTTCCTATCGGTGACACCATATTGTTAGGAAGTAGAGTACTCTCTGGAATAGACATTGTCTGGTTAACAGATGGTAGCTCAACTGGCATTCGCTGTGGTGTACTGTTTTTATAGCAGTACCTCATTTACATACAATACTACAGGAATAATACTTTGAATTGATTGGATATATATTTTCCTCTTAGTTAGATGTGATAAAACAACCAGACTATATCTCTATTTTGATTCATTACATATAATAAAGATACATTATTTTAAAAATAAATTTTAACAGATGCTGAAAAGTGGATATTTTACAACAATGTAAAAAACAAAGAGATCATGGGGAAAGTAAAATAAAACAACCACTATATTGACCAGTTTTCATTATTGGCAGAAGTGAAAGGAGGTTTTTTTGTTATCACAGCAGCAGAACCTTGTGATATAAAAGTTTCTGCATTGTGTTGAGCCAGCTCTAGTATCCTTGCTTGATCGTAGGATTGCAATAGGGTAAGGTTGACCTTTTCCAGTACATGCTGTTGAATGTTTGCTGAGAGTAACACGTTAATGAAGGCACCCATTACTAGATCTGTGTGGTATTGTTTAGTAGTAACAGCTGTGAATGTGCAATCCTTGCTGGGCCTGTGTAGGTTGTTGAGAAATTTGTCTATCATCCCTGAAGGCTGCTGACATCTTGTAGTGAGTGGATGACAAGTGAATATTTTATTTTTTGTTCTAATCTATATATGTAGAGAGGGGAAGTAACTAGAATAGGTTTTATCACCACACAAAGTAGTCATTCAAAGACCTATTGTTCCAATTAGATTAACTGAAATTAATAATTGGTTAAAAGCATCCACTGGTTCCAATTAGACCAACTGAAATCAGCAATTGATAAAAAGCATATAAAATAGGTAAAAGAAATATTTTATCAGGATAATGCTAGACACGTGTTTTCTGGTAGCCTTATAAAAATTATTCCAAATTGGCTGAAAACAATTTTCACTCATTCACCATATTCACTAGAATATTCACTCAATATTGAATTAAGATTTATCTGTCTTTTCAGAATTTTGCTAATGAAAAATGTTTTAATTTTCACTGATTCCAAACAGATGAAATTAAATCAATAATTGATAAAAAGCAACCATAAGTTCCAATTGGATCACTTACATCCATTGATTCTCATTAGACCAACTGAAATCAATAATTATTGAAAAATATACACTGGTTCCAATTACAAATGACGCCAACAATTCACTCCAATAACACCAAATTAAATCAATAATTCATGAATAACATCTACTAGTTTTAATTAAAACTACTGGAATCATCAATTGATAAAAGACATCCGATTGTTCCAATTAAATCAACTGGTTAAAATTTGATGAAAAGTATCTACTGGTTTCAGCAGTGGATGAAAAACCAGCTGAAAAATCATCAACTCATTCCAATTAGATGAACTGAAATCAGTAATTGATGAAAACATTTCACTGATTACAATTATACCAACCAGAGTCAGCAATTGATGAAAAGTAACTTCTGGTTGCCATTTGAACAAGTGAAATCGATAATTGAAGGAAAGTATTCACTGGTTTGATTTAGACAAACTGAAGTCAGTAGCCAATGAAAAATATGAACTGATTCCTATTAGAACATTAGAAATTAGCAATTGATGTAAAACATCCATTGGTTCCAATTAGACCAACTGCAATCAATAATTGATGAAAAGTATCTACTAGTTCTCAGTGGAGTAACTTAAGTCAGCAATTGATGTATATAAAATGTTTAAACGAAAGTATGTAATACTCTATCAAAATAATGCTAGATCAGGGTTTTTTCTGGTGACCCTGTAGAAATTATTCCATATTGACTGCAAAATTTTTACTCATTAACCATCTTCACTAGATATTACACCTTTGGATTAACATTTATCTGTCACTCAAGAATTTTCTTAAAAGCCTCCTGAAGTTAAAATTGATTGTTCAAGTTAGAGTGGCTGAAGTAGACACTTCATGAAAAGTTTCCATTGGATCCAATTAAACCATTTGAAGATAGTGTATTGCTTTGATAAACATAGTATCAGCAGCAACCCTTAATAAACATAGCAGCAACCCTGAGGGTATAAAAACAAGGGGACCCATAAGTAACTCTCTCTTCCTGTTTTTCCACTTTTCAAAGTCTGTTATCAACTTTTCACACTGAAACAAAAAGGCTGTGTGATGCTTCACACACAAACACACATAAACAGGCAAGTCACACTCAAATACATTCATTAACAATTTTTGTTGTGTATTCAATTAATTTCTAGGAAAAGAAACTCTTAAACTTTCCTTTTGTCATTTGTTAAGTAAATGTTACCTTGCATTGCAAATCAATTAGTCTTATTTTGTGCACGTACCTTTTCACCACCATTAATTCATGTAAAATATTCTTGCAGAAACCTTTATACATTGATTATAGAAGTAGCCAACACAATAAAACAGCATTTCAAGAAAACACATCCACTAATTTGAATTAGATTAATTGAAGTCAGTAATTGATGAAAAGCATACAAAATAATTATTAAAGGTGGTAATATTGTTTTAGGATAATATTAGACAATGTGTTTTTCTGTCATTTCAGTAAAAAATTTTCCCTATTGATTTGGAAATTGATGAAAAGCATCCACTGGTTCTAATAGACAAACTGAAATCAGTAATTAATGAAAAGCATCCACTGGTTTCACTTAGACTGTTATACCGTACTTAAGGACTATAATGGGTATGTCCCAATCCTTATGAATACAGTAGAATATACTGTCTGGGGATTCACCACTAGCAGTGGATTACTTACTATATGCCACTAGCGAATCTTGTATGTTGTTAATGTTATAAAAATTACCATTCTATTTCCAAGCTTTGTTTTGGCTGTTCTTATTCAGTAACCATTTCTAGGTTACAACATAGACCAGTTGAAATCAGCAATTCATGAAATGCATCAACAGGTTCCAATTAAACTGAAGTCGCTATTTGAGGAAAAGATGCTGACAGCTATATCAAGCTGAAACTGATTCTTGTATGATTTCAGTTAAGCAAGTCACACCTGGTCAGGACCTGACTGTGAATTAGAAATCAGAGGACTGGGTTCCAATCCCAGTCAGGTTCATTATATTCACTTATGTGCAAATGCCCTTGAGAAAGGTATCAATCCACCTCTACTCCCCCAGCCATAGGTTAATAATAAGACTTGTATCAGTAAATCATTATTATCCCCAAAAGATTATTACATGCCCAAAATATTTTTTAGCTTTAAATAACCTGCAAAAGCTTATTTAAATACCTTAAAAACCAAATCAATCAATCAATCAAGGAAAAGAATTCACTGGTCCTCATGAAACCAATAGAAATTAAAAAAGCATCCACTGAAATCAACAACTGATGAAAAATATATAATATTTTTAAAAGCAAGTAATATTCTATCTAGATAAAGCCAGGGCAACTGGATTCCAATTAGACCAACTGAAATTATTAATTGATGAAAAGCATCCACTGGTTTCAGATAAGACTAAGTCATACTCAACAGATCCCAGCTAGTATATTTAAGTACCCCCATGAGGGTTACATGTGACACAAGGCCAGGTTTAATGTGGGATCTCCAAGCCTGTAGGCTCGTCCAAAAATATTCCCTATTTGAACGCGTATAAACGGGTTCAGGGTCAGTCTATCTCCTTGAACGAGACTCTGCCCTTCAGTGGAGCCTTGACCGGGTTCCTCTCTGCCCGAAGGCAGAGAGTTCGACTGTCTAGCTGGAACAGATTGCAGTCCGTTGACTTACAGATACTTATAGGTAGTTACTACCTATAGTGTAGTCACTCATGGGGGTGACAGGTTATTCCATTGCATCAATTTTTAAAATAATATTGAGATATTCTTAGGTTATTTTTAATTTAAATATATTCTATCTGTCAACAATATGAAAATTAAATCATAGACAAAAAAAAAAGAATAAAAAATTACTTTGTTCATTTGGCAAACAAGAAAATAACTCTTACTCAATGTGAGATAGAACAGAAAGAATTTATTTACAATAAATTTGCTTGAGTGGAAAAGAATAGTATAAAGTTGGTACTGCCACAGATTTGCTAAAAAATGAGCATACCATGATGAAAAAATGCCCCAAATTTAATAAAAACAGAAGTTTATCATCAAAATCTTTGTTATTATTAAAAGGGAAGACCATAGGATTTTTGGATTATTAAATTATATTTTTTGATCCTTTTTTTTTTTGGTTAAAAATTTTGTGTTTCTTGTGTTGGGCAAGGGGGAGATTAATATAGGAAATTTTAATGTCTTTTTTGCAGTGAAAAACATTAATTTGGAAACTCTTGCAAAAATCAAGTAATTATTGGATTTTAATGAAACTTTCAGAACTTATTCACAAATGAATGAAATAATTTTAGAAATGTTTCTTTTTTAGAAACTCTTGTTAAAAACATTTTTCTACATGTTACTCCCCAACTTATTTAATTTTATGAAATTTCTGAGAAAATAATTTTTGTACTGCTTAATGTTTATATTAGTTATATTCAGAATTTCTAGGAGAATTTAAATCATGAATTTTTTATTGTAAACCAGGACCTCCAGTTACTGAAAATCTGCCCTGAATTGTAAAATAAAAATTCAATAAAACTAAAACATTATTTAATTAGAAAATCTTTTAATTGCTTTTATGAATAAGATACATTATGGACACTATTATCTTAAGAAAAAATATTCTTTTGATGAATAATGATTTTTTACAAGAATTGTTTACATTTCTTTTTTAAATTTTGATTAGAATAATTTATAAAGTTTTAAATCTTTTAAATTTCTGTATTAACTTGTGTTGGTTTATATGATATTGTTATTAAGTAAAAAATATATTTACTAATTATAAATGCAAAAGCTTAGTAAAATTCATTAACCCTCAATGTTTAAAAAGAATTCTGAATTTTTTTTGTGTTTATAAATGTGCCAACTTTTGTAAATATGGACATCCATACACGACATTCAGTTAGAAAGAGAAAAATGTTCATGTGAAAGTGGGACTTACACAGTTGATAAATTTAAAAACTTATACAGTGAAAGTTCACACATTGTTAATGTTCTGTCTTATCAGGAGTCAAGGTCAATCATAATAGCAAAGCTTCAGTTGTTGATGAGGAATGCCAAATGAAGTATTATGGTAGCAGCAAGGAAGGAAGGTTTAGTATGCATCTACTTGTAGGTAGTTTCAGAAAAAATTGTCAGTTTTTAGTTTTGGTTATGTTGTCTGTAATTTGGGTTAACCTCTTATCGTTTCTGTGTATAAATCTCTTCTTGTTCTCAGCTGAAAATGCCTATCCCCATTTGTTTGACTATTCATTTTGACAAGGTATAAATGAATAGTGATTTTCACTGGTTGGCAACCTTCCTTATATTTAGATTGGCAGACTCACAAATTTATCTTTTCAAATTATCTTGGATTTTAACTTCTGTTCTTCTGATTGGTGAAAAAGCCTTTTTTCCAGAACATTTTTATTGTCCTGAGCCAGACACAGTATCACCACAAACAAACTCAAATTCAAGAATATAAACATTTTATGATTTATTATTTTTAATTAAAAAAAAAGTCAGTCTATGCATTGAATTTATTAGGAGTGAAAAATTTATACCATATGATACATTATACATGTGTATTATAATTTCCAATTATTCAGAATGTATTCTATTATTAATGAGTTTTGCAGTAAAAACTAATCGCTAATCAAAAATTAGAGCTACCATAGTTAACTTTTAATCATTTTTTACATTTTAAATAAAATATTAAGTAAAATAGAACAATGAATAAATATATAATTTGTGACAGTCAATAAAAAAGATAGCATTCCAATAGGAATTAACATTTATAATTTTTTATGAAGCTTAATGAAATTATAAGTTTAGAAAATTTTGTAAAGATTATAATATTTCAAGTAAATTTTATGAAGATGTACAATCTTTGCTCATTGAAAATCTAGAACTGAATAAATGAATTTATTTAAAAAACAATTTCTTTTAGCCCAACTTACAACAAAAATTATCATCCGATTAAGGTTTACTGTAAAATCTGGTATTAATTATAAAAACTAAAATAAGAATCAGGTATTAATCTAGGTTTCTACCCATAACCTACTAATGCACACTTTCCAAACAATGGGACAGTGGATGCTCCCTTTTCAGAAGTGGCATCATAAAATTGCACAGATGACCAAAACCATTTACAGTTCCTTTATTACTAGCATCATAGTTAATTTAATTTAATGAGAACAGTTGAAAATGATTTATGAAATAATCTGATTGAAATCTGTACTACTTGTCACTCAAGAAGTTGTCTCTAGTGAGGTGATCAACAACCTTCCTGTTAATTATACTTTCAAAAAGTTTGCTAATGACATTGAGGAGGCTGATGGTTCTATACTGAGACAGAAATGAGTGCTCACCTGCATACTTGAAAACAGGGTATACACTTGACTCCTTTCACAGATTTGGGAAGGATTTCTCTTTCAAGCAGTAGTTAAATAATCTTGCTAAAATTGGGGATAACTCAGGGTTAATACTCTTAAGGAAAACCACTGGGATTTTATAGCTTTTTAGGGTCAAGACTTTTGGTAAATCTTGAGACTTCCCAGGCTTTAATAAAAGTATTACTAAGATTGTGCTCAGTGAGACGGGGAAGTTGTGAAGGGATGACCTTTCTCATGTTAAGTTAGAGGCAAGGATTGTGGTGAAGATCTTCACCTTATGTGACAAGGCTGAGATGACGTTGAAGCCATTTTAGGCCTCTATTCAAAATTTGGTTGGAGATCTTCCAGAAATCCTGGGAATATACTTTGACTTATTCAAACTATTGTTATTATAGGCAACATTTTGGCAAGGTACTCTCTAACCATCTTCAGGTATCCCTTATATTAAGCCTGAAAATGGAAATAGGGTACTTGGCTGAAACATTGTGTCTACAATAACATAAAAATAAAAAATGAAAACTTAGTTCCAATATGACAAAGTACACTTAATGAATGGATGAACAATTTGAAAGTTTTTTGAATTTTTTGCATGCTAATATTTAGTAAAATGAAGATAAACCCGAAATTTCATTTGGAAATAAGCATGATATAGAATTAGTAAATGTTATAATGAAAGAAAAAGAAATGGCTCAGTTCCTCAGACAGTACTTTTAGAAAAAAAGATAGGAAATTTTATGTATTTATAGGATATGATTAAATAAATATTAGTTAAAGAAATATTAAATAAATAATAAAGAAGAATAAAAATATTAATGACAAATGGCATGTAACATTTCAATTTATTGTAAAAGTACTGAAGAAATAACATAAAAATAATATCATATAACAAAGAATAAGAAATGAAAATTCACTCTGATCATGAGGAAAACATTTCAAAGAGAAAAATTCCTGATTCTATTGATTAGACACAAAACATTTCATAATCAGAATTTTCCCCATTTTTATGAATTATGTACAGATTATTACATGTCTGTTGTGCAAAGTAAGCTGAGATAAAATTTGGGAATCCCTACTGTGCATGCAAAGTGACCATACATCTATTATCATGCAGTCTTCCTAGTACATGTACTTAGTTATTTTACATTGGTTGTAAATGTAGATCATTGTAATTCAATAATACAAGTTGTCCAGAAGTAAATATCTTTCTGGAATTGCAAGCAAGGGAAAAGTAAAATCCAGTCCTGTTCAGCATGGTTTAATTAAAGTATGCATCACTAACTTTACACATTTCTACTAATACTATTTATGCCTTAGCTTTGAAAATGAGAATTTCTATGCTAACTAAAGGTTTTTCTGTTGATATTTGGTTATGAAAATACACATTGGTCAAAGTGCTTGAAAATAAGGAATAATATAGTAAATAAGGCCATCTCTTGATTTCCAATTCACCCAATTTTCAGAGCATAGCCAATGCCATGTTCACAGATGAAATTTAAATGTCCTCCTTGATCATGCTTTAGAAATTATCTGATTGTTTGTATAACAAATACTACTTGAAATAATAAGTTGGTCATTCTTCAACTTTTAATTACTGTATTTCAAAATATTATTTGTGGAAAATAGTGTATATAATTCATGCTGCTAACTTTTGTAATTTTATTATATGTACACACAATCAGTTACAGTATAGTATGATACAATAAAATCAGGGTGGAATGAATGAATGAATGCTCTAGTAAACATCAATTTTTTTTCTTTTTACAATCCAAATATTTATTTGTGTTTTTCTACCTGTTAAAATATATTAAAAAATATTAATAAAAACAAAGTTTTATTGTCAAATTTTTTGTTATTATTAAGAGGAAAGATAAAATGATTTTTTGATTAAATCACATTTTTTTTATCCTTTTTAGAATGCTCAAAATGTTGGTTAAAATTTTTGTTTTTCTTGTGTCAGTGCCAAAGATTAAATATAGGAAATTTTAGCATTTCTTTTTGCAGTGAAAAACAATGATTTCTAAATTCTTGCCAAAATAAAATAATTGTTGGATTTTAATGAAACTTTCAGGACTTATTCACAAATTAATTAAATTATTTTAGAAATGTTTATTTTTTTTATAAAATTTTGGTTAAAAAATATTTTTTTCACATTATTTACCCTCCACTAATTTAATTTTATGAAATTTAAATTTTGTACTGCTTAATATTTATATTAGTTAAAAGCAGAGCTCCTTGGAGAATTTAAATCATCAATTCTTTTTTGTAAAACTGGACCCCTAGTTACCAACAATCTGTTGTTCATAAAATAAAAAGATGAAATAAAAGTAAGATATTATTTAATTAGAAAAGCTTTTAATTGCTTATATGAATAAAATATATTATGGACACTTTTTTCTTAAGAAAAACATTTTTTTCAATGAATAATTAATTTTTACAAGAATTATTTTCATTTTTAAAAAATTTTAATTAGAATAATTTATAAAGATTTAAATATTTTAAAATTTATTAAGTAAAAACTATATTTACTAATCATAAATGGAAAATCTTGCTATAATTTTTAATTTTTTTTGTCTGTGGATAAACATTCCAATTTTTGTAGATACATGACATTATCGGAAATTAAGAGCCAATTAGTAGTAAATTTAAAGCCAAAGTACCTAAAATTCAATAAAACATAAGATTATGGAGAATGTTTTCTTAAATTTTTAAGATTACTGGGTAGTTAAAAATTCTATAAAAAAAGTTATTCTGTTATATTCCTTAAGTAATTTTTATGGATAAGTCCCCCATAGAAAAAAATTAGATAACCTTCCAGCTGTCATCAAGCTATCAACACCTTAAATAAACAGCTACCTCTGTGTTAAAAAATATATTCCTGTAATATTTTAAATTAAAAGTAAGAAATATTTGTTTCAAATCAGATTAAACTTAATTCAGCTAATATTTCTCAAATAAAGTTTCAGAAAAGTATATTTTATTTTTGAAAGATTTTTTATTAAGAGAATTACATTGTGCTGACAGATGGCTAAAATGGTGCTAAAATCAGTGATTTTTAATGCTTTCAAAACAAAAACTCATTTCAATCAATTTAAATTAGTTTTGAAATGCAGTAAAGTATTTTGCTTACTGAAAA
Organism: Acanthosepion esculentum; assembly: GCA_964036315.1. Lineage (NCBI taxonomy): Eukaryota > Metazoa > Mollusca > Cephalopoda > Sepiida > Sepiidae > Acanthosepion > Acanthosepion esculentum. The sequence goes on along the minus strand of OZ038486.1, from coordinate 89,244,857 downwards.
TATTAAAGTTAATCTATTAGCTTGAAATCAAAACTAAAATAAAAGCTTCAAGAAAGATTTTTCATTTTTTTTAAAATTCATTTCTTTGGAGGTATCTAGATTTAGGTATAATTTATGATAATCTTCATGCTTAAATTATCATCATAAATATATTGTCAAGTGATCAATAAATCTGGAAGCAATTCATCTGAAATTTGGTAAGAAAATTGTCATTTAATATTGTTATCTAGAGATGTTTTCAAAAGGATAAGACAATATTTTTTTATGATGAGAGTAACAGACAGTGAAGTTAATAGATAAATTTCATTTAAACTCATAAATCCCATCAAGGTATCCATTATTTTTGTAACAAAAATGTTTATACAATTCTGCATTAATATCAAAATCTCGAATATTACAGACTGAATGATATAGATGTTTTTTGACACTAAAGTTTATTATTTTAGAATTTATAAAACAAAAATTACTTTTATTATTTTGCTCATAAATATTAATTAACATTAATATGTATTGATTACATAACTATTATTCAGTGCAAGCAATTTTCAGTTTTCCCATCAATATAAACTTTTTATTTTAAGATGTTCACTTTATTTTTAGGACAATAAAATATCACCAATATGCTCTTTCAGATAAACATATTTGGAAAGAAAAATTTATCAAAATGGTTAGATTCCATGAAATAAAAAGGCAAGTGGATTAAAAAATCGTATCAAATTGCTCAGCTTTTCTGCTGATAATTATTCAGTGTAAATACTTAGTCACAATTTTTCAGTAGAACATTAAAATAGTTTACTATAAGTAAAATCAGTTCAGGTATGTTTCCACTTAGACTGGAAAAGGTTTCTCTTTCTTACTTTTAATTTTGATTTTAATAGATATTTTAAAAGATTAACCTGTAATTGACCACTTCCAACATTTTCAAAAATTTGTTTAAATTAAAACCTTTCAAGGTTGACAGTGGTGGTAAATTACAGACCTTTACATTTTGTCTGTGTGACTAATTTTATAAATTTTTTTTCCATTTGTTACTTTTGCAAGCCATTTCACTATTTGTTTCAATATAAAGATATTTTTTTCACTGATATCAAAATGTTACTATCATATCATGATATTAAGATAACAAATTGGTTTAATATGAATATCCATGCTAATATGAATTATATGTTTGTGTGTTAGTGTTTGCATGTATGAATAAAAAAGTAGAGAGAAACATACATGTTCAAACTAATCTCTTTCTGTTATACAAGCAGATTAAATCAAATGGGGTACAAAAATAATTTTCTCTTTGGTGATTGATACTTATAGGGAATTCAGTGTATGAACAGTTCATAAATTAGTTGTATGCATTTCACTCTCTCTCTCTCTAATGGGTTAAGCATAAAGAAAAAATGTTGTCAGTGTACATGTAGAAACCTATTAAGGTAAAATTAAAGAATATACAAAATGAAAAAGAAATGTTCCTCAAAATAAACATTAAATTGATATATGAGATTAAAATATTTGGTTGCATCATCTTATATAGATACATATTTTTCAAAATTAATTTAGCACATTATATATATTATAATGAATTATCTTGTAGAGATATCAGATTGTAAGTTAATATTCTTTGCTTTATTACTTAAAAGTATGTTTCTTAGATTAGCATTGTAGCCAGTAATAATGTTTTTTGTGCAATACATTGTAATGGCGTGATCCAACATATCTGAAGTTTGGTTTTAATATTATATGAGTGAATAAAAAACAAGTCACTTCTTCATAAGCTTCCATAGCAAAGTGAAACAATGGTGATAGAAAAAAAAAAACTATATCACTTTAATTTTTGTTCTGTCTGTCTATAAAGAGCTTCAAAAGCACACAAGAAATGAACAAGTGCATTACCACTGATGCTCATCTGCTCATCCTGAGGCATAAAAGTATTTATTAGAACCAGTTCCCAACAGAGCCTTTTCAATTGCTCTTCAGACAAGGAAAATATCAGGACTGATAAAATTCCAATGAGATCATCAGCTGTTACAAGTCGGTTCTCAATGTTTATGATAGAATATGAAATGCACTTCAAGATCCTAACCATACAACTGAGTTTTCCATCTAATGTGTTCAAAGAGAAGAATTTCTGAATTATTAATAGAGAAGGATGAAAAGAATTTAAAAATTCTTCTAAATTTACAAGAGAAATTGATTGCTTTTTATTTTTTGATGGCAAGGTATTTGAAGATGGATTTACTTCAGGTAGAACTACAGATTCTGTTCTTTCTTTGCAGAGAACTTTGTATTCAGTGTCAGCCTCTTTATATAATGAAGACACTGATCCTTTGAGAAGTGCTGAAGTGACAGAATCTCTGAAAGATGACCTGTTCGATGCTTCCCAATCTTTACTATTCCGAGGAAAAGATATTGAAATTCTAGACATATCTTTGCTAAAACCAGGCAATGACTTTGATTTACACAAAGGGATTTTAAAACTTGCCTGAAATATGCTTTCTTTTCTTTGGGGAAGAACAGAGTTTTCGAAGTCATTTTGATCTGAATTTTGTTTTTCATTATTTGAAAATACCATATCTGATATTAAATCACTATAAGATAAAGAACTAATTCTAGAGTACATTTCTTTGCAGTATGACTCAAGAACCATTTCAAAGAGCTTACACAGGTCATTCATTATTTCAGAAATTAAAATATTTTCATAAATCTTTGGAATTTGTTTCTGTTCACTTTTTTCAAATATAAATGTGGATGACATTATCATTTGACACATTTTTGTTATCTGCTCATGAATCCTATTTTTCAGTTGATCAATTATTCCAACCCAAACATCAGCAAATGGGTTCAAGATGTCAAGCTCCTTGATTGACACTTGAGATTTCATTGATGATAGAAAATCACTGTTACATTTGGGATTTAACTCATCAACAGAACTTTCTTGGAATAAACTTTGTTCAGACATATGATATGAAATCTTCAGATGTAATTCATCTTTAAAACTACAATGAACTTGGCTCAAATACTGATTGGGATCTCTCAATAAGTATTTTATTTTCTCTGCACAGTTTTTCCAGCAGGTTGAACCAAGTTCATTCATTGCATCAACTGATTTTGATTCTTCCTTATTTACACTTTCCATTCCAAGAGATTCTCCAAAAGTCTCCACTTCCCGGATAGCTACTTTGATAGTTTCTACAATTGATTTTAATTGTAGCTTGTCTAAACATGAGTCTTTAACCTTTTTCTTGAGACCCTCTCTTAATTCATGTAATTCCATGTAGTTGTGTGGCAACGAGAGAGCATCTTTCACGTTTTTTTTCTTACGTGACACATGAGTATCTACTTTTATGTACTCCATATTTGCAATATTGATTTTTAGTGCAACCATTTCTTCCCAAATACGATGGCTTTCTTCCCGTTCAAAATACAAATCCCGCTCGACTTTATTTTCGTCCTCTTCTTCGACTTGCGCCATACTTTCCTTTAAGCGTTCTTTTAGATTTTGAACTCGTGCCCTGCATTTATTGTAATTTTCCTCCAGAGAATGGCAGTCCTCTTGAAAATGAGAGATTATCGTATTTAGAAACTTGTCGTTGCTGGTCTCCAACACATTTTCCTTTTGTACTTCGGGTAAGTTGCGAAACGCCACTCGTTTTTCACGTAGTTTAGTTGCAAATTTTACTAGATGTTTGTCATCTTTGATAAGTTCAGCATCTATTTTTTGCAGTTCGTTTCTAACAAATTTGAGACACCAGTGAAGCCAATCCAGATCCGTTCGCATAAACACAAAAGACGGCAGGATGTAACAATAAAGTAATTTTAAGACATGTAAGTCTAATTCGATGCTCGTCACTTTTTGGTTGCTATACGAAATCAGCAACATTTTTATTTCTTCAATCTGCTCTCTACTTAAAGCTTCTCCGTTTTCACAAATTATACAATCTTTGTTAGCAACATTTTTTATGAGAAAATCAGCGTTAATCGAGGTAGACTGTAGTAACGAATTGTTTTTGCGTAAATTGACGACAAATGAATCACATAGAATATAAACATCACTGATAAACAAACCCTTCCACCAGATCGTATGTTTTAGTTCTGGGTAATTTCTTGCAAAGTTCACAACTTGACATCGATTATCAATTGACACTTTGATAGAACGAGTGTGTTTTCCGCAAACGAGATGAACTTCAATATCAGACATAGCTCAATAAATTACGAAACGAAAATTTTAAAGAAAAGTAGTAAAAAAAAAAAAAAACAACAAAAAAACTCACTTTTTTTTAAAAGTAATTGTTCCCGGATTTTGACTAAAAATTGTTCTGGGCCGAAAATAATTTGAAATTAAAATATTTATAATTTTTTTTTCAAATTCTTTACTTTTTAGTTCATTTTTTTGTGTATCGTTTTTGCTTCACAAACAAAGCAATTGAAAAAATGTATTTATAAAATAAAAAAAAAGGAATAATCATCGAGATGAAGAACTTTGTTGACAAACAAAAAGTAAAAATTTTAAAAAAATATGCTGAAGAAACTCTTGATGAAAAAATCTTAAATTGTTTTTTTGTCCATAATACAGGAAGTTTAAAACTTTCCGAGAAATCAGACGACACAAAGTAGTCATGTCAGTATTATTGGGGAAATCCCATTAGTGATTGTATATTCCGCCGTGTTTTTGAGTCATTTATGTTTTTTTATCCAGAAAAATTTCCTTTTTCTCTAAGGCTTTTTCTAATTGTGATGTGGTTGGTGAGTGTCGCGCATGCGTAAAAATTTGGAGGCTCAAAAGAAGCAGTGAGCGAGGGGCAACGTGAGAGAACCGCTAGAGCGACTTGTCGATAAGGGGTTGTTATCTTCGCTTGGCTACCACCAGTTCGGATTGATATGCTATTTTTATGCACTAGTTTGCTAGCATATTTTTTTTTTTCTTTTACACTCTGTTTTTTGCGTAATTCTGTTGAACTTGCGTTTACTTGAAAAAGAAATTAATGAGGATGCGGTGAACATTGAAACTTGGTTAAGAAAGTGTAACGGCGTGAATGTTATTATTGTTGCGTGTTACTGTTTAGTGTTAGTTAGTGTAGTGTAATGTAAGTTATCCCGTGTTATATTTATTAGTAGTTGATAGAGGATTCCTTTTCTCTTTTTTTATACTGAAAATGAAATTAATAAAACGTACAATAATAAAAAATAAGACTTTGAAATTAATGATAAGAATGTGTATTTTTCTTTTCCTGAATGTTATTTACAACGTTGTTTTTTTTGTGTGTATTGTTCTCAGGGTATTGTCTCTTTTTAGTCATTTGTTTCTTTAAAATTTGGGCTTACTTATTTCTAATTGTTTCGAGAATTTCGTGGTTAATGGAACCTTTTGAAACTTTGGGATGTGTAAGGTATCAGAAGGTTAAATTGCTTGAAGATTCAGAAATGGGTGTGTTCGATAATTTTTCATCCACAACAATAAACAATGCGCATTTAAAGGCAATCAACTGCAAAGAAAATTCAAGGAGAAACAATGGAATTAGGTTTCAACAATAACAGGCATAGAGTGAATTTATGATTGATGTTTGAGTGTGACGTGGTAGGAGAAAATGTATGGAATGACCATGTAATGATTTGGCGTCTAAGAGTTTACAGTTCAGGCTTGTTGATGAAATTAAAAGTTCAGTAGGGTGAAATTTGTTACATATGTAAGTTCAAAAGTTAATATTGTATGCGTGTTTTAGTAGTAATTGTTTGTTTAAAGTTTCAAGGAGTTATGCACCTTTAACTGTATTAATAATAGTTGGTTGATGAATACAATTTCTACTTGGTAGTGAATATTATTATCACTCTTTTTAGTAAATTGTAGATAGAGTTCTTGAGAGAGAAATGATGATTATTGAGTCAGCAAGTTAACGCGCGAAAAGTTCGTTGGGTCAGTGAAATGACACGCGTGGAGTTGTTTAGCAGCTCATGAAGATTATGTTACTGACAATATTTATATCCCTGTAAAAATATAGAAAATGTGGCACAATGCCGAAAAAGGGGGGGGGTGGGGAAAAGAACGGTCATCATTTGTCTTAATTTTAAAAATTAGCTAGCCACAACCACTGACCCATTCATACAATATTCCTACCACCAAAACAACACATTCATACTTACCTTTCTTACAACATCCACCAAAAAACCTCATTGTCTCAATGAAAATCCTAAATCGATCCCATATGTACAGATGTCTGTGAGAGGAGGGGAATAAAAACAACAATTTAAAAAAATCCCCAATGATTATATACAGTATGGTTATACAATATTTACAAGAAACTTGTGGAAATATCCCCCTATTCCACCTTACAATTTGACGCACGCGCGAGTTTTCACCCCTTCCTCTCACTTTCGGCCGGTAATAGTAGTAAACCGTTGTTCTTAGCCGAAGATGAGGAAGATAACAAGCTGCTACTGCTGATATTATTTTTCACGCGCTTTTCGCTCTGACGTCACGACAAATTGGGCTTTTCAAAATCAGTCGCCCCTGGTCGTTTGAACCGGCCGGGTAGACGACACACTTATCTCTCGCCGGTCAACTATATATACCGACAGGGATATTTTATCGGCAAACATTGCCTAGACCTCATGGCTCGTCGCTGTACCTTAACACATACGACACTGTCGTCACATCGCCTTTTGCGATGACGGATTTTTCGTCCCGAGGCGAACATCTTTTTCGAGCCGCCTACTTCCAGGAACTTTCGAAACCTTCGACATGAAGAACAAAGCATTTTTCACATTCTTCGAACTCTGTACTTTCAGAACCAGTTACCTTAAAAAGAATTACATTACACTCACAATTATAAACTCTCGCAGTAACTATTTTTCTTTGCCGTGTATGTTTATTATTCATTACAACTGACTTTCTGAATTTTCTTCCTGAGGAACTTTTCTCGCCTTAGCCATCTTGAATTTAAATTTTGGCGCGGAACTTTATCTACCTTTTTATCAACTACAACATTTCCAGTAACTTACTGAAGGTCTCCACTGAAGACAATTTAATTACATTACTACAACATTTTCAGTAACTTACTGAAGGTCTCCACTGAAGACAATTTAATTATATTACTACAACATTTCCAGTAACTTACTGAAGGTCTCCACTGAAGACAATTTAATTACATTACTACAACATTTCCAGTAACTTACTGAAGGTCTCCACTGAAGACAATTTAATTACATTACTACAACATTTTCAGTAACTTACTGAAGGTCTCCACTGAAAACAATTTAATTACATTACTACAACATTTCCAGTAACTTACTGAAGGTCTCCACTGAAGACAATTTAATTACATTACTACAATATTTCCAGTAACTTACTGAAGGTCTCCACTGAAGACAATTTAATTACATTACTACTACATTTCCAGTACATTTACTGAAGGTCTTCACAGAAGACAATTTACTTGTTAAACCCTAATAAAAATTTATGTTTGTTCTTTACCTTTCGTTGTTTTGCCTGTCTACTTATTTTTACTGTGCGTTTGTGCAGTAGAAAGAACACGTCTTATATATTCTATTCATTTTTACTTTGTTTGTGGATTCGGTAGTAGTGTGTAGTGTCTGGCACAAGGCCTTATTTTCTTAAGCCAGATCTGCACCGCTATCGGGTCCGCAACAAACTAACAAAAAAAAACGTGTTAGTAATACCCCCCCCCCCACAAACCTTAACCTTAAATGTGGCAGTTAACTGGACGAAATCGATGCGGGACTATAAAAATATAGTAAAACATTCATCCATCCCAAGTACTCACACAGACACGCACTCATTCTGACACAACAACAAAAACGAAAAAAAAAAACAAACCATACACACGAAACGAAAGGCGCCCCGCATCCACCAGAGAACTGACATCACTGACCACCTAACTAGGGAGGGGACGGGGAGTTAAACTAAAGAAAAAAATGGACAGAAATATTAGGGGTATGAGCAAACACACCCTAGCTAAGTTTACAGACAAAGAAAAAGAAAAACTAAAGAATCAAATACAAAAAACCTACTCTAGCCTAAATCCAGGGATGGGTTACCCGTTCAACCCAGGAAAACAATGTCCTGATGCCTAACCGGCATCAAAATGCCACTCCAGGTCAGCCCCTTCTACTCGGCACAAACGCACAAGATTCACCCACCTTTTGCCAAATTCTGATGAGGTAAGCGGCCGCCTTTCCGTCCTAATCTTGACTTTAAGCTGATGCTTAAAAACAAGATCAGTTGGGAAGAGGTGAACTTCTCGCCATCATAGAATTCCTTCTGACGCGTCGTCCAAATCACTACTCTCATAACACCTAGTAAGCAAAAGAACACATATTGTTCAGCCTTCGTCATCTGCGGCACCACATTGCTACAAACAGAATTGGCCTTAAGGACAAAGAACTTTCCCTGTAGCATGCGGACTATGAGGCCCTCAACAAACTTGCACAACGGCACTACCACCCTGCAATGAAAGAAGGCGTGACCAATGGTCTCGACTTACCCCATACAGCGTCGGCAGTTTGGAGATTTCTCCAAGCACGCTGAACAAAGTCTTTAGGCGACCCAGAGGGCTCCACGAATCATCAGCCAGGTGAATGATGCCTCATCGTTATTGAGGCATTTCAACCCAGACGCCCAAGGCCATATTGAGCGAGCCTCCTGCTTAGTAAGACCGAGCTCGTCAATCAGATCATCCTGAACGGACCCTCTGACTAATAGTTGATACAATGCCCTACGAGACAACGCCTGGGCGTTAGAGAGGCCATCCGACGCCCATAAGAGGCGTTTCAGAGCAATACGACATTCACGATAGAAGGAGCATTCGGCTCGGGGTAAACGGCGGGCCTTCTCCTCGCTCGAGTGCACACTTCTCAGGGATGGGAAGTTTATACTGACGTCTTCCTTCCAGAAGGTGCCCTCCTCATCCGATTCGCGACACATTCAGTCTAGGATGGCGATGCGAAGCATATATTGACGAATCTCAATGCTAGGCATACCTAGACCGCTTTCAGATGGATGAAGGCAACAGATCTCCCGAAATACCATAGCGGCCTTGTCTCTCCACAAGAAAGAGAATAAGAGCCTTACTAATGACATTAGTGTGGTATACAGAAGTGGAAGTACAGAGAGTCGGTAAAGGAGAATCGGGTAGATGTGTGAAACACATACTTCCGCCCTCCCCTTCAAGGAAAGATTCCTCCGAGACCACAGATTAACCGCGATCTCGGCCTTCTCTTGTACCTCCGACCAATTCATTTCCAACTGGAGATCAGGACCGAACTAGAGGCCGAGTATCTTGACCGGCCCATCCGTCCAGAGGAAAAGTCCGGGAAGAGAAACCAACAGACTTATCGCGGTTGATCTTGGCCCCTGTCACCATCTCATAACCACTGATCTCTTTGCTAACTTCCTCAATCTCGGCTCTGCTCGACAAAAGAACCGAAACGTCATCAGCATAGGCAGAATACCTGGCTGAGGTGGTAGCCCCAGGCAGGGAAATGCAAATGCAACAAATGCAACTGCTTCTAAACCAACAACAGCGGAAATATGGAAGTACCTCACGTGGACGTGATCCTACCTCACACCGAAGAAGCCTTTGTTGCGGACGAACGAACACTCACCGCGGTGGAATTTGCTGGTATCACCACACGTTTGGTAATGATGCAAGGAAATGCACCCAATCTTGCCGTCATAATACCAACAGACACCAGGGAAATGAGCAAACCATCGAGTGAACGAGATACAAACAAAGAAAGTCGCTTATTTTACGTAGTTCATCAAAATAACGGCTACAAATTCCTACTGAATGCTGGAGCAGCGGTCAGTGTCATTCCACTAGCACCTGGACACAAACCCAATCCTAGTCTTGTCAGACTACTAGCTGCAAATAGTACGCGCATCGATACCTACGGCACCAAAGACCTAACGCTAAATATTGGCATGCGCCGAGATTTTACGTGGAACTTTCTACAAGCATACTTGGGGCGGATTTTTTTTTACCCATTTCAACTGGTCGATGAACACGAGACACAGATTCCTTTTGGACACCGAAACCAATATCCGTATTACAGGAATCCGCACACAATACAATTCTACTGGGGTAACAACTTGCTATAATACAGAATCACTTGATATCTTGGACAAATTTATGGAAATTACAACACCCTTCAAAAATGTGAATAACATCAAGCATGACATAAAACACAGAATAAAGACTACTTGACAGCCAGTATTTTCATTTCCACGACGGCTACATCCGCACAAACATAAATTCGCTAAAAACGAATTACAAAATGCTAACGGGAAGGGATAATTTGTCCATCTGAAAGCCCTTATGCATTGCCCCTACACCTCGTTCCAACGGCGGATAATAAAGGATTTCGACCTTGTGTGGACTTCTGTAAATTAAATGCATCTACGGTCCTTGATTGTTATCCTGTCCCGCATATACACGATTTCGCACTCGGGTTACGCGGATCATGTATATTCTCCAAGATCGATCTAGCGAAAGCTTATTTCCAGATCCCGGTAGCGGAAGAAGATATTCCCAAAACAGCGGTGACAACTCCGTTTGGGCTATACGAGTTTGTCCGAATGCCATTTGGTCTTCGGAATGCTGCCCAAACATTTAAAAGACTAATTGACCAAGTCTTGAGAGCCTTATCATTCGTATACGCTTATATTGATGATATCCTCATTGCTAGCCACAGTACTGCCGAACACAAAGACCACTTACATCAAGTCTTTCAGAGACTATCCCAATTTGGCCTAAAAATAAACTTAGATAAGTGTATTTTCGGCACCACTCAAGTTAAATTTCTTGGACACATGATGGACCAACATGGGATTTACCCAGAAAAGTGGAAGCAATTGAAAATGTTCCTGTATCTACTTCCATTCGACAATTACGAAGATTCATCGGACTGATAAATTATTATCGCCGTTTCACCCCTAATTTGTCAACTATAGTTCTGCGTTTGACTAATCTGTTAGAGAAAAAAAAACAAGAACATTACTCTACAACAGGATGCACTTCATGCCTTCAATATAGCCAAACCAGCACTTACAAACTTTACTAAACTCACACATCAGCAACGACGAAAATGCACTCATCTTCCTCACTACGGACGCATCCAACATGGCATTAGGAGCTGTAATTGAACAGGAAATCGATTCAGTAAGAAAACCTATTTCCTTCTTTTCAGCAAAATTATCCAACACACAAACAAATTATAGCACCTTTTTTAGAGTAGTGTTGGCTGTATATTTAGCAATTAAACAGTTTAGTCACATACTCGAAGATAGAAACTTTGCGATACACACAGATCACAAGTCCCTCACTCATGCCATGAACTGTAGTGCAGACAAATACGCCCCTAGAGAAATTAGATATTTAGATCTTATTTCCCAGTACACAACAGACATTCGTTATATTAAGGGACAACAAAATATTGTGGCACACACATATATAACAGCGATTACCGACGATACATAGTCATGATTTAATTTCTGATGAACAGAAATCTGACTCTACTCTAACAGAAGTATTGTTGAATACCTCTTTAACATTGAAACAATTTCCAGTTCCTTTCGGTAATAAAACACTTTATTGTGACACTACATTAACCAACCCTAGAACATACATCCCCACCCACACCGAGGAAACAAATACTTCAACACCATCACAATCTTTCACACCCAAGCAAGTGATCCATTGTAAAAATTATAAGTGAATTATAATTTTGGCCAAACATGGCATTAGGCATTAGAAACTGGACATCAACATGCCTAAAGTGTCAGGAGAACAAAATACAACGCCATACCAAAACACCAATAGGTACTTTCAGCAACCCTGATGCAAGATTTAAACACATCCACTTAGACATCGTGGGTCGTCTATCGAGCTGTTAAGGTTATTCTTATATTTTAACTATTGTTGACAGATTTTCACGTTGGCCTACCACGATTGCACTGAAAGAAACATCAAGAACTTCAATCGCAAATGCTGTTTTAAATGATTGGATTTCTATTTTCAGAGTACCTAATGTTATCACCTCTGACCGTGGCATACAGTTCCGATCATCACTTTTTCAGGAATTCAGCAACTTGCCACAGCATACCACCCATGTGCTAATGGATTAGTGGAAAGATTCCACAGGCAGCTCAAGTCATCGTTAACCATGAAGGAAAACTCGATCAATTGGATTGATAATTTATTCCTTATACTCCTCTCTATAAGGAACATTATTAAAGACCTTGGCTGCACACCAGCTGAAATAGTCTTCGTTACACCCTTATCATTACCAGGACAATTTTTTGAAAATGACATAAACTCTACCAGGACAATTTTTTGAAAATGACATAAACTCTAATCCGACATCGTATTTCATACAAGAATTAAAAAATAAGATGTCGCAATTGAAATTCACACCTGCTCGAAATTCAAACACACACACATACACACCAACAAATCTATATACCTGCGAATACGTTTTTGTACGAGAAGACGCATTAAAAAATCTCTATCAGCAAAGTATCAGGGTCCATACAAAGTCTTACGCAGAGCGGAAAAATACTTCACAATACAAAAAGCTAATCAGTCAGACACAGTCGCTATGAATAGACCGAAACCAGCTGTTTTAAAAAAATAAAATCAACCATACACACATTCTCCTTATGTACAGGAAACACCCAAATCTAAAAATACATCATAATCCGACAATACACCGACAATTCAAACCAGATCAGGCAGAAAAGTCACTTTTGTCGGAGTTAGCTCCTCCTCAGTTCCTTAATCCTTCAACAGGGGTCTCTCTCCCCTGAGTATAAATACTGGCTGACCCTTCTCTCTCTCTCTCTCTTTTTCGACCCAGATACAGCGTTTCCCATATTCTGGGAACACGCTAAGGACAATACACGTACGTACGGACACTCAACACAACACACACACATAACGTCTCCATACAAACACTATGTAACTTTTCATGTCTTCGTGTGTTAATATATTTGTGTAACTCGTTATTAATATATATTTGTTTACCCATGTATATCGGTCTTGTTTATTTTCTTTGTCTTCTTTGGACTTAATTAATGTCCGACATTCTGATGTAGCTGGACCGGCCAGCAGGAAAGTTTAACCTTCTGATATCTCTTCACATCTTCACCCCCACGGTCCGCTACACTTTTCCTACATACTTCAAGACATACATTTATTACTAATTAATTGATACAACTTTTACCCGATCAATTTTCTAGAAGTGGGGCCTGGTCGTATCTCTTACACTAAACCGGATGTTGACTGCTCGACGGTTCAAGGCAGAATGCGAAAACGCGTCTATGCGCATCATGGCTCGATGCATGCTTTCGTTATTGAATGAAATAAAATGAACTTTATATATTGGCCAGTAGAAATAATTCCCGCTAAAAGACCCAGAGCCGATACCATGGATATAAATTCCCTGATTCAATGCTGCAAGAGAGAGAGAGAGAGAGAGAGAGAGAGAGAGAGAGAGAGAGAGAGAGAGAGAGAGAGAGAGAGAGAGAGAGACAGACAGACAGACAGACAGACAGACAGACAGAGACCCGGCTGCGATATCGACACGCAGAGGCTGGTCAAGAAAGCTGCAGGCACACTGAACGCGATACTTTTCAACTTTCATCCTACTTCACAAAACAGCCTGACCAACATTTTTTCTCTTTCTCTCTTCCTTCCCAACTCTGTTGCCTTTTATAACAGCAACGGATAGTGTAATAATGGCTTTGTATATATGTAAATAAATTATGCATTTATTTACCCAAAATACGATGTATTCCTTTTCCTCGAATTTACATTTACGAAGAAAAAATTAACCTCTTCAGCAGTAACAGCGACAAGTTTTGTTAGATACAATTAGAATATATACAAATGAGTTAAAAAAACTGTTAAATGTTTTGTGCTGATGTATTGTATCTGGTGTGTTTATTTTTAGCACGTTAGAAACTTTTTGAATGTGTCAATAAGATTTTGTTAAAAAAATAAACAGTTGTTTTGTGCAATTGTTTTTTTTTTAGTCAACCGAAGTTGCGTACTCTTAGTTGTGTTTGTATGAAATGGTTGAGTTATTAATACTTGTTAGTAGTGATGGAAAATGTCACTTTTGAAGTATAATAATGAAGTTTGTATAGTTTTTTGTTTGACAGAGAGAGAAAGATTATGCCAAATAGTTGTTGAGTCAGAGTTTGATTTGCGTGGGAAGATCAAGATTTTGAATTGCATTAATTTGTTTTGGCGTCTCTCTGGATGCTGGAATCTGACTGACTAAGTAGTTGAGTTTTTTTTCATTTTATATGTTTTTAGCTAGAAAAATAGGCTCAAGAAATTTGAGCGCCAAAGAGATTTTTCACGTGCATTTGAGGCTGTTAACCAATGAGAAACTGAGTTGTTGAAATTAGTGTTCTGATTGGATAACAGGTGTGTGTGGGTGTAAAATGGATTGTTCTGTTAGTAGGGGTGAAGGATAACGTGGATGATTCCACAAAATGATTCGAAGCAAAACGTTAGACGAACACAGAAGTCACATAGCAAGTGTGTTCGAGTTTGGTTTTAAACAGGCTGAAGACAAATGCGAATTATTTATGTCACATGTTAAATATTTAGGCTAAATTATTGATAAAAATTGTTGTCGACTAGATCCTAAAAAATGAGGACCATAAAGAATATGCCAGCTTCTTTAAACATTTCTACGTTACACTCATTTTTAGGAATGGCAAATTGTCGCTATATCCCCAAAAATGTATGAACTGAGAGATCCATTGAATGGGTTACTAAAATAGATAAACAATAGAATTAGTTGACTGACTGCCAGAAGGCATCAGAAAATTAAAAAAAAGACTAACTTCTGAGCTTGCGCTGCCGCGTTTTGAGCCTTCATTGGAAATAATAGTAGCTGCTACTGATGCTAGAGAATACGGTATCAGAACTGTATTACCACACACACACACACACACACACACACACACACACACACACACACACACACACACACACAAAGGAAAAACAAAACAAAATAATACTGCTGTTACTCATGTGTCAAGAACTTTATTACCAGCGGAAATAAATTAAACCAAATTAAAAAAGAAGCATTGACAATAATTCTGGCAATAAGAAAATCCACAGAATGTTACACGGTAGAAAGTTTGTACTATAAATCGATCATAAACCACGTTTGGAAATATTCATCTAAAAAAAGGCATTCCTGTACATTCGGCAAACTGCCTACTGATGGGCTACGATGTTGCTATGATATGATTTCACTAATTAATATTTGCCATCTAAAAAATAGGACATGCTGATAATCTGTCGAGATTAATACCCATGTGTGGGGGTCTGCTTGAAGATACAGTCATTGCCTCGATAAAAGCTGAGGAAGAAATAAAATATACTCTATGGATAAAAAAAACCGTTATCAATTACGAAAGAAGATATTAAGAGTAAAACCCAGAAAGATGACAGTATTATAAAAATGAGCGAATATCTGAAGAGTGGTAAAAAAGGAAAAACAAATGAATTAAAATAAAAACGTTCGGCGGCAAGGAGAAGTCATTTTCCATATGTAACGGATATTTAATATATAGAGAACGAGTAGTAAGACTTTGCAAAAACATATTGAAACAGTTTCATGATGGACACCATGGGATATCTCGCATGAAAGCATTGATGTAAAGTTACGTATACCGGAAGGGCACGGATCAGGATATCAAAGATCTATTGTAGTATTGCCAAGATTGTGCGTTGACAGCTAAATAGACATCAGTAAAAATTCAACCATGGCCAAAAACAAAAAAGCCATGGTCCAGGTTGCATATGGATTATGCAGGACCAATGAATGGCTGATACTATTTAGTAATAGTAGACAGTTTTTCTAAGTGGACAGAGGTGGTAAGATGTAGCAGAGCGACAGACAGGGGTACCATTAAAAATTAGTTTCAGATAACGGTGCACCGTTTACAGCAGCTTAATTCAAGAAATTTTTCAGAGAACAGGCCGTCGTACATGTAACAATGGCACCGTACTGTTATGTCCATTAAGAATGATAAATCATAATTTTAGTTAAATAGAGTTATCACCCTGGCAAAGATAAGGAAAGGAGTTTGTGATTCATTATAAATACAATAAATGGCGACGAGGATGAGATTATTTCTACCTCAGGGAACCGGATGTATTCATCTATGACTACAAGTAGGTAGCACCTGAGGGAAAAGGACCAGCAAAATCAATGGCAAGTAAACTCCATGGTGGTAGTGGTGTGGGTTGTAGATGTTCACATGGACTGTGGTCTGAGTGAGATACCTGGCAGGGTATGCATGATTTCATTGTATCATCTACGAACCTATCAATTCCAGGAAACCATACCTTTTCTCTGACGCATTGTTTTGTTTTGACTATGCCTTGGTGAGCCTGGTCGGCAATGGCTATGGTCTTCTGACGTAGAGTTGCGGGTATAATTATGCGATTTTTTCTAAAGATAAGTCCATCGTAAATGGAAAATTCATCCTTGAATTTGCTGAAATTCTTTACTTTTAGGTCTATCCAACGGCTAGTTTGTATGACTTGCATCAATTTTTGGAGTTGGTGGTCCTTTCCAGTAGCAGACTTTACTTCCCTCAAAGTGAAGGATTTGGGTATTGCATTTTCCACAATTTAAGCGATATATGCTTCTCCTGCATTATCACGTGTGGGTATTTCATAGGGGTGTCTGCTGATGTAGTCAGCAGGGTTGTTTTCATCCCGTCGAGGTCTGTATATTAGATCCATGCTGTATGGCATTAGGCGTAGACGCCATCTCTTTAGCCTGGCTGTGATGGGTTTTGTGTTGTTCATAATTTCAATTAGTGGCCTGTGGTCTATGATGACTGTGGGCTCCAAACAGATAAAGATGAAAATATTCGACTCTATACACAACTGCTAGATATTCTCTTTCAGTCTGTGAGTATTTCTGCTCTGTTTTTGTGAGGGCTCGACTCCCATAGCAAATGGGTCGGCCTTCCTGCATAAGGATTGCTCCTAGCCCTACTGGGATGGTATCCACCAGAATTTCTGTCGGTTTGTTGGGGGTTGAAATACGACATGACTTTACTACTGGTGAGTTTGTTAAAATCACTTTGATCACGTTTTCCCCATTTCCAGATTGTGGATTTCTTTGTCAAAATTCTTAGGGGTTTTGTGATAGTGGCATATCCTGGGATGAATTTGGCAACATACTGTGTCAAGCCCAGGAATGGCCGGATTTCAGTCACTGACGCTGGTAGAGCAGAGTTAATGATGACGAATTTTCACTGAATCTGGAGAAATTCCAGTCTCTCCAAATACATGACCATGGAATCTTAACTTCTTAACAGAGAAGAGGCATTTTCCTCTTTTGATGTTTTGTCTCACTCTCACCGAGTCTCTTTAGGGTGCATTTCAGGTTTCTGTCGTGTTCTGTTTGCTTTTCTCCATAAACAATTGCTCCTGAGATGTTCTTCAGAAGTTCCAATATTGTATTCTGGAATATCTCAGCTGCTGCGTTGACTCCGAATAGTAGTCTTTTGTACCTTCTGAGACCCACATGGGTGGTAAATGTTGTGATATATCTGTTTGCCTCATCTAATTCTAACTGATGGTATGCATTTTTCATGTCCAGCTTGCTGAAAACTGTTGCGCCATTTAAATCTGCTATCAGGTCATCAATAGTCGGCATCGGGTGTTTGATTCGCTTAATTGCGCGATTGGCTTCTCGTATGTCTAAGCAAAGACGCAATTTACCTATTTTGGGAACAGCAACTATTGGGCTGACCCATGGTGTTGGACCTTCGACCTTTTAGATGATGTCCAAACTATAATCTTTCTAGCTCATTTTCTACATCCTTGCGGACATGGAAAGGAACACGGCGATGGATTTGAGCAACTGGGGTTACATATTTGTCAATGTGGATAGTTGCTTTGCCATGCAACCCATCGCACTACCAAACAAACGAAGGAACTGATCAGGTATGCTTTTCGGGCCTGCCTGTAGAGAAAAATGAATCAGGTATAGTTGTTGAGCTGTGTTTGTGTGTAATACGTAAAAAATTGCCTCGACTGTTGACGATTTGTAGCTGATTTTTTGTTTGAAAGCATACACGAACGGGAGGGGAACGTTTGAATTGAATGCATAAATTTGGGGTACAGGCTTCTGGAGCAATGGCGCCATGCGGCCAAGTGATTCATATGCCGACTTCCCAAAATATTTACTGAGGCACCTGTGTCAATTATGAAACTTGATTTGTACATTATACAAAAAAACAACCCCCCCCCCAAAAAAAACAACAAAAAAATCCAACCTTGAAGTCCTTATCCAAAGTAGGGGAAGACTGTTACATTAAGAATGATAAATCACTATTTTAGTAAAATAGAAGTATTGCCCTAGCAAAGAAAAAAAAAGAGAACTCTTTTGGTTGGAAGTTTTGTTTTGTAGTGAGTGGCTTCCAGTACCGCCATTTTTGTGAATAAACCTGCTATTTAGTTTGTGATTCATTATAAATACAATACGTACGACTCGATATCAAACGGACGCGGAGAAAAATTTGTAGATACTTTTAAAAGAGCCTTGAAAAAATCAAGGGTGAGGAGAGGAGATGGAAGAGTTACTTCAACAATTTTAGGCCGCTTATAGGCAAACTCCAAACCCAATCACACTTGATGGTACTTCCCAGAACAAATGTTTAATTGGAAAATAATATCAGCATTTGATAAACTGATGCCGACGAGTACACTGATAAAAATTACAACCTTTTCCAAAAAGGCAAACCAGTATTATTTCGGGTTTACTAAGTAGGTAAACAAAAATGGGAATCGAGAAGGGTCTACAAACGCATCAGCAAGGTAATGTATTTTACTCAGGGAAAATGGCCTACACAAGAAGTATATAAATCAGTTAAGATTCAGGAAATATAAAGAAAGCAGTTAGACATTATTATTGGAGCAACTATGTCATTTTCTCCAGTTGTTAAAAAAACAAAATGTTTTTTTTTTTACACGGGGAGATGTTATACACCGAGCGATGAGGTGGACTCACCCACACGTGTATAAATGTGAGAACGGAACGTGGGACTAGAGGACGCAGAAAAAACCGTATTTAGTTATGATCAATGAGGATGAAGTGGATATTGGAAGTATAAAATATGCTGTGTGTGTGAAGTTGAAGAATGGGGACTGTGGGAGTGTTGGAAAGAGCCATGGAAAGAGGGATATCAGTTGTAAGATCTTAAAAGAATTTTTTTCCTTGGGAAGATATGGAAGAAGAGATAATGCCTCCCTTCTTATCCCGAACATTAACAAAAGCGCATACAAATACAAGAATCAAAACTACTGCGTGAAATTTAAAAGGAACAAACATTTATTAGAAAACATTAAAACAATATATATAACAAAATACAATATTTTACAAAATAGGCTTGCACAAAAAATTCCTTTTGTGCGCCTTATTAAAACAATGCCAGGATAACAGATGAAAAGATATATAAATGATCTTAAAATATTTCAAAACAATTTTTGAAAATGGGAAAAAATGAAAAGGTAATACAAAACTCTGAATAAGACAGAAAAAAACCCACTTTAAATGAGGTGTACCCACCTAATAGGAAAAAAAAATCACAGAACGAAGGGGCAATTTCAAATCATTGGTGTCACGGGTGACTTTACAATATATCTGTTTTAAGAACACAGTTCTATTTACAGGTTTCAGTTCCTTTTTCTTGTGCTTCTCAAATGGCAGCCAAAATTGCTTTCAATCGTGGTCCTTATCATTCAACCTTCAGAGTGAAAATATTTTTGTTACTTCGTCTTCTTAGTTATCGCATGGCCAACTAGTATTATATGGCCCTACATGTCACTTAACAATCTGAATTCTAACAGGCCGATGTAATGTAAAAAAAGTGAATGGCTGCTTAGAAAATTGCTAATGTAAAAGGGAGGTAACTTTAAAAATTGAATTCTTAAAACGTAAATTAACAACGTACAATTACGTAGAATTTATCAGACGTCATTTCAATTCCCTAGACATGTTTTCAACATTAAAATGCATATTTACACATTTTTTTTTACTATGTTGGGATTGCTATGAAATGAGTTTGAAATCAGAAGGTTTTTTGGTTTGAGATGATAAGCGTGAAAAGCATGTTCTTCATATTAATCACAACAATATTAAGCATAGACATACAAGTTGAATAAATCTCAAGGCAAAATTGAACAAAGAAACAACGGTAGTCGTGAATTCAATTAGAAAACACTGAACATTTATATACAATTAATACAATTTGGAAAAGCTGGTGTTTTGGTTATATGGATGTTTGACGAAATGTGAATTAAGTATCTTAATGAATTACAGTTCAGGAATGTTCCTTTGTTTAGAAAATGTTCACATGTAATATTAAGGAAAATTTATCGAGGGATAAATTTTAAAGTAATGTAATGCGAGATTTTTGTTGATTTTTGTTTGTTCTTGTTTTGACAGAGTTATTCACCCTGGACTGTATTTTTTTATCTTAATGCTTGAATTGCAGTTTCTGTTTAGTAGTGTAGATAACACTTTTTTTTTAGAAATGTGCAATGAATTCAGAGAGAGACAGAAAGAGGTTGAAAGTTGAGTCAGGTGTTGACGCGCGCAAAGTCCTTTAGTCAAAATGTAGACACGCGTGGATCTGTGTGGAATCTCTCTGAAGGCGAATATCTGACAATATTTATTGCTGTGAATTACAACAAATGTGTCACAAGGCCAAAAGAGGTGGTGGGGAAAAGGACGGTCATCAGTTGTCTTAATTTTAAACTTAGCTAGCCACAACCACTGACCCAATGATACCAAACCATATTCCTACCACCAAAACAACGCATTCATACTTACCTTTCTTACTACACCCACCAAAATACCTCATCTATCTAGATTGAGTCGACGACAAAAATCGGCAGCAAACGTTCTAATTTAGGATTTTAATTTATCCCACCAGTCATTCCCTAAAATCGCCTCCGTCAATTCTCTCTGTATTATTAGTAGCAGCTGGTCCCGAAAATCCTGTTCACCAAATAGTGAGCAGTTTAATTTCCAGTACCCAGCCAACCTAACCTTAGGCTTATCTAAGTTTACACGGACCCGGACAAGCCTATGATCCGTATAAACTATATAATGGAAGCTTGGACACCCTAAGAGCCCTACATCGACTTTCCTAACTAAAACTCGGTCGAGGTAGCTCGCAAGCGTCCCAGGAGCCGAGTTGCCACTATTTGTCCAAGTCCATGCTACCTTCCGAGGGTGCTCATTCCGGTACTTATCGACAAGATCAAACCCGCCGATAAAGTCCCGAAATGGTTTCACATTAGGATTGTTAGTACCCGGTTTTTGCCCTATACGATCTATACCGGGATCAAGAACAGCATTCCAATCCCCCGCTAAAATTACCTGACGAGATGTCGTCAAAAACGGCTCGATCTGCCGAAACAAACCAGGTCGCTCAGAATGGTTATTGGGTGCATAAACCCCAATGAGTCGTAGAGCCTTATCCTTTATGGTAAAATCCAGCACGCAAAGCCTGCCCACAGGATCTGCGAAGACAAGAGTACATGCACCCTTCAAAAACTTGCTCACTAGCCAAAAGATACCCCTCGAACGACCATCAAAACATGCTGAATAAAGGGAGAACCCCTTAGACAGTATGTCCTCACGGTCATGAGAAGAAAACCGGGTCTCTTGCACACAACAAACATTCACCCCGAGACGCTGAAGGTCACGAGAGAGCCTTGCCTTGCGAGACTTGGACCTCAGGCCCCACACATTTAAACTTGCTAACCAGAGAGCCATAGTGAAGCCGGTTAGTGTTGAATTACTCGTTTGAACATGGCCGGGGTAAGGATACCGACAGCCTCTCCCATAGACCCATGGCCCATCTCAGTCTAGATGGTACCGTCTTGGGAGATCCCGCCGATATCCCAGGGAAATGTCAGTTTTAGTGCTATATACAGGGATGGGTGAACTAAAACGGGGACCCTCCCTGCACAAAATTGTTTTAAATTTTTCAACTGTTGGTTTTGAACAATTGCGATTGGTAGAGCCATCTTAAAAGACATGGTAGCCTCATCAAGCATTGCCCAAATCTGCTTTGCTCCAGCTCCTGTTCTTATTACTGTAAGAACCCTTTGAGCAAGGGGGAAATTTTGAGGTACTTCAATGTCCTGATCGGCAAACTGCCTTATAGAAAGCAAGTACTTAAGGTCTTTTATTCGGTTCCCATAATCCCGGTGTTTCTCAGTCTGGACAGGGGAAATGCGACAAGCAGTCTCTCCTGTGTTGAATATGAGCTTCTGTGCCTTTTTCTTTTTAAGCTCCTGTGTGGGGCTTCTTTGCTGTTTTGAAGAGTGGGGAGGCATTTCTGATTTTTTAACAGGGGAAGGACTGGGAGTATGCAGAGGTGTGTAGGAAGATTTTTGTTTAATGGGGGAAGGACTGGGTGTGTTGAGAGGGATGTGAAAAGATCTATGTCTATAAGGGCTGGGTGGGATCTCTACTGAGGGGAAGCGATTTGGACGGTGTTATCCGGGGGAAGGTCGTTTCTTAGGTGAGGGGGTGGACCGGGTAAAGGACGTGGAAGGAATAGGATTTGGGGGTTGAGACAGGTTTTGTTTATTCAATTTCTTTTTCAGCTCCTTAATTTTTTCTGATTTTTCAAAACCCCTATCAAATTTTCTTTGTTTGTCTTGAAAAGACAGTTGAGAGGCCGGGGCATCGCCCTTAACGTTGCCAGAGGGAGTGTGTCTTTCGTCCTTGGGGCTTCAGGGGACTGAGGACCCGCTGTCTGGCGCTTCCCTCTGGCCTTACCAGCTACCAGCAATTTCCCCTCTCCCTTCTCCGCAACTGCACTAGCAGAGGGCGAAGGCTCTTTGTGGAATGTGGCCTTAGATGTTTCGCCAACCGGAGGTTTCACAGACCCGGTCCCGGAAGCTGGCACGCCCATTACAGGCGAGGCGGAAGGTAAAGACGCGGTCAGAGAAGGATTTTGGTCTACTGGAGCTTGACTTCCAGAGGCCTTCTTCTCTGGGCAGGAAGAGGAAAGGTGACCAGGTTTCCACACTTCCAGCATACAGGTTTGCGACCGGTCACAATGACCGGCAGCTTCAAGCGTCCAACATCCAGACAGTTGGGGATCGAGCGGAAGGCATTTTCGTCCAACATGATTTCAAAGCACCCCCACCCCGTTCAGGCTATCGCAGGAAGCGCCCAGAATTTTGCCATACTGGGACAAAAAAGCAGCGAGATGTTCCCCGATAACCTGAGGAGGCACCTCGTATATTGCCACACTGGTCCTACTTCGGCCTTCATACTCCGTGCGCAAGATAAAATCTTTGGTTATTAAGTCACGGATCGATGGCGCAACGCAGTCTTCTGGCGTGGGTAACAATACGTCCCACATGAAAAATCCGGCCCCCTTAACTATTCTGAGGGGCTTGATCCCCAAGGACTCCAGTGCTTTCAACACTGTGTTTTTTGTCGTGCGACAAATTTTGCGCGTACGCTTGTCGATGACGAAAACTGACACTATTCTTTTGTCAATTTTTCTCAATTCTATGGGGTCTTCTAAGAGTCCACCTTCTACGACAAGGTGAGTGTTATGTTTGCGTGAGTTCTGAGGACCGAGCAATGCATTTGTTGATTGGAAATAATTACCAAGAACGTTTTTAGGTTTACACCATTTTATTAATTACTAGATAAACTGAGTTAATACTACTCTACAAAAGAATTAGTGAAATATGGAGAGACGTTTGCCACACGTGTCCCGGTGTAGTCCGCCATCTTGGATCTCTCTCTGTATTGCCACACTTGACGTTTGACGTCACGATGTCCAAAGCAAGTGGGATAACTCTTACAATACTTTGGAGTTATCTCCCTTTATGTTTCCTTCCAACAGTGAGCGTAACTCTTAGTTCGCTCCAAGAACTCCGCTAAATTGAAAATACAGTTTGGAGGGGACTTCCAACAAGAGGGCGATTCCCCAGCCTCTGAATTTTCTATAATCTTGTCTATCTTTGAGGCACTATTGACCTCCATACAATTTTCATTATTGCCATTTTGGGCATCCATACTTTTAGTGCTTTGGCCATTTTGGGCTTCCATACTTTTAGTATTTTTGCCATTATTGGCTTTAGTAGATTTACGGGGGGTATTTCCCATGACTTTATTCGGAGAAGTATCTGAAAGCACAGGGTACTCCTCTGTATCATCTTTATCGGGGAGCTTTTTCTTTATTGAAAAAAGATGTTTTTTAACCGACCTTTTTAGTTCAGGGATGACAAGTTTTTTCTTTTTTATAAGAAAGGACGAAGAATTTTTTTCTTCTCCATTTTAAAAACGTGGGGAGGGGAGAGGAGGGGGGAAGTGTAGTAAAAAACAAAGTACGCCTATAGGCGGTGTGTGCGAGGGGGAAACCTAGATAAGTAAAGTTCTCATAATAGTGAAAAAAAAACCCAACAAAACGCTAGACAAGTAAACAACAAAGAATACGAAACTTACAAAAACAGACGGAGCTAGTTACAAAAACAAAATGTCTGACGCCAAAAGAAATAAACAAAATAAAATAGACAATACAAAGGTTAGAACAGAATAAATGGACAAATAGACAGAACGAGGTTTATTACGGAATAAATATGCAATACAAAAATGGAAACGAAAAACAAAACACGAAAAACTGAAAGGATATTAAAAGAAAGAAATACAGAATTAACGGGTAGTCAAAAAATGAAGCGATAAACGGACAGGGGTTACAAACAAAAGAAAAACGAAGGTATAATTAAAAGAGAAATTAAGGAAAAAGAAAATTAAAAAGAAAAAGGAGTAAAAATAAGGGGGGTAAAATTAAAAAATGTGGAGGAAAAAAAAAGATAAAGAAAAAATCAAAATTTTTCAAAACAGTCGTAAAGAACAAAAGACAGTAATAAAGTCACACTTAACAGAAACACAGTTCAAACACAATCAGGGCAATTTCCAAAAAATCGGATAGCAAAACAACGGAGTCAGTAAAGGTCAACAATCAAGGCGAATATCTGACTGGTGAATTGGACTGAAATTTGTTCTTTTATTTACTTTGAGAAGTTGAAATAGGCTCCAGAAACATTTGGCGGTAAAACACATAAGCCGAGTTTCGCAATGTGTGATGTTGATTGGTCGAAACTAGCTCTTATGGAATAGTCTGTTTTTTAACGGGGGTGAGTGGAAAAATATGGACGATTCCACAACTAATCTATGAATTATAAACGGTTGAGTTACTTCGCTTTTATGATTTCAATTGCGTATATGACCCGTTTTGCAAATGAACGTTTTTAAGTAAATAGTCCATTGCATTTTAAAATGGTTAACAAATGATGTTCTAGTGGATATGTTACTAACAGTGAAAAGGTATCGGCATTTTTTTTCCTCTTGGAAAATCCGACCTCGTAGAAAAATGGATAAAATTCATTAATTGTATTGATTGGTTTCCTACGAAAAATTCAGTTCCCTATATGAAACATTTTGAAGATAAATTTATTTTGAAAGGAAAACGAAACAAACTGAATTGGGATTTACGCCCAATACCCACAATACATGCAGAAAAAACAAGAAAACCATCTCTTTTGTTGAATACAAGGGAATTCAGAAAGCTTCCAAAACAATGATTGGTAGGGATTTTGTTTCAGCTGATGCAATAAAGGATTTTACTCAAATGGATGAAGCAAAGTGTTGTTCTAACTGCTTTGAATTAAAAAAGGAAGATTATATTCTAATTTATAGAATAGTCTTTGACCATGAAGCACATTTTCTATCTATAAACGAATGTATTTGCATTGACCAAAACTTTCTCATCCAGATCCAGTGCGATGGAACCCCTATACCATTACCACAGTGGTTTATACATGGACATAATGCTAAACATACAAGAATTAGCATGTTAGAAAATGTTCCAAGCTACATACAAAACGTGGTGGGAGAACAACCACATTAAATTCTGAAAAAATTACAAAAAAAGCTAACATTACCAACCAAGAGGTCGTCCTTCATTTTCTGCAGAACTAGTACGTTATGCCTTACTACTGTCTCAAGAAGCCTACAAATTACTTCTGGGGAAATTTCCATTATTTCTATATTAGAGAAAATTTAAAAAAAATAATTAAACGTTTTCAATATGAAATGTGTTCCTTGGTCATGCTAGGCAATGATAGTAATGGTGCTACAGAGAAGCAGTACTTACTTTCTCGAGGATCTCTTATGTTTCCATCTAGTGAAATGGCAGAGTTCGTTTGTGCTTGTTATGCTATACTTGACTATGCAGATAAATTTATTGTAAAGCATGAATCACTGCAAGAGAGACTGCTGAAAGAATTTTGGAAGCTTATTCTCCAAAATATGTTTTTATACTGATGAAAAACAAACTCTAAAAGAAATTCGCTTTGCAGCAAAAAAAAAAAAATGTTGTGAATATATTTTACAACAACAAACAAAAGTTTTCATCGGATGAAGTTCGAAACAATATTGTAGAATGTTTTAAAAAAATGGCAAGGGTCAAAAGAAAATTCATTTATAGAAAAACTGTTAGTAAGTTTGTTTTTTTTACTTGTATTTGTTTTGCATTACTACTTAATTCTTTAATAACTTATTTTGTTTGTTTACAATCTTTTATTATTACTTTTCTGTTTAAAAAGATAAAAATAACTTGTTTGTGTATTTTTGGACGGTTTTAACATGTTTTACATAAAACATATATTGACTATAAACCAAATAAGTATGGTAGAAATTAGCCTGAAATGTAACAAGTGTGATCGTATATATTAGTGGGCCGTGGTTGTCGAAAAATCTGGTTACTGCATTCGTGACAATTTCTGTGCCTTCAGATTGAAAAGATTTATTACCTTTTCTTTAAAAAGTTGCTCAAAATTATCTGCTGGCCCATCTTATATAACAATTGAAAGGGCTCTAGCGGACCTTAACTTCAAATTTACATGAATGCTAAGTCCACGCTTTTGATTGGATAATAAATAGTAATAATATATATTTTTTTAAATTTGAAAAATGAATTTGAAATAATACACTTTGATCGAAATATTTTAGTGGTTCTTTTAGAGCTAAGTCAAAAAATAGAAATTTTTTACATACTATAAAATTTTTATTTCTATTTAAAAAAAGAATTTAAAAAAAAGTCAAATTAAATGTAAAACCGTCTAGGTGTTGTTTTTTTTGTTTATTTACACGTCTTTTGAGAGAGGTGTATTTTTTGTAAGCCGGATGGTGTGTGTAAAAAAAAAAACTGTGCGTTTTTTATGACCCTTTCGGATCAGGAATTTGCCGCCAAAATTGTTTGCCAAACTCTGATTTCTTCTGTGAAATCGTGCAATTTTTATGACCCTTTCGGATCAGGAATAGCCGTCAGAAGAAAAATTTTTGAAGGGCCTTTTTTTATATATTGGCCAATGAAAATTAAGTTTTCGAGACCCGTAGAAATTCCGGATGGCCCCAAGTGGAGCCGACTTTTTCAAATAAAAGGGAGGGCTTTAAGAAACAAAAGAGTAGAAACGAAAAAAATAACGAAAGGGAGCCGAAGCAGAGATCTGAGACGACACGCAGTTGGCAGACCACTTAACACCCTCTCTCTAGATTGACCGGCAAGTGGGCCATAAATCAGCCTTTCTTCAACTACCAAAAAACCAACCTTTTCCAAAACCAATCCGGCCTGCTGTCAACGAAAATTCTTCAAAGGAGGTGGGTGCCTTTTGTGAGTTCTGCTAAGTGGTGGTCTCTTTAAAAAAAAAAAAAACTTTATCCCTTTTTTGTATTTTTGTAAAGGGTCTAAAAACTTTACCCCTTTTTTTGTATTTTGTAAAGGGTCTAAAAACTTTATCCCTTTTTTGTATTTTTGTAAAGGGTCTAAAAAACTTTATCCCTTTTTTGTATTTTGTAAAGGATCTAAAACTTTATCCTTTTGTAATTTTAAAGGGTCTAAAATTTTAAAAGACCAGAGTTGGACTAAACAATTAATTTCATAGCTTGTTTCTGTGGGTATTTCCTTTTTAGAAACCCCAGGAAAATATTGTTATCCTGCCGTGTTAGGCGCACAGAAGGAAATTTTTGTGCAACCTTTCTTGTTCTTGTCTGTACCTTTTGTGATTATTGTAAAATAATTGTACAGTAAATGTTTTTTCCTGTTTTTAAAGTTTTACGCAGTGGTTTGTCTTGTATCGTTAACTCGCGCTTACTAACGGCAGCTATCGTTTCTTCTGCCAACTAAATTTTGTGTCTGGCACAAGGAGTTGGTAGGAGAGTGAAAAAAAAAGAAACAAAATTTTTACAATACAAATGTAACAAATTTTCATAAACAATATGTTTTTCTTTTAAATGCACTTCTCTAAAAAGTAAATGTATAAGACATACACAGACGATTATAATATTTATTTGTTTATTTTCACTCTTTTATTAATTATCATTTTTAATTATTTTGTATTTTTAACTAATATTTTTTGTTATAATCAAGGATGATTACTTTGGTGCAGTTTTACAGCGAGGAGCAGATAGTTTGATGGTTCTGGAAAAATGAGCCTCTAGTGCGGAACAATTAAGTAAACTATTATGAGAGTTCTGAGAGTTCTGAGAGAGAGAGCGAGAGAGAGAGAGAGAGAGAGAGTACCACGTGTGTGTATGCCCCGGCGGTCAGAGAGGTAAAAAGGTCGTTCCTTCCAGAACGGAAGTAAAGACAAAAAAAGGCAGAAGAGTTCTACTCACTAAAACGGGGCCACAACTCTCATGAGACAACTGTGGTATCCCTACAAGTACCCTCTCCCTAGACAGGTTCATTAACCTGCACTAGAGATACAACTAAAATATAACAAAAACAAAACTTCACAACATGTATTACAAATTTAAAGAAACATAATGAAAAAGGAAGAGTTCAATGTGGAGGGAAGAATATCCTCCGGTTATAGTTCTGCTGAACCAAAACCTGGAAATGACTTATGTCAATAAATGTTTGGGCCATCTAACACGACGGCCAGATATGGTCACAGTCTCTTTAACTACCCCCGGTGCTACTGGTGATGGAGTAATCACTGAAGTGTCCATGCTGAGCCAGGTAGTGTCCAAAAAGGCAGGCTTTAATCTGTCAACAGTAATGCTTTGTGTTGCATTGTTAATGCTCACCACAAAGTATTTTGAATGTCTCTCTAGGACTTTGAAGGGTCCTCTGTAGGCTGGCTGCAATGTGTGGGACTTAGCCAAGTCCCGCACAAAAACATGTGTGCATGTCTGCAGTAGTTTAGGCACATATATCTGCCTTTGAACCTGTGCAGAAGACTTATATGCCAAGTTCGCCATGCTCGCGGTAAGCCGATCAACGAACGAGGTCAAGTTCAAAACCTTTTGTGGAGGTTGCAGGAAAAACTGTCCTGGGAGTCTGAGTGTGGTGCCATAAACTATCTCAGCAGATGAACACTTAAGATCGTCCTTAACCGCAGTGCGGAGTCCCAGAAGAACCAACGGTAGATTCTCCAGCCAATTTGCCTGATCCGTCACGGCCCTTAAAGCTGATTTAAGTGTACGATGAAAACGTTCCACTAAGCCATTAGCCTCGGGATGATAAGCGGTGGTTTTGACTCTCTTACTCCCCAAGATCCTCATCAGTTGGTTGAACAGGTCTGACTCGAATTGCCGCCCTCTGTCTGTAGTAATTAAAGCAGGGACACCCATCCTGAAACAAAAGTCCTTGCAGTGGTATGTGCCGTAATGTCCGACATGAGAAGAGCCTCACACCAACGGGAGAAACGATCAACACATGTTAATAGATATGTCTTTCCCTCACATGAAGGGAGTGGTCCTGTGATGTCCACGTGCTCATGTGCAAACCGCTCGTCGGGTGATGGAAAGGATCCAGGAGGTGAACGGGTATGTCTCCCCACTTTGGCCCTCTGACACGGCACACATGTCTTTGGCCATTGCCGAATGTCAGTTTTCATGCGTGGCCAAACAAATCTGTCTGTGATCAGCCGTATTGAGGCATTAGCTCCTGGGTGGGACAAATTGTGCATGGAGGAGAATAATGTCTTCCGCATTGACTCAGGCACGAAGGGGCGCAATCGTCCGGTGCTGGTGTCACATGCAACTTCCAAATCTGTGTTTGGAATATGTATTTTCGTCAACGTCAAGGAGGTGTGGTTCTCTCGTAGCAGATGCTGTAGCTGCTGATCCTTTTCTTGTGCTTCCACAAATGATTGATGTTCCAAGCACGGGTCCAGCACAAAAGCATTTATGCCACGAGACATAGTGTCTGCAGGTATGCTGTCAGTTCCCTTGACGAAACGGATATCTGAAGTGAATTGTAACAGATAATCCAAGTGTCTGGTTTCACGTGGGGAATACTTGTCAGAGTTTGACTGAAAAGCCCCCAACAGGGGCTTGTGGTCTGTCAGTAAGTAGAAAGTCCGCCCTTCCAACAAATGTCGAAAGTAACGGACAGCTGAATAAGCTGCGAGAAGTTCACGTCCAAATGTGCTGTACCTGGATTCCGTAGAAGTTAGTTTCTTGGAAAAGAAGGAAATTGGTTTCCAGTGGTCATCGATCTTCTGCTGTAGTACTGCTCCCACACCAATCAAAGAGGCGTCAACTGCCAAACACAACTCGCTACCTGGGACAACATGTGACAATTCAACTGCTCGGGACAATAAAACCTTAATTTGATTGAAGACTGCCAAGGCTTCATCAGACAAAACTATGTCACAATTTTTGACATCAGTTAGAATATCTGTCAAGGGTTTTATAACCTGCGCACAATTTGGCAGGAACCTTCGAAAAAAATTTACCATCCCTAAAAACTGTCGCAATTTTCTCATGGTATCTGACAAGGGAAAGTCAGAAATGGCCGCCACTTTAGATGGAGAAGATGAAACTCCAGCTGAATTAATGCGGTGACCTAGGAAAATAACCTCAGACTTTCCAAACTCACATTTTACTGGGTTGATAACAACCCCAAATTTCTCAAAACGCTCGAAAACAATCTGTAAATGTTTAATATGTTCTTCCATGGAAGAACTGGCTATAAGTACATCATCCACATAGGCACAGACAAAGTGCAGACCGTGCAATACATGGTCGATAAATCTCTGAAAAGACTGTGCCGCATTTCTTAGTCCAAATGGCACGCGCAGAAACTCAAACAACCCAAATGGTGTTGTTATGGCAGTCTTTGGAATGTGTTCGGGTTCTACCGGAATTTGGTGGTAGGCCCTGATAAGGTCTAATTTAGTGAATACGCACCTATCCTGAATGATGGCCGTTACATCATATATATGAGGAATGGGATAACGGTCAGGTTTAGTGACAGAGTTGAGTGCCCTATAATCCACACAAGCGCGCCAGGTACCACCACTTTTGGGTACCAGGTGCAAAGGAGATGCCCAGTTACTCTTTGATGGCCGGATAATACCAAGTTCCATCATTTGGGTAAATTCCGCTTTCGCCACACTCAATTTTTCCGGTGCAAGACGACGAGAACGGCTGTGTACAGGAGGACCGCTAGTAGCAATGTGGTGTGTTATATTGTGGGGTAACCTATCTTTGTGAAAAGCCGGTTTGGTAATGCTCTCAAACTTTTTAAGGAGTTCGCAGAACATAGGATTATCTTCCGTGTTAGCCACCGTAGGACATAATGGAATTACATTATGAATGGCTCCCGGTGATTGAGTATTTGTCTTAGGGTCTGTTAGACAACGTCTGTGAACATCAATGAGAAGACCAAATTTGTGTAAAAAATCTGCACCCAATATGGCCTTCTCTACATCCGCAAGGACAAAGAAATGGGTGAAAACCCGTCTCAGACCCAAATTCAATGTAAGGCACCTCTGACCATAAGTCTGGATGAGCGACTTATTTACGGCCTGCAAGGTAAGTTTGTGAGGGCCTTTTAACTTGTCTGCCCTAGTGGCAGGAATTAAAGATATTTGCGCACCACTGTCCACGAGAAAACGTATACCAGTAGTGCGGTCCGAAACAAATAGTAAGCGACAAACCTCTTTCATACCAGCGCACCGGGTCGCCTCCGGTCGCCAGCCTAGGCTTTTCCCTGTTGCGAATTGAAGGAACAGGGGGGCTTGCAATAATTAGCCCTATCTCCGAATTTCTTGTGTAAGTAGCACATTGGCTCCTTGCTAACAGTTCTTACACGACCTCTACTTTGGGAGCGGAGAATGCCAACCTTCTGCAACCGTCTCTCTAAGTCTTCCATCCTAGCCTCTAACCTCCGTTGTCCCTCCAAAAGTGTAGCCAGCGGATTTGCCTCTTGAGTCTGTACGTCAGAAACGGGAGCAGTGCATCCCGAAGTTAGGTCAGCTACATTATCTGCTATTTCAGCCAGCTTTTCGACGGGTGCATCTTCACCCACCGCGGCTAAAACCGCGTGATACGCAGGGGGAAAACGCTGGAGAAAAATATGACGTATAATGCCATCCTCATTACTCTCTCCGGCTAGATGCTGCAAACGACGTAAAAATTGCGACGGCTTGCTGTCTCCCAATTGTTCCTCATGCAAGAGCTGCGACAATTTCTTTTGCCATGACATAGACGTCCTCCGAACAAGTTCCTCTTTTAACTAGTAATATGGCTTATCTTTCGGCGGAGAGATAATTTCTCTCACCTCCTGGACAGCTTCGGGAGGCAACTTGGAGACCGCTAAATTAAATTTTGTTTTCTGGGAAGTAATTCCTCTCAGTTCGCACTCCGACTCTAACTGTGCGAAAAATAAAGCTGGGTTCGCTTTAAAGTAGGCTAGACTGACAGTGTTCACCGCCGAAACAGCGGCCGTTTTCTCTTCATCCATCTCGTATATTTTTTATGGGGAATTTACCACACAGAAATGCGCCTCACAATGTGAAGTACTACAGAGAAAAAATACACAAACAAACGAACCTAAACATTTTAAACAAAAAGTCAGAAATGGCTATCACTGCTATTACTACTAATGGGTGTTGTGAACTCTAGCAGTAAGCTACTGACCAGTCTGCCTCCAAGGGTGAGGCAGTCTAATGTTGCAGGCCGGTGCCAAATTCAAATGCCGGATAGGAGAAAAAGCACACGAGGGAGAGGAGAGGGAAGCCATGTTGCCATGTTATACGTGTCGTCATTCCTATATCGCAAATAATTTGTGTTGAAAGAAAAAAAACACTCTCTAACACACGAAATTAACATTAACAGTTATTTTGCAAATTGCAAAAATATACTGCCACGTTGGAGTCACCACTTATTAGTATATGGGTGTATCTTCCACACAGAGTTTACTGACTATCTGTGTTAGGAAGAATAGTGCGTTCTAGCCTTCTAGTAGCACACCGATACTAATATTAGCATTAGTGTAGCCATTGATACACTAACACTGAATGCGAATATAAAAAAAAACGAAATACGCGAGCGTAACAAATAAAAACATTTAATATGGCAAACAACCTTCGTACATATATTTAAAAGATTTGCACATGTCCCAAAACAAATAATTGTTCATATTGTCCCAAAGGAACGAGGAGGTTAAACAGAATTAGAACAAAGAAATAACATACCAATTTTTATGGCCTTTGGTCGTCCTCAGAAACATGAATAATTTTGGTTTCGTTAGGCCGTACACATGTCGACCAGTACCACGTGTGTGTATACCCCGGCGGTCAGAGAGGTAAAAAGGTCGTTCCTTCCAGAACGGAAGTAAAGACAAAAAAAGGCAGAAGAGTTCTACTCACTAAAACGGGGCCACAACTCTCATGAGCTAAAGCAAAGGGAAGACAACTGTGGTCTCCCTATAATGTTATGTATTGTGTTCCTTATATAAAGAATGTTTTACAAGGTTCAATTTTCTCTCTCTTTGTTCATCATGCCACGACCCTGTATTGGAGGTCGTTAAATTTCCCACAGTATACTATTGCCTTAGTGGAAGAATGTGGAAACTGGGTTACTACTAATAAAACAGCCATCAAAAGGCAAGGTCCAGCCAGTATTGGATTTTCAGAAAGTGAATGGCAATGAATGGTGTACATGTCAAATAACACCGCTTTCCTTTATTCCTGATACCATCGTAAAATTATTTTGCCTGGTACCATCACCAAATTATTTTGCCTAATCCCACTCACTAATAGTTGCTACAAAACCTTTCTAAACAGTAGTTAGATATCAAAGATGTCTGTACTTACTTGAAAAAAGACCATATTAACATTTGCAATAGAAGGGGTACTTCTTTTGTGGGAAAACAAAAAAACCACCTCCTTGTCCAATAGCAAACTTCTTAAAGCGAGAAAAGCGGCCATATCACTTTCTTTCCAGAAGTGGTTATTTTTACCATATTATGCACATATCTGATTCAGGAAATGTAGCTATAAAGAGTACTGAATTGTCTCTATATTCATCACTTCTAGATACATTTCAGACGCATGGAGATAGCAAATCCCACAACACACCATGGGAGTTCTTTGACTGCTCCAAAAGTATTTTGTTAGTTTAGTGAACAAGAGTTGCAATTGTTCAGTAGAGTATAAAAAGTTTAGATGTGTGACACACAATGTCAAAGGAAGATTCCTTTGTACTGTTGCGGGCGTATGCTGATTGTGTTTAGGTCGGAAAAACATGTCTCCTGGTGTATTTTTCTCACAACAATTATTGCGGACACTAAATGGGAGTCCGAGTAATAAGTGAATAAAGTAACAACAAAACTATATATATATAAACAAGCGACAATATATGTATTAACAAAACAGAGATATAAATAAACAACAGAAGATTGTTGCGTGTGACAAAACAATGAATATGAAAGAAGAAAACATTTAAACAGAAACTAGTGAAGGTGTTTGTGTAGAAGTAAGTCCTAGAGAAATATAAGTGAAGTGAATGGTACGTGTGTGCATGCGTGTTCCAGTGTGGGACACATTCCCGCCAGACCACGTGCTAACTACATTTTATTGTCTAAGAGAAAAATGGAAAACAGTGAGTGACAGAGAATGTCACTTTCTATTTATAGTGTAGCGGACCGTGCGGGTGAAGATGTGAAGAGATATCAGAAGATTAAAATCTCCTGCTAGCCGGTCCAGCTACATGGGAATGTTGGACTTTAATTAAGTCCAAATAAGACAAAGAAAACAAACAAGACCGATATATATGGGTAAACAAATATATATTAATAACAAGGTACACAAAGACATGAACAGTTACATAATGTTTGTATTGAGAAATTATGTGTGTGTGTGTTGTGAGTGTTCGTACGTACGTGTATTGTTCTTAGCGTGTTCCCAGAATTTGGGAAACGCTGTATCTGTGAGAGGTCACATATTGGAGTTCGTTGAAAAGAGAGATTTTACCTCGTCTCCGCGCGAGGTAGCGGCCCAAGGCCTAAGTCGAAAAAAGATTTTACCTCATCTTCAGGCGAGGTGGCGGCCCAAGGAAAAGAGAGAGAGAGACGAAGGGTCAGCTAGTATTTATAGCCAGGGAAGAGAGACCCCTGTTGAAGGATTAAGGGCCTGAGGAGGAGCTAACTGCGACAATAGTCTTAAGGAGCATCCCCTAGTAACAGTTTTAGGAAAGTAAGTGGTGGTAATTCCACAATACCAACAAACGGGCTTCTACCTCCATGAGTATTTCCAATGTCCACTTCCGTAGTACTTCTGACAGCTTCTTAATAAAATAAGGCATTTACGCTTTCCTTTAAAAACCTTATCTCTTTCTTTTTTTCTTTCTCTAAACTTCATTTTCTATACTTCTCTCGAGTAAGGAGAAGGCAACCCTCAAATAAAATGAGGAAGAAGAAAAAAAGAACGCTAAAGAAAATAAATAAAAAATATATTGTTTATTTTAGACCTTTGAGTCAATTCGTTTTATTCCCGATGTTCCGATAAAATAATTATCCTACCACCTAATCACAACTCTTTGAACTTGAAACATTTAATTTCTGTTTGTATTTTCAGATGAGTTGCTGTTGTTAATATAATAATAATAATTGTTGTTTTTGTTAATAATGATAATCATTTGCACACTGATTGACATGACCATATGT
This sequence comes from Acanthosepion esculentum, assembly GCA_964036315.1. Classification (NCBI taxonomy): domain Eukaryota; kingdom Metazoa; phylum Mollusca; class Cephalopoda; order Sepiida; family Sepiidae; genus Acanthosepion; species Acanthosepion esculentum. Next base: position 89,208,799 of record OZ038486.1, on the reverse strand, counting down.
TGTCTCCTAGTCTGTGACATAGCATTTTCCCTGTGCCAAGTGACTGACTGGTTGTTCGACTGTATGCAAAATATGGCTAGTTCATTTTGCCTATGTCAATACACCTCCCGCAAACGAAGAGGTTTTATTCCCTTTCTTGATCTGTGATCTCTGATAAATAGTACGAGATCTTATCCCTCTCTCTTGAGTTGTGTACCTGGTTCTTTTTATTAGGAATCAAGGTCTGGACTCATCCTCCTCTTGATATTTTAATTTAGTCTTAGTTTAAGCAAACTTTTGCTTAATTTGGGTTTGTCTATTAGGATTAGAGTGACATCACTCCCACTATCTACTTGCATAGAAAAAGTTATGACATTCAATTTAACTTTTTCTCTGGTACATTTCTCTTTAAGTCTTTGTATCGCAAATACAACTGTATTTTCCTGAGGGGCGAGGTTGTCGCGGCCGCCATTAGCCACTCCTTAGAAAAACGAACGTGACCTTCACAACCCTTGATCTCGCAGATTTAAGTCAAGCAGCATGCGAGAAACTGGACGACTGGCCAATATGGTTGACTCCAAAACCGTACTTCGTGAGCATCGTATTAGGCAGCGTTTCCCAAACATCGAACAACATGGGGAGTAATTTTATATCTACGGTTTTCTACTCCCTCTAGCTAGGGAGTACTTGAACAAATCGTTCCACATATTGTTAGCTCCTTTTCTCGTCCAAATCCAGGCTGCTCGGCCCGGGGGACTGGATCAATGTGTAGTACGCTACGTTTGTGAGCTTCCGGCGTTTCGTCGAGAGAATACTCTTCGGCGTGATCCCGTTTCCGCGGTCGATCCGTCCTGGAAGATGTATCGCCTCTCTGACTCCAGTTTCAAGTGCTACACTTCGGCGCGATCCCGTCACCGAAGTTGATCCGCCCTGGAAGTCGTATCACTATTCTGACTCGGCCCTCTTTAGGGACTTCGCCTTCGACAAGTGTTACACTTCGGCGCGATCCCGTCGCCGCTGTTGATCCGCCCTGGAAGTCGTATCACTATTCTGACTCGGCCCTGTTTAGGGACTTCGCCTTCGTCAAGTGCTACACTTCGGCGCGATCCCGTCGCCGCTGTTGATCCGCCCTGGAAGTCGTATCACTATACTGACTCGGCCCTGTTTAGGGACTCGTCCTAACCGATCCAACGAATCTTCGTGCGTCATCGATCAACCTGCTGCTGTTCCCGACAATTCTCCCATCCGGCAGTCAACCAGCTACCGCCGCCGACCAACTATACACTCGTTTCGCCGATACAACCAAATCAACTTCTCCTGAAGGAAAACCAGACATACCGGACCCGACACCGATACAAACATATTTCTCCAGAGTATACTCTTGTACATTTTGGATAAATAAAATCGACGTTTATTGTTTCCGAAACCTCTGCCTTAGCTGTTCACACCTTTCTTCTAAAAAGCTTGCGGGGGCGACATCCTTATCGGCCCCACAACAGGGTTACATTTTCTACCCATCCTATTTTCCTTTTATGCTTGCACACAAACTGGAACTAGTTTTCTTTTCACAATTTCAGTAGACTTGTTCTAAATCTGGGCATTTTTCTCGTTCCTTTTTATCATAGTATTTGCATCGCACAAAGTAATTTGATATACTGTATGCTTCGGCATTACTCTTGGATGCATTGAATTTTTCAATTAACTCTAATTGTTGTAGAATCTCTGTAACCACTCTAAAATTGTGTTTGTACAAAGCATCAGAGATCCCTTCAATTAATCTCAACTATATCAACTTTTGATATCAACCAACATTTCATTTACCAATTTCAATTACAACAAACCTTCCAGGAAGAACACAACTTACTTTCTTCAGAAGACTTTACTCATCTGTTTACCTTAATTCACGTAATATTTAAACTTCCATCTTTTTATCTGTTTCATTAATAAAATAATATATATTCAATATTCAACAGGTAAAGAGAGACAACTGTTTTACCATAATCTCCTATATCAAACTATGACAAGAATTTATTATGTAAAATATTATTTAATCTGAACTGATTAATTCTTTGAAAATCCTTTTACTGACAGGAACGCTGAACAAACTCTATATCTGTCCTAAAGAGCATTCTCATTCTCATTTTGTATATATTTTTTATATAAATACATTATTCTTGTTTTTCTAAAAAAGAATATTGTTTGTTTTATATTTTGTTGTTGATGACCTTGTGCCATACCCAAAGTTAAATGCTTGTGGATAAGTTTATTTTCACGCAGTCAACACAAATAATACCTTCTGATATCAAACTTGTCGATAAAGTTCTGAAATGGCTTCACATTCGGATTGTTAACACCCGATCTTTCCCTATATGATCTAAATCGGGGATCAAGGACAGCATTTCAATCACCCGCTAAAATTACATGATGAGATGTAGTCAAAAACAGCTCGATCCGCCGAATTCTTTAGACAGAATGTATTCACGGCCACGAGTTGAAAATTTGATTTCCTGTACACAGTATACATCCACTCCGAGACGCTGAAGATCGCGAGTGACTGGTTTCAGGACCCGGGCATTCATTATCAGTCCAATTAGAGTTGACCAGTTGAATTGAACAGGCCCAGGGTAAGGACGCCGACGGCCTGTCCCATTGAGCCTTGGTCCATCTCACTCTTGATGGTACCATCAGGAGACAGGCCACCAATGTCCCAATGTCTCTTTACAGGGAAGGTGTTAACGAAAAGAGGGAGCCTCTCGGAACAATATTGATGTAAGCGTTTAACATTTTCGTTATCGAATAAAGCCAAAGGTGGCATTAGCTTCATCTGTCATTGCCAATATTTGTTGGGCACCCTGACCTGATCTCACTACCGTCAGAATTTTCTTTGCCTTTGGAAAGGGTTTTGGATTTTCTACATCCATATTATTAACCTGCATGATGCTTTTCTCTCTCACTCTCTCTCACATACTTGCATAAACACACAACCCTCTTTATCAAACAATTTTTATTATTGAATTTGTTTATGAGAGTAAATCAATAAATTAGCTGAATTTTGAATTTCTGAAATATCGAAAATTGATACAAGTTGATGTTCACTTACCTCGTGAAGCATGGCTACATATACAAAGCTGGTTTCTAATACACCAGTCTGACACTCCACGTTGGGTAGCTGACCTACCTCGGCGCATTGGGTGACAACTGCCCGTGGCACACCGGCTGAACAATATGACCATTCTTGAACGGACCGCACCGTAGTTTTCAACTTTGTATTTTCTTGCACAAAGACAGATGTGTGTCGCAAGCCCACCTGTCCGTGGTATGCCAGCCTGTAGTACACCTGTCCAACCATTCTTGAACGGACAGCAACATCGACATTCACCCCTTAAAATCTGTTCGGATTTTAAGGGGTGACTTTGTTTTCGACGTATCTTCTTACACAAAGGCAGTGACCAACCACTGCGCGTTGGTTGGCACTCATGACGGGTCCAATACACGATAATTGAGTCGATTTCACTTACTTTTTGAATTTTGTCAATTGTATTTTAGCACGCAACGACATGTGCGTGTCACCGCCCAGCTGTGGTCTGCTCGCCCGTAGCCTGCCAGCCCGTGGTACAACCAATACGCATTGCCCTCCCAGCCCACCAACTGACCCCGCCTTTCTTCACAGTGCGATCAATTTGTGTGACAACTTTTGCTTTTTTCAGCAATCCCGACTAGACCGCACCCTGGGCATTCGGTCCATGGCTTAGCTTTCGAACATTGTATTTTCTTACGCAAAGCTAGCGATTGCAATTGGCAGAGACAAATGGGTAAAAATGATTGCCAAAAAATGAGTATATACAAGTGTTATGAGGTCGAGTACTTTCTGGAACAGATGTTGTCAGGTCAACAAATCGTACCTCGACTGACATTCGCTGCGACGTACTGATTTTATAGCAGTACCGCATTTAAATACAATACTACAACAAGTTTTTGCGTCATCTTATTTCTAGAATTACGAAAGTAAAAAAATTTTTTTATCCCTTGGCTAACATTTTACAATTCTGTTTATTTGATAATATATCACAAATTATGATATAAAGAATATAAAACTGCTCTGGCTGTTGTATTTTAAGTGCATTAAGGTACTAAGCATTTATATATATATATATATATATATATATATATAAAATAAAAGTGACTTTTATTTTTAATTAATTTTCAGAGGCACTCAAGAAATTATTCAGAATTAAGCTGCATAAAACTGCAACAACCTATCAATATTTTACGCACAATGTAAAAATAAAATATAGATTTAAACATTTGAAATATTTAAAAATTAAATTACTCTAATATAGACCTTTATACTGTTATAATTTATAGTTATAGTCTATAGTTATCCTACTATTATACATTTTAATATATGGAATAACGCTACAATAAATTATATTTAAATCTTAGGGTTTGGGGTGGCTCTGTAACTTAGGATTGTTCCTAGGATTTTTGTTATAGTTCCATCCCCTTTGTGTTTTCAAACTGCCCCCTTAAAAGTCTCGATGAAATGTTCTATCTGTCCGTTTGATTGTGGATGGAATGGTGGTGCCAAGATTTGCTAGTGACTTTTGATCATCAATCACTCAGAAAAAGATTTTCTCAGCTCGTGCCCTCGAGAACATAATAAAACCGCGTCCCTTTAATTTCAACGAACGCACAAAGAGTGTACAAATTCAGCATTACACATCTCTGGAAAACTTAATGCTGCACACGACTGCGCCTCCCGGTAGCCAGCATGAATCCCACCAGAGTACTCGACAGAACGACCCCAAATGTCTGCACATATACAAAAGAAACGTAGACGGTACGAAGCGACTACAACTTTTGCAGTTGAACCAATCGACAGTGAAATCAAGGCTACATTCATGTCCACATACGAGAATGATCCCAGAATGATGGCTATCACATGGGGTAGGATCGTTGCCGCGGCAGCCATTGATGAAGAATGTCGGACTCTGACGGAATATATACTGACTGATTTCCCCAAATCATTCCATGGCCTCTCGTCGATGATCTCTCGGCTTTGGTCCATGCGCGAGGAATTGTACTGTATCGAAGGAGTATCGATCAAGGAGAATAAAATCCTTATACCTCGACAACTTCATGTAGAAGTACTTAAATCTCTTCATTCTACACACCTGTGTGCAAGTGGCCTGCTAGCAAATGCGAGACAATGCCTATTATTTTGGCATGATTTAGATGCCAGCGTCCGGTAGACCAGAGCCCAATGCCAGATATGTAACTCTATTGTCCCGTCACAGCCTAAGGAACCCTGGGTGCCGCCGTCTGACCCTGAATTCCCATTCCAACAAATCGCGATTGACTTTTTCGACCTACACAGTACATTGGTTGGGTGGAAGTGGCTCTATTGTCAACTGGGAAGGCTAAGGCAGTATATGACACCCTGAGAACGGTTTTGCACATATGGTGCACTTGAAGAACTTTCTTCCGACGGGAGAGCACCTTTTGATTCCAAAGAATCCGACTCGTTCCTTAAGAATTGGGGCATAAGGAAATGTACATCGTCGGCTTACTATCCACAAAACAATGGCCGGACAAAACGGATAAGCGTATACTCGCAGACAACACGGACAGTTGTGATCGGCTGTGTCATGTTCGTGCAGCCCGTGCTTTGCTGATCCAACACAACACAAGATCTTGGCATGTCCCTACTATGATGTTATACGGTCGTGTTATCAAAGACCACCTCTCTGTCCTACGGGACAAATACCAAATACGTAAACAGTGGAGAGATATTGGTGAACTGAGAGAGGCAGAAATGGCTAAAAGGCACATGCGGAACGAGCACCTTTACAATGAACATTGTCGTCCACATTGGGAATTACGTATTGGCGATTCTGTTCAGATCCAGAATCCAGATGGCCCTTACCCTCGTCATTGGACGAAAGTATGGAGAATCGCGGAGATACTCTGTAAGCGACAGTACCATGTGCGTGTTGATGGAAGCAATCATGTAGCCCATTTGTTCCAGTATTTTCTTTTAGTTTTTCCACAACTATTGGTAGTAGATGAACTGGCACTTTTCGTGCTTCAAAATATCAGTGGGAGACATTTTCCTTTAGTCTTCATAGTTTTTAAATATTCCAGTTCCTTCTGCCTTAACTTTGTTTGCCAATTTTGTCGAATTTTTGTTCAATACATCATTTCCTGATTCTTTTCACAGTTTGCCATTATAAATGGTAATACATTGTAGGGATACAGAAGGTGCTTATCTCCCTTTGGTGGAAGATAAGTCTGGTGATCACATGACGACCGCTTTGTTACGTCACTCCATATTGTGACCAAAAACAGGAGCCGATCTTCAGTTATGTTTAGTTCACTTTGTGTTCATGTTTAGTTTGTTATTGAATTCATCTCCCCTCCCTCTCATTTTTCATCTTTTGAATTGTATATATAGTTTATTATCATTTTTATGGCATGGGGCGCGTTTCGTAGGTTCCCTTTGAGAGGATGTCGTATTATGGTGTATGGAGGATTGACGGACGAGTTTTTATGGTGAATGGGCAAATTGTAATGAGTGAATGGGTCGTGAATCGGATTAGCTAGGTATAAGATAGTTAGTGAAGACCAGCCTTAACCCCCTCCCCTTTTTCGGCCTTGTGCCATAATTGTATTTTTATGCAATAAATATCCATTACTTTTACTTACTTAACTACATAGTAGTACCGGACGTAAATTTGGTTGATATTTAATCCAAATATTTTTCACATATATTCACCTGGCTTTTCCCAAGGATTTTATTGTTAATTCATGCTATTTTTCTCAGAGATATTTTCCTGCATTGCAGGATATTTAATTAAACCACCATGTGTGTGGAGAATTTTACTGTGACACCATTTCAAAAAATTACATTATTGTCCCATGTGGTTGAAGTGTATCATATCGTTTGGCTGTTGTGTTGGGGACGAGTAGAATGTATTAAGTTTCTTTATCTATAGCGATGTAAATTATCAGAAGGATTTTGGATGTTAGGCTGGTGTGTTCTTGACATTCATCCTCAACAATAAAAATGTTTAAAAATATGAAACACAACAAGGCAATAATTCAATTCAAATAATACACACATTTATATACAATTAAACAATATTTACAATGATGTTTTTATGTTGTCGAAAAGTTGGTGTGTTTAATGTTGTTTGTATTAAAATATCCGGATTGTTCTAGTGTTCAATATATTCGTGTAATATTACAAGTATTGTTAGATTGAGTTTTAGGTAACGTAATTGTTCATTTAAGGTTCAACATGAATGTGTATGCAATTATTTACGTACTGTTACTTTTGGTTAGTTTAACTGAAGTTGCATACCCTTAACTGTAGTTAAGGCTTTTCTAGTTCGATCGTAGTTCTTTTACTTATTTAGTAGTGAATATTTTCTTGTTCACTTTACGCAAGCAAAGTTTGTTTAAAGTTCGGAAATATTTCTTGGTCACAGAGGATTATTCGAGTCATATGTCGATGAGTCAGTGGTGTTCTTTTTACGCGGGAAAGTTATTGTTTCGAGTAGCGTAGCTTAGTCTGGCATCCGCTGCAAAAATCTTCCTTTTATAAGTTCTCGGATATCGAAATAGGCTCAAGATTTATTTGTAAAAATACAAATTGTGGCACGTGGCCTAGAGAGGGGGGGGGTAAGGCTGGTCTTGACTAACTATCCTATACCTAGCTAATCGGATTCGTGACCCATTCATACATTACAATTGACGCATTCACCACAAGAATTCGTCCATCACCATTCGATCCTCCAAACACCATAATACCACATCCTCACCAGGGGGGACCTACAAAAACGCGCCCCATTTAATGATAATGAAAATACATAAAAATATATAATCGTGCGCGGTTGAAAGGGGAGGGAGATGAACCCCATAACAAACTAAAACTTCAACAAATTCTTAAACTAAACATAATTGATGTTAGTAGGGCCCGTCCAACCCTCACAAATAGAGAGGCCGCTGTATTCTGCCCAGAGGACAAAATCAAGAGGCACTCTCGCTAAGGGAGTGGGAAAGAGATAAAATAACTGGGACATGGGGAAGTAAAAGGCTGATCCAGTTGAGATGAAAAGGAGGCCAAAACAAACTGGGGAGGTTGGGAATCTCGACTTGGATCATAACTAAAATGAAGGTCGGGAACCAGGCCGGGAACAACACTTACTCATATTAACTAGGTACACTAAGCATGTCTAACCTAACAGAGGGGAGGGTTCCACAGGAAACCACCCCGATGTGACTTTGGTTGATCTAGAAAAGAAAATCAAGGCTAACCCCGTTCAAACGAACCAAGCTCGCCTCTTTTACCCACCTTTCAGTGAAGACTGTCGAATGCAATCGTTTTCTATCAGTTCTAATCTTCATCTTGAGCTGATGCTCAAAGAATCGGATCAGATCCTGATGCGAAAGACTATTGCCTCGCAAGACTTCCTCCATTCGCGTCGTCCATATCACCATTCGAGCCGTGGCTAGTAGCGTAAGAAACACCATTCGTTTCACCCCGGAATACGGGGGCGACACATTGTCACACGCGTATGCGCGATCAATGGACACGAGTTCTTCGGGAGCGAGACGAGCCGTCAGCTCGCCGACATGGTCCCATAAGGGGCGGACCCGGGGGCAATGGTAGAAGGCGTGCGCAGCCGTTTCCTCTAATCCAAGGCCACACCGATCACAGTCTGGCAAATCCGCCAAGCCCCATATGAAAGCCATGTCGGCCGTGAAAGGTCACTGGACCGCGGAATAGCCCTCAAGGCTGACCGACACTCGCCGAGGAAAAGCGATTCATCTCGAGACTTACAAAATAGGCTCCGAGGGTTTTGGAGCAATTTACTTATTTTCACGTGAGCGTTCAAATTTTCGAGCTGTAAACCAATAGAATTCTCTGATTGGGAAATATGAAGTTTTCATTGGATAAGCTTAATTTTACGTAGGTGTAAAGAATAGATTGTTCCCACAGCAGGGGTGTTAAAATAACATGGACGATTCCACAGTTGTATGAGAAATAAGAGATATTATTATTTGCCCTTGGCAGTTTAACGTTAGCCAATCGGTTTACAGTGTTGAATGGCGCATTTTCTACCTCTTTTTGAAGAACACCCACTCTTGGTAAGACCTACGAAATGAACACTTGCAGAACCAGCCTGTTCTACACCGTTATCACCGTTGTTTGTAGATAGCAAAAACACCGACTCTTCTTCAGCAGATAAGTTTAGTCGCAGACACCATTAACTTTGCAAGGACTTATTTGTAATATTGTTTAATACAACTTGTAAATTAGAAGTCAGTCGTGTACTATTCTTTATTTCAACATCTGCATCCACCATGTGGGAATCTTATATGGGGCCCACTTCAATTTCACATATTTTGCAATGAAAATTAATATTTTGTAGCTTAATGCAAATTTACCTTAATATTGCAGATTAATTGTGGTTTAAAGTTGTTGGGATAGTCCATACACTGTGGACACCCCCCAAACATTAAATGAACCATTCGTAGCATGTGTTGGCGAATCGGGTCCATCGAGACTAAGTCAACCAATCAGGTCGGACGATACATATTCCCGCCAAGGCGCGAACTTCGAAACAGGAAGGAACGCGCTTCTTCTTAGAAACTCGTTAAATTGCGCGAATATCTAAATCTACAAAAACGCATGTTTCGTCGATTAGCGAAACGTGTCTTCAAGTCTGCCTTTTGAAACTCAGCGAATCTGAATTCGAGAACAAGTAAAACTCTTTTCTCTAAGCAAACTCACCGAAAAGTACGCCTGAGATTTATACAATATAAAAGTTGATTTTTTCCCATTCAACTACTACCAAAAAATATTGTCTCATTCAACTTAAAGGTACGACTTATCTTTTTCCTTTCCTGCACACACACACACACACACACACACATTCTGTACGAACAATTAACCTCGACTCAAGAACAGTTTTCAATCGACCTGATACGAACAATGAACTAGTAACCTTCCGTGCATACATGCCACATCATTTCAAATCACAATTTGTATATAGATGTATAATAATTATTTGAATTTGTTTCTTGTTTAAATATTGTGTTCGTATTATTTGTTCTTGTTCTGTATTGCATAATTTACGTTGAACAATTTCTCCTAAAAATTTGTTTGTGGACTAAAAAAGTAACACGCAAATTACCATGGCCTCATGAATAAACCGTTTATTCATTGATTATTTATAAATTCATTGACCTTTCCACTACAAAGTCAGATAGTGGCAGACTTAACCACGATTTTGCAAATTTACCTTAATATTTGACAACTTAAATGAATGTTGCTCAGATTACGAACATTTTACATAAAAATTGTATAAATCAGAGGTCAGTCGCGTTCTATTGTTTATTTATTTCAACGTCTGCATCCACCATGTTGGAATCTTATATGGGGCCCACTTTAATTCCCCATAGTTGACATCTCTGTAAATGCACGTTCAGCGGAAACCAATTTTTCTTTCAATTTATTTTTCCTGCATATACCAACTCCCATGGCATTGATGCTTTCCTGCTAAAGACATGCACGGACTACCAGTCATTTATGGACAAACAAAAGGACTAATAGCTTCAGAAGTTTTTTTCAGGACTAATTAGCAGATAGAAATTTTCAAAACTCCATGTCCTGAACACTGACTTTGAAATAGTGTGTGTGTTGGAAAGAAACATAAAGGGAGATAACTCCAAAGTATTGTAAGAGTTACTTTGCTTTGTAACTTGCTTTGGACATCGTGACGTCAGACGTCACGTGTAGCAATACAGAGAGAGATCCAAGATGGCGGACTACACGAGAACACGTGTGGCAAACGTCTATCCATATATTTCACTAATTCTTTTGTAGAGTAGTATTAACTCAGTTTATCTAGTAATTAATAAAATGCTGTAAACCTAAAGAACGTTCTTGGTAATTATTTCCAATCAACAAATGCATTGCTCGGTCCTCAGAACTCACGCAGACATAACAGTGTGACTTAAGTGAAATGCATTGCAGCCACATAGGAAGGACTATTAAAATTTTTAATACACACAAAAACATAATATGTGTGGATGGATATGCTACGAATGGTTCATTTAATGTTTGGGGGGTGTCCACAGTGTATGGACTATCCCAACAACTTTAAACCACAATTAATCTGCAATATTAAGGTAAATTTGCATTAAGCTACAAAATATTAAATGAAGCCAGCCTTTTTGGATGCTACATGACTAAATGGAGACATCATCTTCAATAGCAATAGATTTACAAATTCAAACTGTGACAAGATCCTGGCATCATTTGATTGAGCAGACATTTTTATATCTTGATTTGTTTTTTTTTGCAGCACATATTTGTTTTTTTTTGCAGCACATATTTTTTCATATGAACTTTGTCATTATTCTAACACAGGAAGAAGTTTTTGTGCTATTGCTTCAATCATCTAGTAATTTTTGAATATACATTATTTATGTTGTAGTTTATATAAAATATGTTCCAACATTTTTATTATATCAACAAAATGCAAAGTAAAAGTGACTCCTCTTGGCAGGTTTGAGAAGCTGTTTTTGGAGAGAGACTTGTAGGGATTAAAGATTGCACTTATCTCCCTTTGATGAAAGATAAGCATTGTGGTCGCATGACGACCACTTTGTGATGTCACTCCATACAGTGACCCAAAGTGGGAGTCAATTTTCAGTTCTTGAATAGCAACCAAACGAGAAGGATGCTGTCTTCTAGCTGAGGCTAAATCTGTCTTCCCAGCTGACAAGCAGATGACACTATTTCTCTTTGGGACATAGATGAATCCAACTGATTCTTCTCCAGGCCAGGAATATCTTCATATTGTATGTAAGACCTTTACCCTGTTCCACCTTATGGTTTGCTTTGCTATGTAGATATTGACTATTTTTAGTGGAAATATAAAAATATTCATATTTTCTTCAAAGTTTGATATTTTTAATTAGAATCATGAAAAGAAATTAATTTTTCATACACTCTTGTCTTTTATTATTGAAAATAAGAAATTATACTTATATTATTTCAGATTTTATCTTTTTTAATTAGAAATATGAAAAAAATTGATATTTTTACAATCTTTTTGTTTTTTACTGGAAATATGAAAATATGCTTTTTTGTATCAGATTTTATCTTTTCTTAATTTAAAATATGAAAAGAAACATGTTTTTCTGCAAATTTTGTCTTTTTTAATAGAAAATATGAAAATAGGATTCTTTTAATTTGGATTTTTTTTATTTAGAAATATGAAAATAAGCTTCATTTACTCCAGATTTTGACTTTTAATTAGAAATATCAAAAGAATTTGGTTTTTCTTAAAATTTCATCTTTTTTAATTGAAAATATGAAAATATGCTTTTTACATAAGATTTTATTCTTTTATCAGAATATAAAAAGAAACCTGTTTTTCTTTAAGTTTTGTCTTTCTTAAGTGTAAAGAGATATGAAAATAGGATTCTTTTACTTCAATTTTTTTTTAATTTATAAATAATGAATAAAGCAACCTTTACTTCAGATTTTGTCATTTTTTAGAAATGTGAAAACGAATATATTTTATTTAAATTTTGTCTTTTTTTAATTGGAAATATGAATATATGCATCTTTTACTTCAGATTTTGTCTTTATTAATTAGAAATATGAAAAGAAACTTGTTTGTCTTTTTATTGGAAATATGAAAATAAGCTTCTTTTGCACAAGGTTTTGTCATTTCTAATTAGAAATATGAAAAGAAACAGGATTTTATGAAAACTTTTTTAATTGGAAATATGAAAATATGCTTCTTTTAATTCCGATTTTGTGTTTTCTTCAGCAAAAATATGAAAAACAGAATAAAGGTAAAACTAGCTTATTTTCTTATATCTAATTAAAAAATATGCAACAATTTTGAAAAAAGGTTCTTTTCATATTTCTATTTAAAAGGACAAAATCTGAAGTAAAAGAAGCACATTTTCATATTTCTAAATAGAAAAAGTCAAAATCTGAACAAAAAGATTCATATTTTCGTATTTCTAATTAATGAAAGACAAAATCGGAATTAAAAGAAGCATATTTTCACATATGTAATCAAAAAGACAAAATCTGATGCAAAAGAAGCAAGATTTCATATTTCTAAGTAAAAGTAAAAATTTGAAGTAACAGAAGCTTATATTCATATTTCTAAATAAAAAAAGAGAAAATCAGAAGAAAAAGAATCATATTTTCATATATCCAATTACAAGAGATAAAATCTGAAATAGCAGGAGCACATATTCATATGTGTGAAGTACAAGAATCATATTTCCAATTAAAAAAGATAAAATTTTATGTAAAAGAAAATTTTCATATCTCTAATTAAAAAAAGACAATGTTAAGAAAAAGAAGTGTATTTTTATATATCCAATTAAAGAAGACAAACTTTCATATTTCTAATTAAAAGAGACAAAATCTGAAGTAAAAGAAGCATTTTCATATGTCTAATTAAAAAAGACAAAATCTGAAGTAAAACTGGAAATTTTCATATTTCTAATGAAAAGATAATTTGAAGTAAAAGAAACATGTTTTCATATAACTAAAAAAAGACAATCTGAAACAACAGAAGCTTATTTTCATATTTCTAAATAAAAAGATAAAATCAGAATTAAAAGAGGCTTATTTTAATATTTGTAAATTAAAAAAGACAAAATCTGAAGAAAATGTATCATATTTCCAATTAAAAAGACGAAATCTGATGTAAGAGAAGCTTATTTTCATAATACTAATTAAAAAAGAAAAATCTGCTGTAAGAGAAACATTTTTCATATTTCTAATTAAAAAAAGAGAAAAACTAAAGAAAAAGAAAGATATTTCCATATATCTAATTAAAAAAGTCAAAATCTGAAGAAAAAAGCACATTTCATATTTCTGATTAAATATGAAAGAAAAGAAACTTATTTTCTTATTTCTAAATAAAAATCAAAAATGCAATTAAAAAATCAAAATTTTAAAGGAAACTAAATAAAAAAGTTAAAATCTGAACTAAAAGAATTATATTTTTATTTTTCTCATGAAAAAAGAAAATCTGACAAATACATATTTCAACATATCTGATGAAATATGACAAAATCTTTTTGTAAAAGAAACATGTTTTCATATTTCCAATTAAAAAATACATGTTAGACAAAATTTCTTATTGATATTTCTAATTAAAAAGGAAAAAATCTGAAGTTAACTTATCATATTGTAATATTTCCAATAAAAATGATCATCTTTACTAAAACATGTTTCTTTTCATATTTTTAATAAAAAGACAAAATATCAAGTAAAAGAAAATTATTTTCATATTACAATATAAAAAAGATAAAATCTGTAGTAAAAGATGCATATTTTCATAATTCCAATAAAAAAGACAAAATTTTTAGGAAAACAATTTTCTATTCAAAATTCTAATAAATAAAAACAAAATCAGATGTAAAAGAACCATTATTTTATATCTGATTTTGTTTTTATTTATTAGGATTTTGAATAGAAAATTGTTTAAAAAATATGAGGTAAAATTGAAAAGCACAAAATATTTGAAAAATCAAGATGCTTAACATAATTCTAGTAAAAGTTGCAAGGTTTCATATTTCTAATTAAAAAAGACAATCTCTGAAGTAAAAGAAGCATATTTGTATATTTTCAATTAAAAAAGTCAAAATTTTAGGAAAATCTATTTCTTTCCATATTTCTAGTTTAAAAAGAGAAAATCTAGTGTAAAAGAAAGTTTTCATATTAATATACAAAAAAGATAACATCTGAAATATAAGTTGTATATTTTCATATTTCTAACAAAAGTCTCATCTGAAATAAAAAAGACAAAATCTGAAATAAAGAAGCATATTATATTTTTAATTAAAAAGACTAAATCTGAAAAGAAGTATGTTTCTAATTAAATAAGACAAAATTTTAAGAAAAAAGTTTCTTTTCATATATTTAATTCAAAAAGACAACATTTGAAATAAAAGTAGCAAATTTTAAAATTTCTAATTAAAAGGGGCAGAATCCAATGTAAAAGAAGCTTATTTTCATATTTCTAAAAAAAAATCAGAATCTAAAGAAAATAATCATATTTTCATATTTCTAATAATAAAATGAAACCTGAAGTAAAAGAAGCTTATTTTCATATGACTGTATAAAAAATACAAAATCTGTAGTAAAAGAGGCACATTTTCATATCTCTAATTAAAAAGACTACTGAAGTAAGAATAGCATATTTTCATATATCCAATTAAAAAAGACAACATATAAATACAATTTTCTTTCCATTCTAATGAAAAAAAAAGCAGATGTGAAAGATGCATATTTTCATATTTCATTTAAATAGTTAAAATTATAAGCAAAACAATTTTCTTTTTATGCTTATAATTAAAAAAGAATCTGGAGTAAAAGCATCACATTTTCATATTACTAAACAAAACATATTTGCAGAAAAAGAAACACATTTTCATATTTCTAATTTAAAAAGGCAAAATCTGAATTAAAAAAACATTATTTTCATATTACTGAATAAAATCAAAAGCTTTAATAAAAGAAGTCTGTTTTCATATTTCCAACTAAAAAAGACAAAATCTGAAGTCAATGAGTCATATTTTTATAAGTCCAAAAGCATGTGTATTTTGATTAAGAAAAAATATCTGAGATAAAAGAAGCATATTTTTATATTTCTAAATAAGAGACAAAATTTGAAGAAAAACAAAGTATATTTTGATATTTCTAATTAAAAAAATCTGATGTAAATGAAGCTTATTTTCATATTTCTAACATAAAAGGACAAAATCTGAAGTAAATAAGAATATTTCCAATAAAAAAGATAAAACTTTAAGAAAAACATGTTTCTTTTCATATTTCTACTATAAAATGGTGGCATATGAAGTTAAAAGTTCATTTTCATATATCTAAAAAAATTCAAAATCTTTAGAAAAAGAAACATATTTTCATATTTCTAATAAAAGAGACAAAATATGATGTAAAAGTATATATTTTGATATTTTTAATTAAAAAAGAAAAGATTTTGCGAAAAACGACTTTTTTTCTTATTTGTGAATAAAAATGTCAAACAAAAATGACAAAGTAAAATAAATCTGTTTTTATATTCCTGATAAGAAAAGAAAAGTCTGAAGTAAAAAGCTTATTTTATATTTCTGAGTAATCTGAAAAAATCTGAAGAAAAATAAACATGTTTTCATATCACTAATTAAGATTTCTTTTCATATTTCTAACTAAAAAAGAAAAAATCTAAAAAAATGTTGCATATTTTCATATTTCCAATTAAAAAAGAAATTCTTTTAGTAAAAAACAAATTTCTATTCATATTTCTAATAAAAAAACAAAATGTAGTAAAAATTTATTTTCATATTACTGTATAAAAAGATGAAATCTGAAGTAAAAGAAGCATATTTTCATATTTAAAATGACAAGATAATATTTTTAGGGAAACAAGTTTCTATTCATAGTAAATAAAAAAGATAAAAATCTGAATTAAAAGAAAATTTTGTCATAAAAAAAAAACAATCATGATTTCACCTTTCTAAATAATAAAGACAACATTTTCATATTTCCAATTAGAAAAGATAAAATCTGAAGGAAAAGAAGCATATTTTCATATTTCCAATAAAAAAGTCAAACATTTTAGGAAAACAAATTTCTTTTCATATTTCAAATAAAAATCAACAAAACCTGAAGTTAAAGATTCTTCTTTGCATATTTACTGTATAAAAAAGCCAAAATCTGAAGTAAAAGTATCTTATTTTCATATATCCAATTAAAAAAGAAAAAATTTAAGAAAAATCAATTTTTCATATTTCTAATATAAAAAGATAAAATATAGAGTAAAATAAACTTTACATATTACTCGATAAAAAAGACAATATCTGAAAAAAAAGATTATTTTTATATTTCTAATTAAAAAAGAAAATCTGAAGTAAAAGAAGAATATTTTCATATTTCCAATTATAAATACAGATTTTTGGGCAGATCAAATTTCTTTTCATATTTCCAATTAAAAAATTTGAGAAAAATCATTTTTCTTTTCATATTTACATTTAAAAAAGAGAAAATCTAAAGTAAAAGAAGCATATTTTCATACTGCTATATAAAAAAAGACAAAATCTGAAACAAATCATATTTTCATATTTTTAAATGAATGAACAAAATCAGAAATAAAGCATATTTTCATTTTTCCAAGTAAAAAAGATGAAACCTGAAATAAAAGAAGCATATTTTCATATTTCCAATTAAAAAAGAAAAAATTTAGGAAAATCAATTTTCTTTACATATAAATATAGACAAAATCTAAAGGAAAAGAAACTGTATAAAAAAAGACAAAATCTGAAGTAAAAGAATAATATTTTCATATTTGCAATTATAAATATAGATTTTGGGGCAAATCAAGTTTCTTATCATATTTCTAATTAATAAAAACAAAATCTAAAGTAAAAGTAGCATATTTTCATATTTCCAAATATAAAAAGACAAAATTTTCAGAAAACAATTTTCTTTTCATATTTCTAATAAAAATAGAGAAAAAAATCTGAAGTAAAAGAAGCATAATTTCATATTTCTAAATAAAAAATACAAAATATGAATTAAAGAAAGTATAACCAATTAAAAATGTCAAAATCTGAAGTAAAAGAAGAATATTTTCATATTTCCAATTAAAAAAGAAAAAAATCTTAGGAAAATCAATTGTCTTTTCATAAAAAAGACAAAATCTAAAGGAAAACAAACTTTTTTCATATTACTGTATAAAAAAAACAAAAACAGAAGTAAAAGAAACATATATTCATATTTCCAATTAAAAAAGACAAAATCTGAAGGAAAAGAATCATATTTTCTGTTGTATCCTTAAAGAGGTATATTGTCAAAGAGAATACGCTACTGAAAGACAGGGAATCAGGTGGTAGGCTAGTAATTCCTGAAGCAAGCCCCGAGGTATATCCGGTGCTCACTATATATAGCTTCTGATATAGTCAGTCCACATAGGCAATAGGGAGTGTGGGACATTCCATTGCAACATTTTCATATTCTAACACAAAATACAACCATTTCAGGAAAACAACTGTCTTTTCATATTTCTAATAAAAATATACAAAATCTTTTACTTTTGTCTTTTTTGTACAGTAAATATGCAAATAAGTAAAGTAGCATAAAAAGTAAAAGTAGGATGATTTCATATTCCAATTAAAAAAGAAAAAATTTAAGGACAGTCAATTTTTTTTCATATTTCTAATAAAAAAATTCTTTTTCCTAAAACTTTGTCTTTTTTAATTGGGAATATGAAAATATGCTTCTTTTACTTCAGATTTTGTCTTTTATACAATAATATGTAAAGTTTATTTTACTTTATATTTTGTCTAAAAAATATGAAAATATGCTTCTTTTACTTCAGATTTTGTCTTTTTTATACAATAATATGTAAAGTTTATTTTACTTTATATTTTGTCTTTTTAGACAAAATATAAAGTAAAATAAACTTTACATATTATTGTATAAAAAAGACAAAATCTGAAGTAAAAGAAACATATTTTCATATTCCCAATTAAAAAAGACAAAATTTTAGGAAAAAGAAATTTCTTTTAATATTTCTAATTACAAAAGAAAAAATTGAACTTAAATAAGCATATTTTCATATTTCCAATTAAAAAATACAAAATTTGAGGAAAAACAGATTTGTTTCAGATCTCTATTTTAAAAAGCCAAAATCTGATGCAAATTAAGCATATTTTCATATTTCCATTATAAAAGCAAAATATTTAGAAAAAAAGTATCTTTTCACATTTCTATTTAAAATAACATAATCTGAAGCTTATTTTCATCAACTGTCTCAAAATAACAAAATCTGCAGTAAAAGTTGCATATTTTACTATTTTCAATTAAGACAAATTTTTCATATTTCTAATTAGAGAGACAAATTCTGTAGTAAAAGAATGCTATTTTAATATTAATATAAAAAAAGAAAACTGGAAGGAAAAGAAATATATTTTCATATTTCCAATTAAAAAAACAAAGTTTTATGAAAATAAAAAAATTTTATTTTCAAAAATTTTGTTTTTAATTTTTTTTTTATTTGTAATATTTCTAATTAAAAAAGACAGAATCTGAAATTAAATGATCATATTTTCATATTCACAATTAAAAAAGACAAAATTTGAGGAAAAACTTTTTGACAAAATCTGAAGGTAAAGAAGTATATTTTTATAATTACAATTTAAAAGATATTATTTGAGGAAGGAAATATTACATTTCATATTTCTACTTCAAAAGACAAAATCTGAATTAAAAGATACTTTTTTAATATTTAAAATGAGACACAAAATTAATAGGAAAAAAGTTTCTTTACATAATTCTAATTAAAAAAGAAAAATAAGAAGTAAAAGAAACTTATTTTCATATTACTCTAATTTGATGTAAAAGAAGCATACTTCAGATTTAAAAAGACAAAATTTTAAGTTAAACAAGTTTCTTTTAAACTTTTCTTTTTTTTTAGACAAAAACAAAAGTAATTTCATTTCTTAAACAAAAGTAATTTAATTTTTAATATTAAATGACAAAAACAAAAGTAAAAGAAGCTTATTTTAATATTAATATGAAAATAGAGGAAATTGGAAGAACAAGAAGTATATTTTCATATTTCCAATGAAAAATTTTTTTTTACGAAAATGAAATTTCTTTTCATATTTCTAATTAAAAAAACAAATCTGAACTCAAATGTGCATATTTTCATAATTCGAAATAAAAAAGGCAAAATTTGAGGATAAACAAATTTCTTTTCAGATCACTATTTAAAAAGGCCAACATCTGATGTAAAAAAAGTATATTTTCATATTTCCAATATAAGACAAATTCTTTAGTAAAACAATTTTCTTTTCACATTTTGAATTAAAAATGGTAAAAGTTTTATATCAAACGACAAAATCTGAAGTAAAGGAAGCATATTTTCTTATTTCTTATAAAATGATATATTTCTAATTAAAAAATGAAAAATATTAAGTAAGGGAAACTTATTTTCATTTTACTATATGAAAAAAAAATCTGGAGTAAAAGAAGCATACTTTCGTATTTCTTTTAAAAAAGATAAAATATTAAGAAAAAGAATTTTCTTTTCATATTTCCAATTAAAAAGACAAAATCTGAAGTAAAGATTTTTCCTATTTCCAATTAAGAAAGACAAATTTTGTGGAAAAGCAATTTTCTTTTCATAATTCTAATGAAAAAGACTAAATCTGAAGTAAAAGTAGGTTATTTTAATATTATTATGAAAAAAGAGAAAATCAGATGCTTTTTTTCATATTTCCAATTAAAAAAGACACAATTTAAGGAAAATTAAATTTCTTTTAATATTTCTAATTAAAAAAGACAAAATCAGTAATAGAATATTTTCCTATTTAAAATTAAGAAAGTCAGATTTTGAGGAAAAACTATTTTCTTTTCATATTTCTAATGAAATAAAATGAAATCTGAAGGAAAAGAAGTATATTTTCATATTTCCAATGAAAAAATTTTAAGACACTAAAAGAAGCCTATTTTACAATTTTCTTTTCAAAATTCAAATTAAAAAAGACTAAAACTGAAGTAAAAGAAGGTTATTTTAATATTTATTTAAGTGTTATGGTCCAATATCCTCGCACCACGGTTATGGTCCAAGGTAGAATCAAGGAAGAACAACACGAACACAAGAGTAGTAAATAACAAAGATATATTACAACAGAAATATAATACAAGTTGAAGGTGTTAGTATTAACTGTCAGTCTGGTTTAGAGTGAACTAATATGTCTTGACTCGTTAGGTCTCAACTCATTCCTCTTCCTTCTCTCTCAGAGAAGCACAGTATTTATAGAGTCAGGAAGAGTCCATTATCGTTATAGGTAAGTTCCCATAACACCCTCCTTCCAAAGCTTTTGCATTGCAGAGGTCTTTAGTATTTTTTTCTCTTTGGATTTATTAAGTGACTTTTCTTTTCCTGGTCGATTTTCGTGGTTCAGGTATTGTTTGCAGCCTTTGCATATCGAATGTATCGAATATGGTATTTTTAAACTACTAAAAGAAGCATCTGTTCACATTTCCAATTAAAAAAGACAAAACTTTAAGAAAAACAATGTTCATTTCATATTACTAATTAAAAAAACAAAATCTGACTTAAAATAAGCATGTTTTCATATTTCCAATATAAATGACAAAATCTTTAGTAAAACAAGTTTCTTTTAACTTTTTGAATTAAAAACGAAAAAAATTTGATATAGAAAAATCTTATTTTTATATTACTGTATTAAATGACAAAATCTGAAGTAAAGGGAGGATATTTTCTTATTTCCAATAAAAAGATATATTTCTAATTAAAAAAGAAGAATATGAAGTAAAAGTAACTTATTTTCATATCACTATCTGAAAAAAAAAATCTGGAGTAAAAGAAGTATATTTTCTTTTTAGGAAAATGAAATTTCTTTTAATATTTCTAAATAAAAAAGATAAAATGGGAACTGAATTTACATTTTTGCAATTAAAAAAGACAAAATTTGAGGAAATAAAAATTTCTTTTCAGGTCACAATTTAGAAAAGCCAAAATCTGATGAAGCATATTTTCATACTTCCAATATAAATGACAAAAATTTTAGGAAAACAAGATTTTTTTCACATTTCTAATTAAAAATGACAAAATCTGATGTAGAAGAAGCTTACTTTCATATTATTGTATCAAAATGATAAAATCTGGAGTAAAGGAAGGATATTTTCATATTTCCAATTACTTCAGATTTTGTTTTTCTTAAATATGAAAAGAAAGACAAACTCTGAAGTAAAAGAAGCACATTTTCCGATTTCTAATTAAGAAAGACAAATTTTGAGGGAAACAATTTACTTTTCCTATTTCTAATTAAAAAAACCTAAATCTAAAGTAAAAGAAGGTTATTTTAACATTAATATAAAAAAAGAGAAAATCGGAAGTAATTGAAAGTAAAAGTAGCATTTTTTGGTATTTCAAATTTAAAAAGACAACATTTTAAGAAAAACAAGTTTCTTCTAATATTTCTAATAAAAATGCCAAAATCAGAACTTAAATGATCTCTCTCTCTCTATTAAAAAAAACAAAATCTGATATAAAAAGCATATCTTCATATTTCCAATATAAAAACATTTTTAGCAAAACAAATTTCTTTTCACATCACAAATTAAAATGATAAAATCTGATGTAGAAGATGATTATTCTCAGATTAATGTATCAAATGACAAAATCTATTTCAATTTTCTTATTTCCAATAAAAAGACATATTTCTAATTAAAATAAAAAAATATGAACTTATTTACATATTACTATATGAAAGAAAACAAAATCTGAAGTAAATAAGCATATTTTCTTATTTCCAATTAAAAAAGAGAAAATATTAACAAAAACAATATTCTTTACATATTTTTAATTAAAAAAGACAAAATATGAAGTAAAAGAATCTTATTTTCCTATTTCCAATTAAGAAAGACAAATTTTGAGGAAAAACAATTTTCTTCTCATAATTCTAATTAAAAAAAGACTAAAAGAAGGTTATTTTAATATTTATATAAAAAAAGAGAAAATTGCAAGTAAAAGAAGCATATTTTTATATTTCCAATTAAAGAAGATAACATTTTCGGAAAATAATTTTTTTTAATACTTCTAATTAAAAAGACAAAATCTGAAGGTAAAGAAACATTCATAATGCCAATTAAAAACAATAAACTTTTAGTAAAGCATGTTACATTTCACACTTCTACTTAAAAAGACAAAATGTGAATGAAAAGATACATATTTTAATATTCCACAATAAGAAAGACAGAATTAATAAGAAAACAAGTTTCTTTACATATAATTAAAAAAGAAAAATATGATGTAAAAGAAATTTATTACTTTATTATTATTACTTATTACTATAATTTGCAGTAAAAGGATTTTCAAATTTAGAAAGACAAAATTTTAAGACAAACAAGTTTCCTTTAATATTTCTTATTTCAAAGGAGAAAATCTTAAGTAAAAGAAACTTATTTTAATATTAATACAAAAAAAGAGAAAATTGGAAGTTAAAAAAGTATGGTTTCATATTTTGAATGACAGAAGCAAAATAAAATTTCTTTTAATATTTCTAATTAAAAAAGACAAAATTTGAAATTAAATGATCATATTTTCATATTTGCAATTAAGAAAGACACAATTTGTTGAAAAACAAATTTCTTTTCAGAACTCTATGTAAAAAAGTTACTAGAAGAATAATTTAATATTTCCAATATAAAAAAGACTGTAGCAATGACTTACCTCGCTGACCCAAAAGGGCCAGAGTTGCATGTATGTTTTGCAAGGGAGTGTGGAGATGGCGAATCGATGAGCCTCGGATGCATGATGAATCGGACAGCACATCGTGCTGATGGAAGTGGTGGTGTCACTTGTAGCCTTTTTATTATTTTTCTGGGCACTCATTGGCTGAGTGCTGGCTGGGTCAGGTGCATAAAAACATGGTACGCTCATTTAACAGGAGTTTGTTTTACATTTCGGATGGTGAGGGAATTTTTCTTTGCTATGTGAATGGTTTTGCCATTGGATGATTGATTGTCATTTTTACTTTTCTTTGAAGTAAGTGTTAAATTTGGTCCACGATTTCTTGTATTGTTGTATTTTGGTGTATACATAAACTTCTGCTGTATGCCAGAAAGCCCTTTGGTGTGGGCAGATGATAAACCAGCCTCCAAAGGGCCCAAATATTATAAAATCTGATGGAGCAATTTGAGAATTTTGTGAAAGAAAATGAGTGCTATCACTGCTTGACTCAGTAAACACCAAAATTATTTCCCTGTTGACTACAGACATCAAAACTCACAAACTGATCAGCATCAAAAGGGAGATCATGGAGGAAGCAGTTAAGAGCCTGAACATTGGGGCCAAAGTTTTGGACAGAAGAATAGAGCTATGTGGGATATCTTGCTGGCATCAGAAGATGCAACAAAATCCCTGGCAGATAGCATCATGACAACCAAGTCGATGAGGCTCCAAATGGAGTACCTTGGAACCAGGAGGACGAAAGTAATCCTGCATGGAGTGCTCTTGTATATTTCGCTCGACCACTTGAGTTTCTTCTTTCCAAAATTTGATGAGGTTGCCAGTGTCTCGGCTGTGAAAAGTAAGGGCGGGATAGCCACTGAGGACGTGGAAGTGATTGTGACAGTTTCCCAGAAAAATTTTGTGGCAATACCAAATGTACTTAAATGTGAAGGACGTCCCAACTACGTTGATGATCTCTATGTTGGGCCTGTGGGGCTGTCGGTCATCTATCCAAAATGTGCCCTGGGAAGAGGCCAGAACCACAACCTTAACAAACAACTGGCAAGGAAAGCACTGACACAAGTGCAAAAGTAATGGACAGAAATAGTGAAGAGGGGAATGAAAGCAGGATGTCCCAAAGAAGGAGTCGAAGAAACCTAAAGAGTCGCTGCAGGAGCAGAAAGGCGACCAGCATCAGTACCAACAAAAGGACGAACAGAAGAAGTCCCAACTGGAGCAGAAGTGCCAGCAGAGGCAGCAGCAGGTAAAAGTACAGGAAATGCAGCAGAAAGACCCTCAACTGGATCAGCAACAAGAGATGGAAGTGGAGGAGAAGTCCCCACCATGGTCTGGCTCTTTAGAAAGAGGGAGAGAGGAGGAAGAGGAAAAAATGAGCAAGAAAGAAAAACGGACTGGTCGAAGTAGGGCGGAGAAGGCCTTGGACAAAACCAAGTCCCACTCCACCCCTAGTTCCCCAGTCAAAAAATCAGATAACAATGCAGCAAGAAGCTTTTCTTGTTCCCCTATTAGGGCTCCACTCTCCCCACTTCCCAACACTCCTCCAGCCAAAACCGCTCACCCCCATAAACCCTGCTCCCAGCACACCTTCTGACATTCCTCCTTCCAACACTCCTCCTTCCGACTCTACCACCACCAACGCTGCACCTCCCAGCAAGTCCCCCCCCCCAAAAAAAAAGAAAAATCCAATTCCTTGAGGGGAAAATTATATGTCAAGTGGATTGGCAGGCTATGGAGCGGGGCTTTTCCTCGCAAAAAAAAAAAAACATTACTAAGGCCTGTAGTAGAAGCCTGGTCGCCTAGTGTGGTTTCCTTTTGTATGGTCTTGTGTCAGATCACCAGACTCCCACATACAAGCATAGCTGATACTCTTTTAGGATATCAATGACTCTTGCCAAGGTTAGCAACAGTAGAGAATGAACAAACATGAATGGTGTATGAAAGGCATAACAAATATAAGTTTATTTAATAACAAACTGACATGGTGAAGGAGGAAAGAATGCGATGTTGAGTGCCTGGTTTCTGGATAGTAGGTCTGGCGAATCTGTGAAGCATGCGGTTGATGTCGAGTGTGAATGCTATTGCACACCAAATTGTAATGGTTGGCGCCAAATTGACCTTCACAACCACTGCTCTCGCTGATTTAAGTCAAGCAGCATGCGAGAAACTGGACGACTGGCCAATATTGTTGACTCTAAAACAGTGCCTCGTGAGCATCGGATTAGGCAGTGATTCTCAAACATCGAACAACATTGGGATTAATTTAATATTTACGGTTTTCTAAGCCTCTTTTTTCGTCCTGGAGGCCTGGATCAGAGTGTAGTATCTGTTCTCAGATCGCTCGCTTAATGATCGCCTTTTGGCTGAAATTCGATCACTGATACATGCCACAGGGATTCGTCCCTGCGCTGGTAGCATCGCGGCTACGTCTAGCTATGACCAGCTCTGAGCAGCTTGGACAGGCTAGGACCAGCCAAGACCAGCTATGACTAGCTTGGACAAGCTAAGACCAGTAAAGTTCAGCGGTCCGAGTGGAAACACTCGGGTCAAACCCCTCCCTCGCCCCACGTTAAAAACCGACCTTATGTCACAACCTGACTCAGTGGGGGGTCAAGTAGATACCGAGTGTAGTATCTGTTCTCAGATCGCTCGCTTGATTGGCCTTTTGGCTGAGATTCGATCACTGATACATGCCTGGCACAGGGATTCGTCCCTGCGCTGGTAGTATCGCGGCTACGTCTAGCTATGACCAGCTCCGCCCAGCTTGGACAAGCTATGACCAGTTAAGACTAGCTATGACCAGCTCTGACCATCTTGGACAAGCTAAGACCAGCGGCCCGGGTGAAAACACTCAGGTCCCCACGTTAAAAACCGACCTTGTGTCACAACCTGACTCAGTGGGGGGTCAAGTAAATACCAAGTGTAGTATCTGTTCTCAGATCGCTCGCTTTGTCGGCCTTTTGGCTGAGAGCGTCACTTGATACTTACCTGGTGTAGGGATGCGTCCCTGCGCTGGTAGTATCATAGCTACGACTAGATTGGACCGGCTCCGGCCTGGACCAGCTATGACAAGCCAAGACTAGCTATGACGAGCTTGGACAAGCTAAGACCAGCTGTGATCAGCTTGGACAAGCTATGACCAGCCAAGACCTGCGGTCCGGGTGAAAACACTCGGTTCCCCACGTTAAAAACCGACCTTGTGTCACAACCTGACTCAGGGGGGGGGGGTCAAGTAAATACCGAGTGTCGTATCTGTTCGCAGATCGCTCGCCTTGTCGGCCTTTTGGCTGAGAGCGTAACTTGATACTTACCTGGTGTAGGGATTCGTCCCTGCGCTGGTGGTATCATAGCTACGACTAACTTGGACCTGCTCCAGCCTGGACCAGCTATGACAAGCCAAGACTAGCTATGACCAGCTTGGACAAGCTAAGACCAGCTATGACTAGCTTGGTGAAGCTATGACAAGCCAAGACTAGCTATGACCAGCTTGGAGAAGCTATGACCAGCCAAGACCAGCGGCCCGGGTGAAAACACTCGAGTCCCCACGTTTAAAACCGACCTTGTGTCCCAACCTGACTCAGTGGGGGGGGGTCAAGTAAATACCAAGTGTAGTACGCTACCTTTGTGAGCTTCCGGTGCTTTTGTCGAGAGAATACTCTTTGGCGTGATCCCGTTTCCGCGGTCGATCCGCCCTGGAAGACGTATCTCCTCTCTGACTCCAGCTTCAAGTGCTACCCTTCGGCGCGATTCCGTCACCGCGGTTGATCCGTCCTGTAAGTCGTATCACTGCTCCGACTCGGCCCTGTTTAGGGACTCCACCTTCGTCAAGTGTTACACTTCGGCGCGATCCCGTCTCCGCGGTTGATCCGCCCTGGAAGTCGTATCTCTGCTCTGACTCGGCCCTGCCGAACCATCGTACGTCTTCGACCAGCCAGCTCTACCCATCCGGCAGTCGACCAGCTACTGCTGCGATCAACTCTACACTCGTGTCGCCGATACAACCGAACCAACTTCCCTGAAGGAAACCAGTCTTACTGGACCCGACGCCGATACAACACACTTCTCCAAAGTACACTCTTGTACACTTTGGATAAATAAATTCGACGTTTATTGTTACCTAAACCTCCGCCTTTGTCCTCTCATTGTCTTAGCTGTTTCTCACCTTTTCTTCGCTTGCGGGGGTGACATCCTTATCGGCCCTGCAACAGATTAACATGGTAGGTCATGAAACATGAGTTCGACCAGGATAGAATCACAGAGTTGCAAGGGAAATGTTCGTCAACATAGAATGAAGTATAGACCAAGGGAAAGATTCAGAAAATACAAGTACCTTGTGTAGAGGCTTGTGGGTTCTTAACTTACTTGTTGCTTTGGACGAGAGGTAAAGTTCGCTTGATACTGTGGCAACGATTGTTTAAAAGATGCTAGGTTGCCTGTTGTCGATGAGAACGGTTAAGTGTTGATAGAAAAATGAATTCTCTTATGTGTGATGTTCCTTTGACGGAGATGGATGTAAGTACCTAGAACTTGGACTTTCGTTGTTGCTGTAATTGACAAGTGGAGATTCTGGAAGAATTGGTGACAACTGTTTGTTGTTTTTCTTTTTTGGAAGAGAGTCTTGTATTATGTAGGAAAGTCAGAAAGGTTGGAATAGGATCAAGTCAAAGATGATGAAGGTAGTTTCAGGAAAAGAAGTTGACTATAAAAGATCTATTACCGAAGTCTAGGTGTTTCAGCTGTACGGTGAAGAGAGAGATGGGAAACACGTTTTCTAAACTTGATACCCGCAGATCATCTGTCCGCACGTGAATACTTATTGGTGGGGATCCGATGTCATGTAACCTTTGACTGGTGGCAAATGGCAACCGTCAAACCACTTTGAATGGGTGTCCATTTAAAATGGTCATGTG
Source organism: Acanthosepion esculentum (assembly GCA_964036315.1). NCBI lineage: Eukaryota > Metazoa > Mollusca > Cephalopoda > Sepiida > Sepiidae > Acanthosepion > Acanthosepion esculentum. Next base: position 89,180,577 of record OZ038486.1, on the reverse strand, counting down.
CCATAACGTTGAAAGCGTTACTCAAAGGGTAGCAATGAAGAAAAGAGAAAGAGAAAAGGTTTGAAGCAACAGTTGATGGAAGGGGGGTGCCCATAGCCCCCTCTTTAAAATGTCTTCGGTTGATGGGGTGTCAAAAGACCCTAGAAATCTCCCTAAAGCCTCAGGTGTCATAACATTGATTAGGACCGTGGGGATTAACTGTATGGGATCACCTTTTGGGAGGCTAAGGAGGCTTTCCCAGCCATTAGAATGGTGGAGATGGGATCACCTGAACTGAGGAAATTGCAGAAGTTTTGCACTATACAGAGCTCTAACGTATCCCACAGACGTTGGAGGCATTGTTCTAGATAGGCCGCATGATGACAGAGATGGGGACAGGGAGTCTGGAACAATCCGCCAGGGTCCTTGTTACTGCAGATTTCTATCCAGTCTGTGATTAGGGGAACCAAACTTTAAAAATGTTTTTGAAGTTAGCTAGTTTGAATGTGAGGGCCTTGAGGGATTGGGGTAAGGCTGCCTGCTTACTTCATGATCTCCTGTCCTTCAGTGTAGATGTAGCTGCGATCCAGGAAACACATTTTGCTTGCAAAGTAGATGCTCCCCTGCTGTCTATTCAGCATACAGGGTCCAGCTGGCCAGAGGTGTTTCCTTGTTGGTTAAATGTACTCTGGGTGCTTGGGTGAACCCTGTCCACGTCGATGTTGGGCAGGGGCGGTTGATTATGGCTGATATTGCCTTGAACAAAAGTTTGTTTTGTGTCGTTGCGGTTTATACGCCCACTGACCAAACGGAGTGTCGCTCGTTTTATCATCAGTTAGGACCGTTCCTGGTGGATTTGTCGTGCTTAGTCTTAGTAGGGGACTGGGATACTATCCTGGACCCTGATATAGACAGGGAGTGGGGAGATATTGGGAGGTCATTGAGTGATCGCAGCCTGGTTGATTTGATTGGTGAGTTTGGTCTTGTTGATAGATGCCGGGTCGATCATCCTAGGGAGGAGACGTGAACGTGGACACGTAGGTGGCCATCTACCCAGATAGCCAGCTACCTGGATAGAATGTTAGTGAGAAGGGCCGATATAGACTTATTAGATTGTCCCACATTCCACAGGTTAGGCTATTCGGACCATAGAGTCTTCTGTGCCCGGATAGCATTAGGTATGGTTGGACACTGGAAGATCAATCTGTCTTTACTGGACAGATGGGACTTCCAGCAGCAGCTGATAAAACTAGTGCAGCGGGAACTAGTGGGGGCGATAATTGGGAATAGGTAGTGGGAGAGGCTTAAGGATAGCATTAGTTCATTCGCCACCGAATATAGCCAGCAGCTCGCACTAGATCAGGCTAATAAGGTGAAGACAAGATAGTCTGTCCGAGGTGGAGGCTGGGGGGATTCCCTAGATATAGGTTTAGTTAGGCAGGCTCTTGAGCAATTGATTAGTGAATGCTACAAGGCTCAGGTAGTTAGGCATAGGTTAAACAAGATGTCTAACAAAGCTGTGAACACGGGCGCACAATTGTGCAAGGAAGAGATCCGTCAAAGTTCTGATCATTACATTCATGAGGTCAAAACCCCAGAGTGGCATACTCTGAGGTCAACTGACGATATGTGTGAGGCATTTTAGCAGCATTTAGAGATCCGGTTTACCAAGGAGTCTGGTCTCAGTGGTGATGAGTTTCGCAGCTATTTGGCTCACTTTCCTCAGCTTTCACGGACTGAAGTGGCTAGCTGCGAGGGTGAGATCACGGAGTGCAAAGTCTAATTGGCATTGAAGAGGGTCAGCAGAGGCAAGTCTCTAGGACTTGATGGTTTACCCTATGAATTGTACTTGAGGCTGTTGCACATCTTTGTGCTGATTTTGACTGTCGTGTTCAAAAACTGATTTCAGCAGGTGTCCATCTACAGTCGGATTACCAGGGGTGTGGTCACGCTGTTGAAAAAGGGAAAGGAGGGAGGGCAAGAATTAGATGATTACAGGCCCATAACCCTGCAACAAGTCTTCCGGTTTGTGATTAGGTTCCTGGAAGGGAGTCACTCTTCTGGGGCCTATTGGCTGGACGGATGGTTCTGTCTGCATTCTTGGAGTGTGATTTGGACCTGACCTCCAGCTGGAGAAAAATTGGTCAGAAGTACAGGCAAAAGTCGGAGTGTCGGTCGGGAGGATGTCCTTGAAAGGTAGAGTTACTTACGTGCTACTTACGTCTTTCCTCTTATCCTTTACTGCTTGGCTATACTTCCTCTTTGCAAGGACCATAGGAAGGCGATCGAGTGCTTGTTGATCACCCTCTCGTTGGGTGGTTGAAGCAGAAGATCCACAAAGAATGCAGTGTCCAGTGTCCATGTCATTGGGGCTGGGAATACCACACTTAGTGAGTTACCAACACACTTTGAGGTTGGCTTTCCTACGCTGCGTTTTGACTGAGGATTCGATTTTGGAGGGGAGTATTAGGGACGCCTTCCCTAGCCTTACTATCACTCCTCCCATGCCCTGGGCTAAGCGCCGTCATAGGTCCAGAAAACTCTTGACTTTCCTCAGTGTCGAGCAGCCTTGAGGGTCTTTCCTCAGTTCAGTGACCTTTCATGGCCTTGAACGGTCTTGTATCTTGAATTAGTAGAGGGGGTGCAAAGGATCCTCTCTGTGAACAGTTCGGCTTGTCATTGGCTGAGTTGTGCGCTTTATGGTCTTGAGCGCCAGCAGCAAATTACCTCAGTAACCCTGAGTTTTTACTTACCTGGCGATTGATTTGGAATGTGCTAACTCTCAATGACAGGATCTTCAGATTGTCATTGGTGTGACTATGGCTTAGAAGAAATGGTTTCACATGCCTTCTACCAATGTCCTCAGGTGCACCCTTTCTGGTACTATGTCGGCGGATTGATGGCTCATATCACTCCCAATATTCTTGTGCTCATCGATCTTGCAAACGTATGCGATAATGTATCACCACCATTTTCTGTGAAGAAACGAATGGTGTTTCTGATGCTGCTAGCCATGGCTCAAATGGTGATATGAATGATGCGGATGGAGGGAATCTTGTGATACAAACGTTATTCTCATCAGGTTGGGTTCTTTCACCATCAGTTGAAGGTGAAGATCCAGACTGATTGAAAGCATTTGCTATTGACAGATTTCAGTGAAAGGTGGGTGAAAGTTGTGAGCTTGGTTTGTGTGAAAGGGGCTAATATTGAGTTCCTTTCTTAAGTCCTCTTGGTCACAACAGGACAGTTTCCTGTGATCCCTCCCCCAGGCTAAGTTAGACACTATTTGTTTTCCTAGTTAATTTGAATGTGTTCTCCTGGCCTGTTCCCGGCACTCTCTTTTCTTAAGGTCAAGATTCCCAACCTCCCGAGTTTGTTTTAGGCTCCCTTTTTCAACTCGGCTGGGTCAGACTTTGATTTTCCCTTTCTGTCATTTAGTTTTACCCTTCCCACTTCATTAGTGAGTCTGCTTCTTGATTTTGTCTGGCGACAGAAAACAGCAGCTACTCTTATTCATTTGAGGAGTGGTCGGGCCCTACTAACATTTGTTTTGATTTAGTTTGTTGTATTACTATCTTCTGTTAGTTTTATGGATTCATTGCCTCCCCCTCTTTTCATGATTCTTGGGATTTTTATATATTTTTGTAATTAAACATTTTGGGATTTTTATATCATGTTTTTTTTTGTAGTCCTCCCATGAATATGTGGTATTGTGGTATATGTCGGATTGAATGGTGATGGATGAGTTCTTGTGGTAAATGGATCAATTGTATTGGATGAATAGGTCATGATCATGATTAACTAGGACTAGGATAGTTAGCAAAGACCAGCCTCTCTCCACTTCCCCTTTTCTCATGTTCCACAATCATTGTATATATGTAATAATAAATATATTGTTTTTCATTTCATATGGTGACTGGCATATTGGAGATCGGGATGAGAAGTATGGATTTGTTTTGCCTAGTGAACCTATTGAACTCATACTACCTTCCCCCTTTCTTTTCCTGTGTGTACTTCCAACCAATTTTTGCACAAAGACAAAATTTTTAGGGAAACAAATTTCATTTCACATTTCTAATTAAAAAATGAGGAAATCTAATTAGAAGAGGATTATTCTCATATTAATGTATCAAAACGACATCATCCGAAATAAAGGTATCATATTTTCTTATTTCCAATTAAAAAGGACAAAATATTAAGAAAAACAAGATTCTTTTTATATTTCTAATTAAAAAGACTAAATCTGAAGTATTAGAAGCATTTTTCCTATTCCCAATTAAGAAAGACAAAATTCATAGGAAAACATGTTTCTTGATATATTAATTAAAAAGACAAAATCTGAAGCAAATAAACTTATTTTCATATTACAATAATTTGAAGTAAAACAGATTTTGATATTTGAAACTTAAAAGGACACAATTTTAAGAGAAACAAGTGTCTTTTAATATTTCCAATTAAAAAAGATAAAATGTGAAGTAAAAGAAGCTTATTTTAAAATTAGTATAAAAAAGAGAACATTGGAAATAAAAGAAGCATATTTTCATATTTCCAATGAATATGACAAAATAAAATTTCGTTTAACATGTCTAATTAAAAAAGTCAAATTCTGCACTTAAATGAGAATATTTCCATATTTGCTATTACAAAAAAAAATATTGAGGAAAAACAAATTTCTGTTCAGATCTCAAATTTAAAAAAAGACAAAAATCTGATGTTAAAGAAGCATATTTTCATATTTCCAATATGAAACACAATTTTTTAGGAAGTTTCTTTTTACATTTCATTAGAAAATGACAAAAATCTGATGTAGAAGAAGCTTATTACTTTACAAAAACAACAAAATCTGATGTAAAAGAAGCATATTTTCTTATTTCCAATTAAAAAAGAGAACTTATTAAGAAAAATAAGATTCTTTTCATATTACTAATAAAAACAATCATAATCTGAAGAAAAGTAACTTTCTTCATATTACTGTACATAAATCTAAAGTAAAAAAGTATATTTACATATTACTAATTAAAAAAAATCTGGTGTAGAAGTAGAATATTTTTATACAAAAATATAAACATCACAAAATCTGTAATGAAAGAAGCATATTTTCACTTCTCCATTTAAAAAAGACAAAATCAGTGGAAAAACAATTTACATTTTATATCTCTAATTAAAAAAGAAAATATCTGAAGTAAAAATCATATTTTTGATATTTCTATTTTTTTAAAAATCCCAATACAAAAGAACAAATTTTAAGGAAAATATATTTCTTTTCATACTTCAAATAAAAAAGACTAAATCTGAAGTAAAAGTAGTATATTTTCATATTTTAATTAAAAATCTGTACTGAAAGAATCTTATTTTCACTTTTCCAATAAAAAAAGAGAAAATCTGAGTAAAAACAAGTTGCTTTTCATATCTCTAATTAAAAAATACAAAATCTGAAAAAAAATTCATATTTTCATATTTCTAATAAAAGGATACAGAATCTGAAGTAACATATTTCAAATAAAAAACTTTTAGAAAAACAAGCTGCTTTTCATATTTCTAATTAAAAAAGACAAAATCTGAATAGGTATATTTTCATGTTTCCAGTTAAGAAAAACTATTTAAAAAAAAAAATCTGAGCTAAAAATAGCATGTTTTCATATTCCCAATTAAAAAAGACAAAATATTAAGAAAAACAAGATTATTTTCAGATTTCTAAGTAAAAAATCAAAATCTGAAGTAAAAGAATCATATTTTCATATTACAATATGAAAAAAGAAAATGTGAAGTAAATGGATGTAAATTTCATATTAGTGTGAAAATGACAAAATCATAGGCCAAAGCATAATTAATCTAATTAAAAATGACAAAATATTAAGAAAAACAAGATTCTTTAATATTTCTAATAAAAAAATCTAAATCTGAAGAAAAGAAACTTTCTTCATATTACTGTATAAAAAAAGACAAAAGCTGAAGAAAAAAATCATATTTCATATTTCAATATAAAAAAAGGCAAAATCTGAAGTCAAAGAAGCATATGTTCATAGTTCCAATAAGAACAAATTTTATGGAAAACATGTTTATTTTCATATTGGTAATAAAAAAGGCAAAATGTGAAGTAAAAGAAACTTTTTTCATATTGCTGTATAAAAAAAGAAAATCTGAAGGAAAAAATCATATTTTCATATTTCTAATTAAAGATAGAATCTGAAGTAAAATAAGCATTTTTTCACATTTCCAATTAAAACAGACAAAATCTGAAGTATTATATTATCATATTTTTAATTAAAAATACAAAATCTGTAGTGAAAGAAGCATATTTCTCCAATTAAAAATCTCAAAATCTGAGGAAAAGCAATTTAATTTTCATATCTTTAATTCAAAAAGAAAATATCTGAAGTAAATATCCCTTTTTCATATTTCTATTTAAAAAAGACAAAATCTGAAATCAAAGAACCATATTTTCAATTTTCCCATTGAAAAAGAGAAAACTAAGAAAAACAAGATTCTTTTCCTATTTATAATTAAAAAAGAGAAAATTTGAATTAAAATAATCATATTTTCATATTTCCAATTAAGAATGACAAATTTTGAGGAAAACTATTTAAAAAAACAAAATCTGAACCACATGAAGTATATTTTCATATTTACAATTAAAAAAGACAAAACATTAATAAAAACTAGAGTATTTCCATATTTCTAAGTAAAAAAAGTAAAATTAAGAAAAACAATATTCTGTCCCTATTTCTAAATAAAATAGTTAAAATCTGAAGTAAAAGAAGCATATTTTTTATATATTTCTCTATACAAAAGATAAAACCTAATGTAAAAGAATTATATTTTCACATTTCTAATGAAAAAAGACATGAGCAAAAGAAGTATATTTTCATATTTCCAATAAAAAAAACAAAATCCAAGGTTGTTTGTATATTTCCAATAAAAAAGCCAAAATCCAAAGAAAAAGAGGTATATTTTCATATTTCTAAATAAAAATTACCGAAGTTTAAGAAAAACAATTTACTTTTCATATTTCAATTAGAAAAGACAAAATCTAAAGCAGATAAATCATATTTTCATATTTCCAAGAAAAGACACAAGATTTTAAGAAAAAACAATTTCTTTTAATATTTCTAATAAATAAATCTGAAGAAAAAGGAGACTGTTTTCATATTTCTAATGAAAAAAGATAAAATCTTAGGTAAAAGATTATTTTGTTATTTCTAAATAAAATATTAAAAATCTGTAGAAAAAGTAGTATATTTTCATACTTCTAATTAAAAAAGAAAAAATCTGACGTAAATGAAGGATATTTTAATATTTCTAACAAAAAAGAAGCTTATTTTCATATTGTTAAATAAAAAGTCAAAGTCTGAAGAAAACAAAACACATTTTCATATTTCTAATTAAAAAAGTAAAAATCTGAAGAAAAGTATCATATTTTCATATTTCTAATTAGAAAGACAATATCTGAAGTAAAAGTGCTTATTTTCATATTACTAAATAAAAAAAAGAGAAAATCTATAGTAAAAGAAGCATATTTTCATATTTCTGATTAAAAAAGAATGATTGTTTTTCAGGAAAATCAAGTTTCCAATTAATTTTCGAAATTTCCAAAATCATATTTCCAATTAAAAAGAAAAATAAGTTTCTTTTCATATTTCAATTAAAAAAGAGAAAATCTAAAATAAATATAGTATATTTTAATATTTCATATAAAAATGATAAAATTGATAAATGATAAAATTCTAAGGAAAAGATGTTTGTTTTCATATTTCAAATTAAAAAAGACCAATTCTAAAGTAAAAGAAGCAGATTTTCATATTTCCAATTAAAAAAGACAAGATCAGAAGAAAAACAACTTTCTTTTCATGTTTCTAATTAAAAATGTCAACATCTGTTGTAAAAGAAACACATTTTCATATTTCCAAATAAAAAAAGATAAAATTTTAGGAAAAACAACTTTCTTTTCATATTTCTAATGAAAAAAATACAAAATCTGAAGTAAAAGTAGCATATTTTCATATTTCTAAATTAAAAATACAAAATCTGAGTCAAAGAAATTTATTCTCATATTCCTTATTAAAAAATCTGAAGAAAGAAATGCTTATTTTTATATTTTGTATTAAATAAGAAAAAATCTGAAGTAAATGTAAATGATTTTCATATTTCTTATTACAAAAAGTCAAAATTTCCTATTTGTAACTAAAAATGAAAAAATCTGATATAAAAATAATGTTATACTTCTAAATAAAACAGGAGAAAATCTGAAATAAAAAAATTTTATTTTTATATTTTTATTACAAAAGATGAAATCTGAAGAAATGAATCTCATTTTAATATCTATAGTTAAGAAAAACAAAACAAAATAAAAAGAAGTTCATGTCCATATGTCTATATGACAAAAGTCAAAATCTGATGAAAAAGTAGCTGATTTTCATATAATTAATAAAGAGAAAACCTGTATTTTCTTATTTCTAAACAAAAAAATCTAAATACAAAGAAGTGTGTCTTCATATTTCTAAATAATAGACACAATCTAAAGTAAAACAAAGTTGTTTTTATATTTTAATCAAAAAAGACAAAACCTGAACTAAAAGATTCTTATTTTCATATTTCTAAATGAAAAAATACAAAATGTGAAGTAAAAGAAGCTTTTTTATATTTCTAATTAAAAAAATAAAACATGAAATAAATAAGCTTATTTTCATATTTTTAAATGAAAAATAACAAATCAGATGTAAAGAAGTTTATTTTCATATTTTTAATTAAAAAAGATGAAACCAAAAGAAGCTTATTTTCATATTTCTAATAAAAAGTGACCAAATCTGAAGAAAAATGAGGTTATTTTCATATTTCTATTTAAAAAAGACAAAATAAAATGAAAAAAAGCCTATTGATATATTTTTAAATGAAAAAAGTCCAAGTCTGAAGTGATAGGTTATTTTTATATTTCTAAATAAAAAAAGGCAAAATCTGAAGTAAAAATACTTATCATATTTCTAAATATAAAAAAGATAACATGTGAAATAAAAGAAGCTTCTTTTATATTTTCTAATTAAAAATGACAAAATCTGGAGTAAAAGAAGATTATTTTCTTATTTCTAAACAAAAATAGACCAAATCAGAAGAATAAGAAGCACATTTTCATATTTCTATTTAAAAAAGTTAAAATTTGAATTAAAAGAAACTTATTTTCATATTTCTAAATAAAAAAGGCAAAATCTAAGGTTAAAGAAGCATATTTTCACATTATGTTTTTTAAAAAGATAAAATCTGGAGTAAAATCAGTTTATTTTCATATTTCTCTATAGAAAAGGTTTAAATCTGAAGAAAAAGAAGCATATTTTTATAATTCTTAATAAAAAGATAAAATCTGTAGAAAAACAAGGTTATTTTCATATTTCTAATTTAAGAATTTAAATCTGAAGAAAAATAAGCTTATTTTCATATTTATAAATTAAAAAAGACATAATCTGAAGTAAAAGATGATTATTTTTATTTCTAAATAAATAAAGTCGAAATACTCAACAAAATACTCATCTTATCTGAAAATTGGAAAAGTATAATTAAAAATTATACATATAGAAGATGTTGTTTCTTCTTAATCAAACTTGTTTGGATGAATACTTGCTGCCAATATATATATATATATATATATATATATATATATATATATATGGGATAACAATATATAAATTTTTATATATCATGAACAATTTGGGAGGAAAGATATATGAAAAAGTTTTCATGTTACTTTCTTTAGGACTTCATCAGACTATATTGTTTATGTTGATGTAACCATACATGCAGATGAATTTTCTTTTTTTTCTGCTACCATCAGTTTTGTTATTAAATATCCCACACTGTGATAATAGATGATCTGCCAAGAATGGTGAAATATTGTAAGAATGTGGATGCAAATTTAATGTGGATGGTCTAGCGATTAAAGCACTTTCTAAACATTTTTGCCTTAGTGAATTGTTTTATCTTTTAATTCGAGTAGCATTTTCTATATCAAAATTTTGGTCAGTCTTGTTACAGTGGGCAACTATTGTATTTAATGAGTTGTTTTGTAAAATATCCCTTTTGTGTTCATATGATCTTTTATTTAAATTTCTTCAGGTTTCTCTGATGTATTCTTTGTGGAAATCATAACAGAGTAAATTCCTATTTCAAGTTTTAGCTTATTGATTTTTTTGTATTGATTAAGTCTTTTATTGTTTTAGATGTAGCTGTGGCAAATTTTATGCTGAGTTTAGATAAACTCTTTTCAATTGTAGTTGTGACAGAGTTTGTTGGTAGAACAATATATTTTTTTGATTTGTTGAGTCAGGGCTGTTTTTCTATTTTGGAATATTTTATGAGCCTTTTGTTTCACATTTAATATGAAATACTTAGGGTACTGAGAATGTAGGGTCTTGAATGTATTTTCAAGGTATTTCTCCAAATTTTGATTGCTCCAGATTTTATTTTGTTATGATAAGAATAGATATTTATTAGTTCATTTTTATTAGATAATTTTCGGTGGATACTAAATTTTAAGCTACTGTTAATGCAGTGTAGCATGATATGTAGTTTATCTACAAGACCACGTAAATCAGTATCACAGGGTTCTATCAATAGAGCATTGTTTATATATTGAAAGTATGTTGATTGTTTTGGTTATATGTTTTGGAAAGGACCAGATTCGATAAATTCTAAAAACATATATGCCATCACTCCACTAAGAGGTGTTCCCATTGGTAATCCAAAATTTTGTTTAATATGAAATAGCATTTATTGATAATGAGATGATAAATTTTTATCATTTTAGATATTGGTAGGGAGAGGTTTATCTTTAATTGTATTAGATGCTTTTTTAAGAGACTTAACCATTTTTCAACTGGTACGTTAGTGTAAAGTGATTTTATATCTAGACTGGCCATTAGTTTATCAGTCATATATGTTTCCCTTAGTTTTTCAACGAGATTGACTGAATTTCTTATATGTGATGGGCTGATTGTTCCAAAGTGAGGGGTTAACATTTTTGTCATGGCTTTCACAAGTTTTCTTTTTGATGGCAGTGGTGGTGGTGGTGGTGGGGGGTCCTTTCTGTTCCTGAAATAATGGGGCACATTGGGATGTCTGTTTTGGGGGTTTTAAGGAGATCATATAGTTAGGGTATTCTAAAATGATATTCTATTAATCTAATCTTGATTTTTTTTCCTCATTTTTAATTAGTTTCTTAATCATTTTCTTTTTTGTGTTTCAGTAATTATTTCTGTTTGTTTATTTTTTCATATGTGTTGCTTTCACAGGCAGCTTAAAGTGGTGCTAACAGCAAATAACTATTCCGGAATGTGGTTGGAAAACTTTTAGTCTTGTTATCAATCAGAAATGTAATCAAACAGGATTTGGGATGCAAAGCTTCTGAAATGGTTTTTGGAACATCCTTAACATTGCCTTTGCAGTTTTGTGAAAAAACTAATCACCTGCAGCCAACTACATTTTTGTACATGATTTCAAACAACAAATGAGTGATTTAGTTTTCACATCTACAAGAACACAAACAAAGAACTTGTACATACCAAATGATCTTCACCTACTGTGAATACATTTTCTTGTGCAGTAATAAAAAACTCACTGTCCTACTTACTCAGGACCTTTCCAAGTAGTAGAAAGGAAAACAAAATAATTTGCTATTATTAAATAATAGTAAACAAGATACTCTCTTCATAGACAGACTAAAACTGGCATACTTGGATTTACCTACAAAGAACAGTACAATGGAACATTCTACACCTCCACTAGACACTAAGGTATGTGAACCAACTCCTTCACCAACAAACACACCTGTAAAAGTCACTATAAAATACAGTAGACAAGTCAATTGGCCTACCCACTTTAAAACATACATCAGATATGTAAAATTTCCAATGTATTATAAAAATTAAATCATATATATATATTTATATAGTATTTTTGTTTTTATTTTTAAAAAACAGTACTCAATACATAAGTAGAGCCTAAATTATAATTATTTTTTAAATTTAGGTGGAAACAAAAGAAAAGCTCCTTCAATAATATTAGAAATAGAAATCAGACATCCCTATCCAAATATTTTTGGCATTTAAAAGAAATGAATAAAACACCAAAATGGAAAATAATAAATAGAACAAGAACTTGTAAAACCTGGTATGACCCATGCCCTTTATGCCTCCATGAAAAACTACACATTATTAAGTTTCTTAAAAACAAAAATTTATTAAATCATAGACATGAGTTAACAGTTTTTGCTGACATCAACAAATTTTAGCCTTAAATAATTAGCTTAAAAATTTTAAAATTTCATAGTCTATAAACAATTTCTATTTCAAGCAAAATGTTTAAAAGCTCAACCCAATCATAAGATAAAAAAACCCTTTATGAAGTTGTCAAAAAAAAAATTGTAGTTCAGTACGATGTATTTATATACAATCAACCCTTTCAGAAAAAAAAAATTTAAGGTATACAAATATGAATTTAACAGCATAACATAATGAAACAGACCAGATGACATGCTTCAGACTGATGTCATCATTTGCTTGAAAATAGACATCCAATATGTTCACCCTTTTGCCCCTTATTACAATAATTGGTTTCACCACTTTCATGTAATTAATATTACAAATGTATATGCTTATAAAGCTCCATAAATTTCAAGATTAGTTATTCCAAAATTTGCTTGAGGATGAAACAGAGCTGGTTTTTTAGCTTCTATTTTTGAAACATGAGAACTCTTATGTAGCGATGGAAACACATTTAAAAAAAATAATTATATATATACATTTCAACCAATAAAACCTCATCAGAAGGTTTGTTTGATAAACAGTAATTACTAGGGAAAATACCGCCAAAATACTTGACGGATGTAGTTGTGGACCTACCATGTGTTATTTTGGGAACAAAATAATAATAATAACTCCCTTCACCACCCCCACAAATTCAAGAAAAGAGATTTTTGTGAGCCACCATGAAATTATTTTATAACCAATGAAAACCCTGCATTCACAAAAGATAACACCTGTATGTGAAATTAGGTTTTAGATCTCTTTTACTGATATAAAAATAGAAGCATACTGCTTCTTGGGGTTTAAAACAATTTTGAAAAGCAATTTGTTCTATAGATGTGTATACCCACACACCTACACACACACAATAGAAGAAAAGAGCCAGTAGCCTTCGACTAAAGCCTTGCCCATGCACTCACAGACACATTAGGCTGACTGTCATAAATTAAGTCTGTCCACACATCTCATAATGGACTACAGAAATTTAATTACTTGACAAAACAAATTTCACTGCAAGGAAAATTGAACATTTTGTTGTTATTGTATATTTCTGAGAAAAATATAAAAATGTTATTTCAGTTGATGTTCTGCTTCTATTTTTCCTTCAGAGAAGAAACCTTTTTTATGTTTCATTTAAAAGATGTGTTGTTGTTGTTGCTAAATGTTTGGAATTTCAACACTCAGTTAACAACAAAAACCTGGGTAGATGGATCTATAGTAGCATGGGGCTTTGGAGTTAAAATGAAGTTAGTTTACCCACACCAAAAAGATTAATGGAGGCAGTTAATAACAAGGAAACACATAGGTTATTTTTAACAAATCAAGATAAGTAATTTATTAGTGAATTTACACACAGTATTGTCAGTAGATCATTTCAGGAAAATAAATCAGAAATTTTTAAGGTCCATAGTTTCAATGAATTGTCATGAAGAGAAAATCTTCAGACAACAGATTAAATCATCTGAAACAAAATAATATTTAATATGTTTAAAACAAAACTAAAAGATTTTGTGTTCACAGAAGGGATATAGAGATAGTTTGAAATACTTAGCTTTCTTGGGTTGTTGAAATAAAGTTCTTTGAAGTGCCAAGTGCTTGGTTAAGGCCAATAATATAATTAGCAAGTAATTTGACACTGGTGAAAATCGGAATGCTAGATGCGTGAACAGAAATGAAACTTTTTTTCACATGACTTTCAGATACTCTTGTTGATTTAATTTTTGTTTCTTATTTTATATATATATATATATATATATATATATATATATATATATATATATATATATATATATATATATATAAATTACATAGGCTCGCTATTTTCTTTTTTTTTTCTTTTTCTAAGCTCAGTGGCTAACTCCTGTGAAAACAAGATTTTTCATTGGTCCAAAGAAAACTCCACATAGGCTCACGAATTTGTTTTCATCTTTTTCTCAGCTCACCAGCCAATCTCTGTGGAATCAAAGTTTTCATTGGTTCAAAGAAAATTTCACACAAGCTTGCGAATTTCTTTGTCTTTTTCCTCAGCTCGCCTGAATTTGAAGGGAGTGATTATTATTTAATACTCATTACAGATCCCGACAAATCTTTCATTTTTATTTCTTCACTTGCCATCTTGACTATAATCTTTTTACTATTATGCCATGATGGTAAATATCTAATCTACTCTCCTATAATCAGTTTTTCTGCCTAGCCAGTAGCAACAAAATAATCACTATATCTCCTGTCAGCTTTGACGGAAGGAGTAACTTCAATTTTCCAAGCTATATTCAATCGGTTTTTGAGGTTAGAAAAATTAAATGATTAAATTAAAAACTAATGAATTTCGATAGTTTTATGATCTGTTGATTTAGAAGTTTTTGTTTACTTTTGTTTTTTAATCATTAAAACAATGTTTATCAATATTTTTAAATAATGTTTATCCGAAATGAAAATCAAAGTAAGAAAATTTTCTTATTAAAGAATTACATTAATTAAGAATTAAGTTATTCAAAATAATTTACACCTACTTATGTATCATTTTTTAAAAAACGAAAAGAAAACTTGGTAATGTTCGACCGGAATTACTTCCCTTAGTAGATGTCGCTTCGTTTTTCTTTTTCGTAACCTTATTGAACTAAAAATCCAACGCAGAACAGATCATCAGTTGAAAAGAAGTATCCGTTGATATGATCTGGTAGCAAGCAACATTCGGCTTAACAAACAAATTTATGTTTTTTATGCACATTTGGCTGCTAACAATTTGTATTACCTTTGAACCACAATCTTGCAGTGGAAAACGACACTATTTTAAAATCAATCTTCTATTTTTTTATTATTACGAAACTTCAATTCACAGTCGAGCCACGCCGTTTTTATTTTTTTAAATTTTTTTTTCTCGTTTTAAATTTGTTTGCTCTGTAAATGAAGTGTCAGTAATTACTTTGACTTTGCTTACAAAACACATAATCAAGCTGAGACTTCTAGACTTTTTCTAGGAACAAGCTGTATACGACAAAAAAATAATAATTAAAAAACTATGGCCAATTTTATATCTGCTATTATCTTGTTGTTAACAGCATACCTAACACTAACAGGTAAGATTTTCTCTCTAATTTATCTGATTTAGGGTAATTTTCCTTAATCCATTAATCTTTCTCGTTGAAACGGTTCACTTTGTTTCTATTAAGTAAATAAGTGCAAATAAATGATAAATAAACAAAAATTAAATTAAAAAAAAGAGTATATAAAGTTTAAAATTTCACAGTGATGCTTGGCTTATCTTTGATTTTCTGAAAGTTTGAAACAGCTTCTCAACAATTTCGAAGTTATGAAGAACTTCCTTATTCACTCTTTTTTTAAAAAAATTTATCCTGACAATAATGACGATAGTCCTTTTCTTTTTCTGTTTTTTTTTTTTTTTTTTTTTTTTTTTTTTTTTCACAGTCAAACTTTTATGGAATTTGTTTCTTCTTTAATGAAATCTAATTTCTGTTTAATGAAATCTAATTTCTGTTTAGTTCCGGTAAAAATTATCAATGCTATATTTTTCGATCATCATCAAAAACATAACCAAATTATAAAAAATTATAAATAACTTGTCGAACAATTGTATTTTTTCATTTATGTGCTTTTTTTTTTTTTTAACCTAATGATTGGTTAGTAGACTATTTAGAGAGCATGTTTGGTATTTTACTTTTTCTCGCCGTAATTTCTGTTCAAATGTATTCTGTTTTCTCAGTTTAGAACTGTATCAGTTTGTTACATTTGGAAAATTGAGTTAATTCTAAATATACAAGGTTTTTAAATTGTTTGTAGTGAAATATCCATCCATTCAACGAAATCTACATTATAAAATGAATTCTTCATCTTTCTTAATCTTAATGAAACATTTTTTCGCTGGGATTTTAAAACGACGCCTTGTGTTACTTTCTTGTCGCTTTACGGAAGAAAAAACAACTTTAGTTTTACGTAGTTGGCGCTACTTATAGTTTATCTAAAAATACTTTACTAACGCCTTTTTGACTCTTATTATTCTGTTTATTGATAAATGAAAAGTACTGTTTTATTAAAAGTAAAATACAATTTTTGTGCATTTACGCCATATTCGACTTTCGGTTACAAGTGTAAACTCTTTTTTTAAGTTACTCACTTGCCCCAAATTTTTCCACTCACGAGACAAAACAAAATTTTTATTTTTTTAAATTAATTTATTAAATTCTATTTGTGAGAAATTACTTTTCCTAAGAGTTTTTTTTTTTGCCCAACAAAAAATGATAAATTCAGACTTGGTTGGGTTACTTGTCATTCTCACACGTATTCAGATATTATTTGAAAATAAAATGAAATTGATTAGTAACGTGAAAAATTTCCTTCTCATCATTAGAGAAGGATTTTTTCAATAGGCGAAGTACGTCTGTTTACTTTTCCTTAATTTGTAGCGAACTTTTTTTTTTCAAAAAGAGTAAACAAAACGTTTTTAAATCCCTTTGTTTTGATGGGCGTTGTTATGCTTACAAATTTTCAAAGAAGACAAAGTATGATTCTCTGGTTTTTTTTTTTTTTGGTTTTTTTTTATAAATCTGTTAAAGCAGAATTATTCAGTTTTTTTTTTTAGTTTTTACTTATAGCGTTATATTCATTTAGCCCAAAAGATCTTGAAGTTTAAAAATGTATTAAAATTAAAAATATACGAAGAAAAAAGAAAAAAGAACCGCTAAGAAGTGAACGTGTGAAATTTTTTTCGTTGGTTAAGAAGTGTTCATTTAATTTTAAAATAAAAATCTCACGAGTTGAGATTGTAAAATTAGAATTGCCTAACTCATAAATTCGTCTTATTTCCTTACATTAAAAATATATTTTTAATGAAAATAGCGAGCGTTTTGAATTTAGGTCAGTCAGTTAAAATGACAATTCAAATATTGAATAGTTAGAAAGAATTCTTATTATTTAATTGACTGACCTAATGCAAAAAAAAGCTCTTTTTATTAAAAATATATTTTTAATTTAAGGGAAAAAACAAATTTATTATTCGTTACATACTTAATTCGTTAAAAATACTTTAGTTAACTGACAGTTGAGAATGTAGGTCATAGTAAATTTAAGGATAATTTTAAACATTTTTTGACAGCTATCAAGTTGTAACTGCTGACATCCTTCTTTACAGCATTAGTAATGAAATAAGGTCTGTTATTGAAATTGAGGTGTTGTCACATCTAGCGATAGCCTGATGTTTGGGAAATTTAAGTATGGAACAGATAATTGCAATGAATAAAATCACTTGACGAATACAACCTAAAAGCCTTATATTATCCAGTAATCTTAAAAAAATAAATATTTTAAGCATTCTAATACTTTATTGAACTTTTTACTTTGGCCTTAAGTCTTATGAAGACGCTTTTTTGAGGAAATGTTAGAAAATTACCAATAAATTTTAAATTTACTGTATCTACTGCTGCTCTTATTTTCTGATATGTGTATGGTCGTCTGTATTTACAAAAATTGGCATGTTTATAAACAGAAAAATTCATATTTAAAAAATAAATACTGGTGGCCACTGAATTGTAGTAAACAGAAACTTCCATTTATGATAGATTTAGTTTAGTTTGTTTTTTTTTTTTTCATTCAAATATCACTTGACCATGACAAATTAATACAGAATTTGAAAAGTTTATAAATTAATCTAATTAAAATTTAAAAAAAAAGAAAACAATTGTAAAAATTCATTATTCATCAAAACATTTTTTTGTAAACAATAATTACTAATAGTGTTCATATTTTATATATTTTATTCATGAAACCAATTAAAGTTTTTCTAATTTAATGACGTGGCTTTATTGAATTTTTTTTATGATTCAGAGCAGATCTTCTGTAACTGCCTGACTCTTGTCCCCTCCCCCCCCCAAAAAAAAATTGATTTAAATTCTCACAAAGTGCAGAAAAAAAGAATTTCTCAACATAAGTTGGTGGGAAGGAGGCAACTAATGTAAAAAAAAGAAATATTTTACCAAGATTTTCTAAAAAAAAATTTAAAATTTAAATAGACAATAAGGTTCACTTCAGTTACTAATAGTGTCATTTAACCAATTCTAGTTGAATTAAGTAGGTGACCTAATCATTAGGAAATAAGTCTAAGCACAGCCACACACCGTGTCACATGCATATATTATATCAGGTATCAAAATCTAAATCATAATGAAATGATAACACTGGTGTTATTAAAGCCAAAACACCAATCTTCATCACCAGTGACAGTGATTCTTATCCTATGAATTGTATCTAACTTTGCCATGTCAATCACCTCATCCTTCAGGTTTTCATGACATTGTTTGCATTTTGTAAATCAATGTCATTCTATATTTTTTTTTTTTTTTTTTTTTTTTTAAACTTAACTGACAATCTAGCTTCCATTCTCATAAGTTTATTTTTACTTTATACGGTAAACAGATCTACAACACCATTTTGGTATCTAGTATTGATATTTAATTTCTCTTTTTCAGCTCCATGCCTGATGTTTATCTATCAGTGATACCCTTGTCAAGTTTAATATTTAACCAGTACAATCTTACCTACTGTCTGTGTGTGTGGCATGGTGTGGTGGCAGTGCTGATATTGCATCAAATTTAATCAGTTTAAGATTAAATCTTTTTATTGATTATTTATTTTTTATTTTTTTCAGGTTATGCTCAAACTTCTCAAGTCTCTAATGTAACCACGACCACCGCAGTGCCTCCCGCGAACACGACCACCGCGGCGCCTCCCGCGAACACGACCACCGCGGCGCCTCCCGCGAACACGACCACCGCGGCGCCTCCCGCGAACACGACCACCGCGGCGCCTCCCGCGAACACGACCACCGCGGCGCCTCCCGCGAACACGACCACCGCGGCGCCTCCCGCAAACACGACCACCGCGGCGCCTCCCGCGAACACGACCACCGCGGCGCCTCATACTACAACTGCAATTCCTAGTACTACAACAAAAGCTCCTAATTGGCCAAAATTCAAAGTTGGAATATTTTTTGCTGGTATGGCTGTTGGTATTGGGCTGGCTGTTATTGTTGTCATTTTGTATCAATGCTACCATGCCCGACGGTCTGGAACAATTCCTTACAGGAACATCTAAGAATTCTGTTTAACTAGATACAACAGTCTCTGTATGTCTGTCTCTGTCTCATTGTCTTGCACTCACATACAAAATAATAAGAAAAAATGAAATTTTTTGGTGGAAAAAGAAATAAGTAAACAAAATCTTGGACTAATGTGTATGTTGTTTAAAGGGAGTTTGACATTTTCAAAAGTAAATTTAATTGTTTATGCTCTGAGCAATATAAATTAAACTATTTTTAGAAAATTTGAAGCATTACGTCATGAAGAAAAACTCTGCCTCCCTGCAAAATTTAGTAATCAGAATTTAAACGCTTCCAGTCTGAATTTCTAAATGATCTGCATAATTTTGAAATACTGCCAATCACAGTCATTCTATTTTTCTAATATTTACATTGACTATATGCAGAAATTTATAATAAATGATAGCGGAAAGATTAAGGTTTTAAAAGG
The DNA here is from genome assembly GCA_964036315.1 of Acanthosepion esculentum. Classification (NCBI taxonomy): domain Eukaryota; kingdom Metazoa; phylum Mollusca; class Cephalopoda; order Sepiida; family Sepiidae; genus Acanthosepion; species Acanthosepion esculentum. The sequence continues at coordinate 89,160,773 of OZ038486.1, read as the reverse complement.
TCTTCTTAATTTTTTTTTCTATATACCTTGAATATCTCCGAATAAAAATTATTCTCACACAAGTACCTTTTGTTTGTTTTTTTTATGGAAATTCTCACTTATAGCATTTCATTAGAAATTGAAAAAAATATATTAAAAATATTAATAAGTAGATTTAATAAATATAATTTTTGAAGATGTTCAGGTTATACTGGACTATGTGAACTCAATAAGACCTTCGATAAAGTTCACGATGGAGAAGAAGAGTAACAACACACTCCCATTTCTGGATGGTCTAATATCTCGAACAGAGCATGGTTTCAAGACATCCGTATACTGTAAACTGACATTAACTGGACAGTACCTCAATTTCAACTCCCACCATCCATATAGCGCAAAGAAAGGGATCGTCTGCTGCTTACATCACTGAGCAAAAGTCATAAGTGGCGACCCAGAGACAATAGATAAAGAATTGGTCAGTATAAGTAGTACCCTACAACATAACAACTACCCTGGGTACATGGCAGCAGCCCCAAAAAACTGGGATAGGCAGGTACAAGAGAAGGACGACAGCGCTCAGAAAACAGTCTGCCTGCCTTATGTGAAGGGGTTATCAGAGAAAATATAAAGGATCTGCGTTCCATATAACATCAGGACAACCTTCAAAAGCTGGGCGACACTTTGCAGATATCTCTCCTGAGTAAGACCTCCCATAAAGGAGAACATGACTAAAGATTGTGTGTACGCTATCCTGTGCAGCTGCGGAAAGAAATATAAAGGGGAGACTTAAGGTAAGGCTTCAAGAACACCAGAAAGCTGCAACACAAGGGGAAGTGGAAAAATCAGGCGTGGCTGACCACATATAGAGAGAAAAGGGAGATCACCACCCTCTGTGAGATCAGGTTGAGATCAGACAAAGAACACCATTGGAAAATTCGTAAACTTAAGGAATCAGCACATATGCTAGGCCACAAAATTCTGAGCCGACCAAGCATAGAAATGAATACAATATGGGAACCAGTAATAAGGAGTGCCAGAGGAAAGCGATAACAACAAAAATAGCAATATGAGTTCTGGTTAAAAATGGTTGCTGAAGACAGGTTTATAATACTCAAAAATTCATAAACGGATGTCCTCAAGGGCACATGGCACAGGGAATAAAGGCGTTGATTAGATCCGGTGACAAAGAGTGTGAGTTCAATACCGGGTTATGGTAGTGGAGAACTTGGAGTGGGGAAATAACTGATAACTGACATCCATTAAACATGGCACGTGGAACTAGAACAGTCTACCCCAGTGAGTGAAATAAAGGGTTCAGTTTGACATTCGAACCAGAGCGTACAACGGCCGAAAAGTTGTAATAAATATGGCGACAAAGATGAGGACAATAGTCCAAATAATGTCAATAATTTACATAATACCTCATCTCAGAAATATAAACAGATATATATATATATATATATATAAAGTATATATGTGTGTGTGTGTGTGTGTATATATGTATGCCACAACTAAAACGAAACCAAGGAACTGCAGAAATAGAACAACATGTCAACAAACGAATACAATATATAAAGCCAAGGTAAGTGCAAACAACAGCACAATGTACAACATCGGTGCCACTGAGGGTCCATTCATGAAGAGAAAAAACAACCACAACCTTTCATTCTCTAACAGAAAATACTTGAACAGCATATATATGGCATCTAAAAGACAGAAATATTAAACCTAGAATAAGATGGAAAATATTGAAAAAATCACCTGCCTCCAACAACATTACAAAAAATGCCTACATGAAAAATTAGCAATAATATCTCATACCCCGCAAAAGAATTTACTAAACATAAGATTGGAAATAATTTCCAAATGTAGGCATGAAAATAATTTATACCAAACGGATAAAAAACCCCAAAGAAAACACCACCACATAAACCACCAGTGACCCTATAAACACGAAAAGAGAAACATCTGATACCTTAACGCCAACAATTACTCTTTAGTCCAGGCTACCATCATAATAATTGTATTTAATGTTATTATCATACCAGCACCACTACTAATCACTTCAACCACTTTACAATAACTATTTGCTACTACAATTATTATTATCAACCCCCTCCCCACAATTACTACCACATCACAATTACTATTGCCATATTAGCCCACAATCACCATTAACGTAAATTACTCCTCTCTCTCTCCCCCACCAGCAAAATTAATACCACCGCATAAAAACTAATAAGGATTACAAATTGGAATTTCTACCATTTGAATATGCGCATTCACCAAAAACAAGCAAATAGCCAGCTTTAAAATAATAACAAAACTGCCTTAAAAAAATTAAAAATAATAGCAATTTTTACCTACATAGTTTTACACAGACACCATCATACGTATATACGTGTGTGCGAGGAAATATTAATCAGCGAAAATATAGAATAACAACCTGCGTAGTGATATCGCTACATTCAAGAGAATTATTGGCTACACTTTCCATCATTGAAATTCAGCAATCAAATGCGTGAGTATGTACAAAACAGCAGACATATATATGTCAAGACCGAAACTGTTCACATATGTTTATGTCCATCAGCTCCGGCGGGCGAGCGCATGTGTATGTGTGTCTGCGTACCTCCGTGCATGTATGTTTGCGTAAATATGAGTGGGGTCACGACGATAATTTTTCCTCCCACGTCCATGAAAACACCATAACATGCAACTTACATAAGTCCAAAATTTTAAGAAATTAATCAGTTTGTCTGACGATCGCAAAAGGATCACAAACTCAAATCAATCTAAATAAATATGTTAGCTTTATCTTTGATATTCAGCGCTTTCCATTAAGTACCGCGCATATAATATATAAATATCCCAATATTTCTGGCATTTAAAAGAAACTAATAAAACATCGAAAGTAAAATGGAAAATAATAAATAGAACAAGAACTTGTAAAACCTGGGATGACCCATGCCCTTTATGCCTACATGAAAAACTACACATCATTAAGTTTCTAAATAATGAAAAGTTATTAAACCATAGGCAGGAGTTAACGGTTTTTTGCCGACATCAACAGATTTTCGCATTAAATAATTAACAACAACATATAAACAAATAAATTCTATAGTTTAATAAAAGCTCAGCCCAATCATTAAATAGAAAAACCCTTTGTGGAGTCGTCAAAAAAACAAATTGTAATCCATTTCAACACGGTTGGAAAAGAAATAGCCATTTGAATAAACAAATAAATAAAGAGATTAATAGACAGATAATGAAACAGAACCTCTCGACACTTAACGACCTGCCGCAAGGCCATAAAAATGCCTTTAGACCAACTAGACGGCGACCGCTACTATCAGACTTGAAATAGGGACCCCAACATAACCTGACATAAACTTTCCGAAGGGGACTGGTCTGTAGATAAAAATGAATTCTTAACTCTTCGACCACCTAACCAATATGGCCGACCCTAGCCGTTTCGATAGTAACTAATGTTGCAAGAGACCATACTTATAAACACGCGCAAACCACAAGATAGCTTATTCCCAAATTCTTGCTTGACGAGGAAGCGAGACCAGACACCTTAATTCAACTTAATTTCAAAAATTATATTGAGGGTCTCGGCTCTCGCTTTTGAAACATGAGAACTCTTATGTAGCGAAGGAATCATATTAAAAAAATATATATATATGTATATATATGTACGTATATATGTGTATATATGTAATATGTATGTATATGTATGTATATATGCATGTATATATATGTACGTGTATATATATATGTGTATATGTATATATATATGCATGTATATATATATGTATATATATAAATATATATGAATATATATAAGTATATATGTATATATATACATATGTATATATATACATATGTATATACATATGTACCTAAATATATAAATATCCGTAGAATACAGCAATAACACTTTTATTACATCATTATACAAAACAACAACTAGCACAAACTCGTGCCACCTTAACTTTAAAAGCGAATGTCCAATTAGGTACAAAATAGCAGTAATAAAAAACTTTCTAAAAAGAGCACACCAGAATTCATCCTCTCGACTTTTCTTCCTCAAAGAACTTAATAATGTTAAACAAACACTAATCAACAACGGCTTCCCTAACCACCTTATAGACCACCAAATTAGACCATTTCTCCCCAAAGTAAGTAATAACGATAGTGAACACACAGTTAAAAATTACATACACATTTACTATAAAAACCAAATGCACATTAATTACAAACAAGACGAATCTTCACTAAGAGATATTATAAAGAATAACACTACAGCGATTGACCCGAATAAAAAAATCAAATTAATTATCTATTATAAAAAATATAATGGCATGATCCTTTCCACACCTTTCCTAGACAAAAATAAAATAATTATATATGCATATACATATATGTATATTTATATATGTAAATATATATACATATATATATGCATATACATATATGTATACACAAATATACACATACATATATATAGACATACATATATATACATATATATGCGTATATATGCATACATATATATTCATATATATACATACATATATATACATATATATACGTACATATATATATACATATATATATATATATGCGTATAGATACATATATATATATATATATATATATATATATATATATATATATATATATATATATTTACACACATACATATATTTATATACACATACATATACAAGGTAACCAAAAAAGTTCTGTCCGTTTTTAAAGGAAAAAAAGAAAACGCTTCACAGTATGTGTAACTTATATTTAGTCTTCGAAGTAATCGCCATCGGCATCCAGCATCTTCTGCCAACGTGTCTCCAGCTATTCAATGCCCTTGCGGTAGAACTCGGGGGGTTTTGACGCAAGGAAGTCCGTAAGGGCTTTGCGCAAGTCTGCTTCATTGGTGAATAAAGTGGATGGCACAAAGTCTCCTACCCAAGTTGCTGTATGGTATCCCTGACCACTCGTGCGACATGCGGCCTGGCTTTGTCATGAAGGAAAAGCACACCTTTACGATTCACCAGTGCTGGCTCCTTTTGGCGCAATGCCTGTTGCACACATTTCAATTGCTGCGAGTATAGGTCTCCAGTGACTGTTTGGCCCGTTGGTAGCAGTTCATAATGGACCACTTGACGACCTGTCCACCAGACACAAAGCATAATCTTGCGTGGGTGCATAGGCGGTCTTGCGGTGTGAGGGACAGCATCCTGAGGAGACAACCAATGTCTGGAACGCTTGGGAGTTTCGTACAGAACCCACTTTGCATCACTGGTAAGCGCTCGATTGAATAAGGAAGCAGTACGGTGTCGAGATTTGAATATGTATGTATACATACGTATATATATGTATGTATATATAGGTATATATTTATGTATTTATGTATGTTCTATTTGGCTTTACGTGCAGTGGTTCAAAGAATACCATCAGCAAACAAAGTCGTCATTCTTGGTGACTTTAACGCTAGGGTGGGGAGAGATTTTGATATCTGGACTGTGATGAGGTGACATGGAGTAGGAAAGTGCAATAAGCAATAGTTTGTTTGCTGCAGTTCTGCTCAGGGATGAGTTTCCAGATACGTTTCGTCAGAAGGACAAATTCAAGAACACTTGGATGCATCCTGTCTCGAAGCAATGGCATATGATTGATTATATCTTGTAAGGAAGCGTGACATGAAGGATATCTGTGGTGTCCGCACTATGCGTGGCGCCGAATGTTGAACCGACCACCGTTCAAAGTTCGATTTGTGGTTAAACCAAAGACGAGGGGTTGTGG
>OZ038486.1:89044980-89152480 GCA_964036315.1 Acanthosepion esculentum | reverse complement strand
CCTTGTTATAAGGCATGTACACTCTTCTAGATAGATCGAACGTAGTATTCAAAAAATTGATCACCTTGGTGTGGTGACAGTACACAAACTCTACAAGCATCAGGTTTTATTACAGTTAAGGACCATAAGAGCAATTTCCCCAACAACCTGTGGAATCTTCCATATTTGCCTGTCACCTCTTACGGAAATTCTTCCCTAAATAAAGCCTTAGCCAATCACCACGTCACTTCTATTGGTTAAAAGAACACTAAATTGTAGCAAAGTTGAGACAAATCTTTTTTCCCGAGCAGCTCCCTGGAGCCGATTTTAAAACACGAAAGTCTATATAAAGAACCGCTTGACTCAATTCAAGTCAGTCAGTTTCGAGAGATGCCAGCAGACTCCACGCGTGCTAACACACTGACTAAAAAATCACTTCCAAACTCTCAACAAACTCAACACAGCACCCACACATCCATAGTCCGCGTAGGAAACCAACTTACGATTGACTAAAAAAGTGAACATTTTCACTACGAAACAGTAATTGTACAATCAATCAACTTTAGCCTATCAGTTAAAGGCAAACAACTCTTCACAACTTAAATCCTAACTAACAATTGTCACACGCATACACACTATCACTTGAACGAACACAATTGACATTTTTCTTTGCAGAAACCAAACTATTTTAATTCTACAAACAAATCAAAACCATTAACTTTTATTCACCAAATTTCTGCATGAACATTCTTTGTAACCTTATCTCATTTGCCATAATCAACAAACATCCTGTTATCATTGCATGTATCTCAATTGTATATATAAATTCTCTTTATTGTTGAATCTCTAACTACGTTGTTTTTAGTAATTTCTTGGAGTTGAATTGTCCTTGTTGGGATAGTCCATACACTGTTGACACCCCCAAATTTTAAATGAACAATTCCATATCATGTGTTGGCAAATCGGGTCCGTCGAGGCTAAGTCTACCAATCAGGTCGGTCGGTACATATTCCCGCCAAGGCGCGAACTTTGCAACAGGAAGGAACGCGGTTCTCTTTAGAAATTCAGTAGATGGCGAGAATCTTTGAATCGGCCTTGTGCCACAATTTGTACATTTTTGTACGAATAAATAACGAGAATCTTTGAATCGATACAAACGCACGTTTCGTCGATCAGCGAAAATATGTCTTCAAGTCAACTCGCCACAGCTACCTTTTGAAACTCAGCGAATCTGAATTCTAGAACAAGAAAAACTCCTTTTTCTATAGAAGCAAACTCATCGAAATGAACGTCTGAGATTAATATAATACAAGAGTTGATTTTCCCATTCAGCTACGAGAAAAAAATATTATCTCACTCAACATAAAGGTACGCTACTTTGTACGACTTATTTTTTCCTTTCCTGCACACACGCATTACACCTTGAAGCAATCGTTAAATTGTCGTTTGGCAACAATTTATTTTTCTGTACGAACAGAATAACAGTTTCAATCGACCTGAAACGAACTCATGAACTATAAACTTCCCGTTCATACATTCAACATATTTACAAATCATAATTTGTATATAGATGTGTATAATAATAATTTGAATTTGTTTCTCGTTCAAATATTGTGTTCGTCATTATTTGTTCTTTGTTTTGTGTTGCATGATAAATGTTTGAATTTCTCCTAAATTTGTTTGTGGAAAAATAACACTCAATTTACCATGGCCTTCTGAATAAACCCCGTTTATTCATTAATTATCTAAAAATTCACCGACCTTTCCGCTACATCCTTATATTCTTGTTTGATTTATTTGTTGTGGGATAAATGCATTATAAACACGCACATTCTTAGCCTTCACAAAAATTCACCTTCTGATACATCTCACTCAGCATACAACCCGCAACAAACCCACAGTTCCGATTGCTTAACCCCTCTAAGAATAACATAGGCAAGATCAGCAAAGCCGTACTTGAACGAGCCTGCAATTACACCAGGAATGCAACAGGGTCAACTAGTGGAGAAATACCAGAGTTGCTATAAGTTGGTTCGCTAATATTAAAAATAAAAGCAAGTGCACTTTGATGCAATTTGACATATCCAACTTTTACCTGTCGATCACTGAAGACCTGGCTAAGAATTATTGCACCATTACGGACGAGAATATCAGCATAATCATACCCCCCCCCCCCAAATAAAATTGCGTTATTCCCATGTAGCATCTGTGTATTTTTATAAAAACAGAAGATATATTTTGTGCCCGATGATCTGGAATACCAGCGAAACTTAAGTTGCACACATAAACGTAGGTAATTGTATATGTATATTTATTAATATATATCTTTGCTCTGTCTAACCATATTGAGTACTGTTATGTTTACACCTCATGAATACATTTGATGATTATTTATTTGTTTGTACGCCAACACACGCGTATACGGTCGTTTGATTTATCCAAATCTATACCTATATATATATATAATATATATATATATGTGTGTGTGTGTGTGTGTGTGTGTGTGTGTGTGTGTGTGTGTGTGTGTGTGTATGTATATATGTGTGTGTGTCTATATATATGTATATGCACATATGTATACATGTATCTACATGTATATATATGTATATATAAATTAAAACTAAAGAGCCAGACTAACCTACCACGGTTTCACCTAAGTGGATTGTCAGGGAATTCTGGCTAAAGAGGTAATGTGGGAACGGAATATATAGCCTACAAACCCAAAATCATGACCACACGACCAAAACAAAAGAAACACAAAAAGAAAAAGAAAGAATGAAAAAGAAAACACAGACGACGGGATGGGTAAACCTTTATTCCAAAAATAAAATCAAGTTAACAAAAAACAAAAACAAAAAAACAAAACAAGAGGAGGAGGCCTAATCTAACAACCAACGTTTTTATGCCTAAAATTTCGATTTTTGAATTTAGTAAGTGGTCAGGTTCATTGTATAAAGCGATTGCTAGTTTTTCCTCTAGACATAGGTGACAAACTTTGTTACCTGCTCTATATTTAGGACATCTTTTTAATATTTCCCATTTCAAAATGGGTTCTTTATTATTGTCATGTCTAAATTTCCATATATAGGTGGATAACGTGAATGTTTAATCTTTTCATTATTGAAGCTACTAATATGGTTATAATACCGTTTTTTAAAAACATTTTGAGTGGATCCTATGTATATTTTAGGGTTTTCATTGTTGTTATTAACTATGTCCTTGTATATTTTAACTTGATAAATCACACACTCCTGCTGGCACTTTCCCTGGAGGGGACAGGTTTTCTTATTCCTACATTTACATCTAGGATGGGCAGTCTGTGGTTTATCCTTAGTTTTTCTCGTGTTATATCCGTCAATTAAGCTAGCTACGTTGGGCATTCAACTATAGCTTAATTTGACAGTGTTTTTATTAAAAATTTTGTATAATTTACTGGTCTTTGGGAAATTTTGTTCTAATAGTTTAAAAAATACTTTACCTATTTTAGTTTTTACTAATTAATTAAACGGTGGGGTGGGGGTTGTACCACAATATCTTTCTATTTTTAGTTTTATGTCTATTCTGCGTTCTGTAGTCATCATTTGTATTAATGTATTCAAGCTTATTCTTATGTCCACTTTTAGTTAAAGCCTGTTCGTAAATTATTTTATTTGCATCGAAAATGTTCTTATTCGATGAATTGGTGGATAATCTATAGCTAATACCTTTGGCTATGCTTTAAGATATGCGTTGGGTGGTTAGAATCTACAGTTATGTATATCGGGTTCTGATCATCTCGTAAATCTAATGTAATGTCCAGGTAATTAGTAATTTTTAGGTTTGTTTCTATTTCGAGATTAAATCCAAATTTTTTAAAGAGCCAATGTAGTTTTTTTTCGGATTGTGTCGCATTTCCTAGGATTACTTCTATCAACATCGTCTCGATACAGACCATGGTTGTTAAAATCCACGTACTTATTTAGTAAGAGGCATTCGACTAATTCGCACACCTCTGCTCCGTCGTATGCCGCCATGGGGTTGTCAAAATTATTTTTATCATCTTTTTTTATCCATAGCTCTTTATTATTATCCATAAAGTCTTGCGGCAATGTCTAATTAGTTCTATTTTATTAGAAATTTGTATAAATTCTTTGGCTAATTCTAGGGCTTCATTAAGTGTTTTTTCCGTGATTGATGGATAGTATTCCTTTATATTGTTGGGGACGAGTGAATATATTTTGTTTTCTTTATCAGAAGGAAATAAATTACCAGAAAGAATCTTGTTCGGCTGGCGTGTTCGTAACATTCATCCTCAATAATAATAAAATATTTCACACAATTGAACTATAAACAAGGCAAAGGGTCATTTAAAACAAACGCAATCATTTATATACAGAATCAATATGTACAAGTTTGCAAAGGAATAAAAGGTTTGAATATTGGATTTGCCGAGGAATAACAATATGTAATGTTTTGATATGAAAGAGGAATAAGAATATGTAATGTTTCGATAAGAGTTGCGTACCCTTACTGTAAATTAAGTTCGATGTCAGTTCGCTATTTTACTTAGCTGGTAGTGAATGGTGATTATTCAACTTTTAAAAGTAAAATATTTGAAGTTCAAAAGTTCTTGTTCATCTGAGAGAATTATTGTGCCAACACGTCGTTGGGTCAGGAATTAGTTTCACGCTGGAAAGTTATGACGAAAAGGTTCGTTGACATCAGTCTTGCCGAAAAGTTTAACGTCTCGATTCGTCGAGACGGGTGTTCGTAATTATCACATTTTGAAGCTTGGATTGAGCGGTCGAAATTGTCTGCTGCAGTTGTTGCTGTTGTCTCTCGCGGATGTCGGACTCTGCTGTCGATCTCTCTCCCGATCACACGTGTTTTGTGATTTATATAAGGTCGTAGTCACGTGGGGTGGCTCCAGAACGAATTGAGCCAAAATTTGCTTGTGCACGTGCGGGTGACTTGATTGGTCGAAAAGGACCAATCAGTGAGCTAGATTTGCGGAGAATAACCAATAGTAGCTCGCTGACTTTGCTTGTATGAAAGTTGATGTAATGGAATAGTGTATTATACGAAGAAGGTAAAACTGGGCTATGGACGAGCCCACAATATCATACTTAATGAACGAACCACTCGATACTTGATTTTGGGTTTGTAGGCTATATATTCCGTTCCCACATTACCTTGTGGAATCTTCCACGTCTGCCAGTCACCAATTGAGGTCTTGAATAGCGTAAAGTTTGTTGGCATCTCTGGTCGTTAGGCTCTGACTGACTAGATAAATCAAATCTCTTCCTTATATAGATACGAGGAAGAAAAAAATAGGCTCACAGAAGTTTGCGCGCAATTTTGATTTTTCACGTGCGCTTACAGATTTTTATGCTATTAGCCAATGAAAAGTCTAGTTTAACTAAAGTAAGGTTTCTATTGGATAATAGGTGTGTGTGTAAAATGGATTGTTCTTGTAAATAGGAGTACAAAGGTGACGTGGACGATTCCACAAATTCAATTGTTATGTTTTGAATCAGTATTTTCTGTCTTGTATTAATTGTTGATGGAAGATTATTGAACACACCCTATTTTAAGCCTTCTGACCAATCAAACTTTCTGATACATTTCCAACATCTTCACACATCCCCAACAACCTCTTTAGTTCATGGTTCTTCTCGCGAAATTTCTCAACAACCTGACGAAGTGAAAAAAATTCATGTCAATGGTTCCACGACCTGAACGAAAACCATACTGAGATTCGGGATTTGATTATTCTGTTGAACACGAGCGAAAATTTTGCCAGTGATACTTAGAAGTGAAGTACCACGGAAATGATCACATACAACCTTTTTGCTTTTGTTCTTGAACAAATGTTTTATGCAAGCATCTTTGTAGTCTTGTGGAACAGAATCAACCTTTCATATGACTAAAAAACTCAAGGAGTTTCTTAACCAGACCCTTCCCACCATATTTAAGAATTTCCTGGGGAATAGCATCTTTTCTAGGGGCTTTGTTCTGGGACAGTTGCTTGATAGGATCCTGAACTTCCTTTAGGCATGGTTCAAGAGACAACTGGGAAATTTCTGGCCGCTGATGAATTGCAGGAATGACGTTGTCATCGATGGCAGAGGTGGAATTAAGGATATTTTCAAAGTGTTCTTTCCATCGTAATATAATTTCCTTCGTGTCTGTGTGGAGTGTGTAACGCCAGACGACAGAACAGGTGAAATTCCATTTCCTTTTTGGTTGTACACCTTTTTAAGGCCTTCATAGAATGCTTTGACATCTTTTCTGTCAGCTGCCGCCTGGATTTCCACTGCCTTAGCAGGCCACCAGGATTCATTCATTTTTCTGAGAGCATTTTGCGCTTCCCGCTTACACTGCTTATATATGCGTTTTTTTGATGGACAATTTTTATTGTTTAAGAATATTTTGTGTTAATCGTGCATCTTTTTCATGAGACGTTGGACGTGAGTATCATTTACATCGAACCAGTCCTGATGCTTCTATATGGGAAGTCATAGGAAATCAAAAGAGCTGGAATATATGACATCTCTGCGAGATTTCCAGGAGGATTCAATGTCTTCTGAGATCACAACTGAATCAAGCCTCGAATCCAGTGTGCCAGGGAGTTCTTTCTTCTTAACCTCAGAATTCAGAGTTGATATGTTGATTCGTTTAGGAACCGTAGCACTAATGAGAGGTTTCTTGCGTACGAGTCGAAATGATGCTTTGCTGTGTAGCAGAGCATGGTCTGAAAGATAGCAAGTGTTGTGGAAAGAGCGGGTGATATTGAAGTCTTTCGCGTCACGTTTCTTGATGATAATGTAACCAATATTTGGATCTGGGAGTCATAATGCGATCATTTGTTCCTTTCGGAAGAGATGACAGGAATTTATCAATGTCTGATTTTATGGTAAAGCTTACACTTGATAGGCGGGGATCATCTTCGCTTTTGCCAATCCAGAAAAAGGTATATCCTGCACTGAATTATGTGTGTGTGTATGTGGCGGACTTCACCACATTAATTTGACATAGATTAGGAAACCAAACTGACGTGAAGAAAAAGAGGATAAGCCAAAGACATCATTACACATAAAATTTGTATTTAACAAGATGTACAAACAAGAATGTGAAAGAAAGGCATGCATTGCGTAAAAAAAGAGTTGTCTCTCTTTAACTATTAATTGTTCCAAAGTGCACTGAAAGAAGTAAGGTTGTAATAGTTTCTGGTAATAGATGTTTTCAACAGTTTTGCAGCGTAAGAAAAAAGATTATGTGAATATAGAGAATATTCTGCATGTGAGTGGTGGTGTAAGTGAGAAGATTGGCGCATGGACTCGTGTGGCAGCTGAAATCTCACTACTTAACTAAGAATATTCTTTGCTTATATAGGTGATCATCGGCTCTGAAAAATCACTCTTCACGTGCAGAGAATCTGATTGGTTGGCATTGACCAATCAGCGAGCGACCTTTGTGGAGACTCACGAAAACTTCTGGGATCCGATCCTCACAAAATTGCACGAAATCGACTCCATGAAAATATAGCGATTATAAAATTGTCGCATATCAGCGATTTATAAATTGTCCATTACACAGTAGTGTTGATTTATTATTCAGTGAATACTTGTGGTTGTATAATTTGGATTTGCGTAAGTATGCATGTATGTGTGTGATGATGATGATCATTACATGTATATATATATATATATATATATATATATATATATATATATATCTATTTGTATATATATATGTATATATATGTGTGTGTATATATATATATGTCTGTATATTTATGTGTATATATATGTGCATATATATGTATATATATGTATATATATTCATACATGTATATATATGTATATATGTATATATATGTGTGGATATATATGTGTTTATATATGTATGCTTGTGTATATATATGTATATCACCGAAGTTAAGCATCGTAGAGCCAGGTCAGTACTTAGTTGGGCGACCACTTGGGGAACACCTGGTACTGTGTGGCTGAGTGGTCTAAGGCGTTGCTTCAGAATCACGAGGCACCGAGTTCGAATCCTGGCTGGAATTAATTTCAGCTATCGGACTCCAAGCACAGGGCACCTTTGGCAAGTGTCTGTTCCATAGCCACGGGTCCACCAAAAACCACGTGAGGGAATTTGGGAGAGGAAACCGTGTGGAAGACCTCGTGAGCCAAAGCTAGCACGATATCACAAAAACACCGTGATTGCGAGTTGAGGTGGCCAGCCTTGTTCATTCATGTTCACGCTGGGTTCGGACCAACGCTCTAAAAAACTGTTAATTGGCTCTGCACACGCCAATAACAGTATAAACTGCAGGTGGGCTCTGTGGGTATTTCCCAGTTGCCTGTGCAAATGTTGCAATATGCGCTAGCTAGCTGTGGACTGCAACGGGTGTCCTCGATATCGAGTGGCCAATTATTATTATATATATGTGTATATATATATATATCAGTATATATATATATATGTGTATATGTATATATATGTATGTATGTGTATATGTATATACATGTATGTATGTATGTATATATATATATATATATATATATATATATATATATATATGAAATTGGGTAGACGGAACTCTTGTACTCTATCTGTGCTAATGCGAAGCCACAAGTCATCGTGGCCAAGGGCTTGATCGTGCTGGCCTTGTTGAAATTGTTGATCTCGCTAGATAACACGCTCTCTCCGAGAAGCTGTAAATAAGGTTTGATCAGCATGTTTGCCGTATAAACCACAGGTGAGCTTTGTGGAAGTTGAGCAAACACAAAAAGTGCCTGAGCGAGCGTCTGCAGTAGCGATTGGCTAGCTGCTCTAGTATACGGGTATCCTTGAATACAAGTGGCCAGCAATTACTATATATATATATATATATATATATATATATATATATATATATATATATATATATATATATCGGTGTGTATGTGTGTATATGTATATACATATATTTATTTATATATATGCATATATGTACATATATATGGACATATGTATATATATATAGGGATATATATATGTACATATATTGTTACGGGCCTCCTAAAATCCGTATCCATGCTTATATTTTAGAAGTATTTAAACAAAAAGTCAGTACTCTCAGAAAATGTAACGATAAAAAAAATTAAAATTAGATTTTGACAGATCTTAACCAAACTGACATGCGTGTGAGCAAAGAAAGATTGTACATTTATATTTCTCTCTTAATCACGTCGTACGTGATTTAACTGGATGAAGTCCAGATGGCGAACAAAGAAAAGTGAGAAGAAGGCTCAGTGACCTTTTTTCGCCCACCCAGGAAAAAGGTTCTTACTTGGAGTTAAAGGACCACGTGACGAAACAAAGGCACACACACACACACACACACACACACACACACACACACACACACACACACACACAAATGGACAACAAGCAGCAAAATAAGTTAGTCTTGCTTCAGCATCCGAGCCAAGCAGATGGGTTTGCGATACCTGCTATAAACCCGTTATAAATTCGTGTATGCGAAAGGAATAAAAGTCCAATGTAATTTCGGATCTCAAAATATTTTTAACAAGGTTTACCCAGAAAAGAAAAGTAAACTTCGTTATGAGAGGAGAGAAGTGTGTCAAAACGCGAGGAAAGATATACACCATACTGAGAACCACGAAACGAAAGCTTCAATTGATTCTTCACTCAAGTCCCTAGACCAGAAACGAGAAAAAGAAAGAAGAAAAAGACATCAAAAGAAACGAAAAAGAGAAAGAGAAGAAAGACCTTAAAAAGAGACACTTGTGCAAATAGAAAAAGAAACGGAGAAGAGAAAAGACGAACTTTAATAACAATAAGATAAGTTATTGTTTCTCATTTATGTCATCATTTCTTTGCTCAATGCAGTGTCGCAGTTAGATCCTCCTCATTTCCTTAATCCTTCAACAGGGGTCTCTCTCTCCCACGAGTATAAATACTGGCTGACCTTTCGCCTCTTCCTCTTTTTCCGGCTTACGCCTCGGGCGGCCATCTCGCGGGGATGAGGTAAAATCCCTTTTCAACTCAGGCCTTGAGCCGCAACCTCGCGCATGAGGCGAGGTAAAAAAACTTTCTCCTTTCTTTTCACTTATTTTCAATATGTGACCTCTCACACATGCAGCGTTTCCCATATTCTGGGAACACGCTAAAAACAATATACGCGTTCGTACGGACACTCAACACACTCACCATAACTTCTCCATACAACACTCTGTAACATTTCATGTCTTCGTGTATTAATGTTTGTTATTAATATATATTTGTTTGCATACATGTATATCGGTCTTGTTTGTTTCTTTATCTTCTTTGGACTCCATTAAAGTCCAACATTCCTATGTAGCTGGACCAGCCAGCGGGAAATCTTAACCCAGAGATATCTCCTCATCTCTCACACATTAACACCCCGGTCCACTACAAATGGTGACCCCGACGTGATATGAACACGCACACGGGACGATATATATGTGCAAACAAATCCTTATACAGACCACCAAACGGAGAACACAACGCCATTTTTAACTAAATTCAACTTTCTTTTGAACTGAAATAGACAAAGTGTGAACGCCATCTCAAACAAAGGCGACTCACTGTCCTTTCTCACCCTGCAACGATTTAATTCGAATGACCTAAGAATTTTGCGAGAACGATATTCTACCGTCAATAATAGCAAATTCTCCCAACTTTCATTCGACACTCAGTAGATATTCTACATCAGCTCAACTTGGCATCGGAGTAGAACGACGCGCTCCCCCTTCTCACCATTCACTTGGCCGACCATCGTCGCTGACCACAAGAAACAGCCAAGCCTAGCAGTAGCAGCATCAGCAGCATCAGCAGCAGTCACCCAACTTCACCACAACGCTGCTTAAATCTTGGGCGCCAATTTTATCCTCGCATCCCCAAAACAACCTCATCTTTCAAGCAAAAGTACGACGAGGACAGCAAACAGGTTGATGGGACGACAAACCCAACGCTACGTGGAGCATTGGAAAAAAAAGAACAAAAGCTGAACACTACCGACGTTTCTCTGACTCACTAGAGAAATTCGCAGCACCCTGACGACAACAAGCATATTTCGTCGAATCGCGCTTCGCAACCACGGACACATTTCCTTTCAGCACACAAGAATAATTTTCAAAACTTTTTACATTTTAAAAGTTCGTTTCCTACAACTTTTAATACAGAGGGGAGGTATTGTCGCAGTTAGCTCCTCCTCATTTCCTTAATCCTTCAACAGGGGTCTCTCTCTCACACGAGTATACTGGCTGACCTTTCGTCTCTTCCTCTTTTTCCGGCTTACGCCTCGGGCGGCCATCTCGCGGGGATGAGGTAAAATCCCTTTTCAACTCAGGCCTTGAGCCGCAACCTCGCGCGTGAGGCGAGGTAAAAAAACTTTCTCCTTTTTTTTCACTTATTCCAATATGTGACCTCTCACACATACAGCGTTTCCCATATTCTGGGAACACGCTAAAAACAATATACGCGTTCGTACGGACACTCAACACACTCACCATAACTTCTCCATACAACACTCATGTCTTCGTGTATTAATGTTTGTTATTAATATATATTTGTTTGCATACATGTATATCGGTCTTGTTTGTTTCTTTATCTTCTTTGGACTCCATTAAAGTCCAACATTCCTATGTAGCTGGACCGGCCAGCGGGAAATCTTAACCCAGAGATATCTCCTCATTTCTCACACATTAACACCCCGGTCTACTACAGCATTTTGTCATGTTGCAAATTTACATGCCCGCCTATAAGATCGTTTATTAATCATTATTTACTTTTCTGATAGGTTAGATACACCCCTCCCATTCTTATGTCCCACAACATTTCTTTTTGTCTTATTGTTTTTGTTTTCACCGTATCTTTCTTGTGATAAATTTATTTAATTGTTAACTCTACTTTTTTGTTTCTGTTAGTTATCCCCCGCTGTGTGTCTTCTTTAAGCAATTCTAACCCGCTCGACAGTGTCTGATCAATCGGAAAGAGACCCTTGGGGAAAGAAAGTTGTCAAAATAATTACATATACGTTAAAAATAATAATAAAGATTACGATCATCCTCTATCTCCGCTATTGACCCGGGTTGAGAACGGGGAGGGTCGTAACAGTTGGTGCATCTGTCGGGGATATTTCTTTCCATTTACACCAATTTATCTAATAAAAGTTGGGGACAAATTAGGCCTAGAGTTTAGGAGGTCATATAGTAAGACACAAATAGCGAGAATTATTGCGGAACACATGGTCGACAATGATGTGTTCGATAACGATGCGTTATCACAATACTCAACAGAAACACCCGATCTCTCACAAAGCCAAGTTGAAATTGATAAGGCCAGAATCGAAGGTAGGCAAAAGGCAGAAATGGCTAAAATCAACGCCGATGTTGAAATAGCTAGGATAACCCAAGAAACTCAGATCGGAGAAATAGAAAACAGAACAGCACATAGCCAAAACGGATTTGATTTGGCGAGGCAAGTACAGTTAGTGCCACCATTCAACGAGGAGGATGTCGACAGATACCTTCCCTGGAAAGAGACCCTTGGGGAAAGAAATAATAATACAGGTTACGATTCTCCTCTATCTCCGCTATTAACCCGGTTTGAGGACGGGGGAGGGTCGTAACAATATGCATATATATATATATGCTCTTGGGGGTGCTTCGATAACTTTGCTAACACACACACACACACACACACACATATGCAAATACACACACACACATGTTTATGCACATATGTATATATATATAGGGATATACATATGTATATATATTGTTACGAAACCTCACCTAAATTTATTATAAAAGCTATATCAATGCTTATATTTTAGGAGCATTGTAAAATGAAGAACCCAGTCCTGTCCAAGTCTTTAAGACTGAAATGACGTGTCAGCTATAGATTTGGTTGGGTATGCGAAAGTGAGTCGATCTTTGAATGGAATGGACAGACAGCTATGAAGGCGATAAGCGGTTAAAAAATTGGTCATGCGAAAAAGAGTCCCTCTTCGAAATGGAACGGACGATCAATCACTAGTGCGATGAACGCGAAAGAAATGTTTGGATTTTGGGAAACAAACTCCGGCGTACGAAGAATGTTGCTACATCGAGACGAGAGAGAGAGAGAGAGAGAGAGAGAGAGAGAGAGAGAGAGAGAGAGAGAGAGAGAGAGAGAGAGAGGACAGCGGACAGCTTCAATTTGCTGGTCACCCTAGACCAAACGAAAAGAAAAAGAAAGGAAGAAAAGACCTCAAAAAGAGACGCTTATAATACAAAAAGAAAAAGAGAGGAAAGGAAAAAGAAAAAAAGAGAAAGGAAAAGAAAAATAGATATAAGAAGAGACATTAAAGAAAAAGAACTTTTATTACGACCAGATAAGTTCATTGTTTCTCTTATGCCTTCATTTTGTTTAATGTATTTTATGTTTGTACTTTTATGCAAGTCTGGCATGAGATCCTTTTTTATTACATGTTTCTCTCTGCTTGTTTTACCGTTTCACGTTTTGTAAATTCGGGCACGTGTGGCAAGACCATATATGTTGATTTGTAATTTACCTTTCTGAGAGGATAAGTTCCCCTCTCACTATTTGGTCCACAATGTCTATTTTTGACTTGTTGCTTTTTTTGTTGTTTTGTTTTGCCCGTCTTTCATTTTCTCCCTGTTTGTATGCTTGATAATGAATTTATTCCTTGTGTCTATATTTGGCTTACCGGTGTTTGTCGCCATCGCGTTTGTTCCTTAATCAGTTTGATAGAGCTAACATATTTACTTGAATGGATATGAGTTTGTGACTTATGCGATCCTCGGGTAATATATATATATATGTAAAAATTTCGTAGAATTAACCTGTAGAAAAAGACAATATGTATTAATGAAAAAGACAATAGGAAAACTAATTTTAGTCAACGCGTTTCATCCAATGTGGGCTTTTCAAGGTAAAAAATGAAGTGAATTTATTGAAACAAAGTATCTATAAACAACAAAATTTCAAAAGTTTGTATTGTCTTGACGGAGTCAACCATTTTCTTTTGATTTCTTGAACAGGGTGTCCCAGAAGTCGCGCACCAACCTCGTCACAGTGCAAGAGTAAACAAAGTTGTAAATCCTCTCCGTTACTGGGAGATGCGTAATGATTTATAAAAAGAACATCAAAATTGTTTTAATTAGTAGTAATTGTAGTAATGGGTGAGAAACTAACAATACAAGAAAGAGTTGAGTTGGTTTTTATGTTTGGAAGAGATGGGGCGACACACGACTCTGTAGCGCAATAATTCACCATGAGCGAGAACAACCATTGAGCCATACCACTGTCAGCCGTTTGATCCAACGCTTTCAAGAAATTGGCTCAGTTGCTGGCTGTGGGAGATGTGGCCGACCAAAGAGTGCAACTGAAGTAGAAACATCCGCCATGGTTATGGCGAATGTTGCTAAAAGGCCTGTGAAATCAGTAAGGAGAATAAACCAGAAGCTAACGATTAGCAAATCATCAGTGCACCGTATTCTCATGATTCCCAAATTTCATTCTTACAAGTTCATCTTGTGCAAGCTTTACATGGTGATGACACGGATAGACGATTGGAAATCTGTGAATTGGATGCGTGATCACATGAATTCTTCAATATTCTTCAGTGATGAAGCAATTTAAATGGCCAAGTAAATATGCGCTATTGGTCAGAAAAAAATCCAAACAGGAATGAGGAGGGACATTAGCAGAACAACCCTAGGATCATGGTCTGGGTTGGAATATGGGAGGACGAAATCATTGGCCCTTACATTTTTTTGTGGATTCGGGGATGAAATCCGGTACCAATAATAACAAACGCCAAAAATAAATATAGGAAAATAAATGTATTAAAGTAATAATACAAACTGGTAATACAGGTTAGTAATTCCAGGAATGCGGGTTAGTAGAAAAATATATATGTAGTCTTTGGTATCGACGTATCGCTGTATGACTTCTTACTGAATCTACGTGCTCGCTCACTGTGACTCTTGCCCGCTACGTTCGTACGCTCTCGTTCGTCGTTCGTTCGTTCGTTCTCGTTCGTTCGCTTGTTATTCGCCCCTCGGGTATTCACTAGCAGTAGTATACGTATACCTTGGGTGAGTCCATTTGTAAAAAAAGCGGAGGACCCCTCAACACCCGCTCATTATATTCCTTTTGGTGGGAGTTAATATTTTTTCCTCTTATAGTCGATAATCAGAAGTTCCGTAAACTTTCTTTTCCTGCTAGTCCTTCTAATTTCTGTGTCTTCTTGTGGTCTTTGAATCTCAAAAGCTTCAAAGATTGCTTCCATCGAATCGTCATTTTCTGCAGTTTGGCTCCTCAACCCTTTTTTTGTATTTGGTCAATATGTCTTCTGTGGGTAAATTTTTCGCCTTGTATTGTGTACATCACATTTCCTAGTCTGTTAATTATTGTACCTGGTTCCCAGTAAGCCATATTGTTCCTGAACATCCTGAAATAGACCCGTTCTCCTGGTTTGAATGATCTCTTGAGTACTATAGGTGTATGCCGGTTTTTATTCTTATTAGGCAATAACTTATCAAACACAGACCGTATTTTGCCGGCAAACGGCACGTTTCGCTTCTTTTTAAATACTGTTTAGACATTTTCTTTTAATTCAATTCTAGCTGCAAACTTGTTACATCGTCCCAAACCGCCCGAGAATACTTCGGGACATTGACTATGTAATTCTTCCTTTAATTTTGTCGCATTCTGATGGTTCGCACTCTATCTTCTTACAAAATGAGCTGATAGGTAAATCCCATACGTCGAACTTTTGCATCCAGTCTGTGCCCACCAGATTTTCTGTATCTTTCATTACGAATATCTTCAGTTTGTTTTTCCGTGGAATTTTACATTTAGGATTATTTCACCTTCAAATTTTATACGCTTCCCTGTAACAGACTTAGCAATTTTCTGTGTATGCATCATGGTCGGTTAATTAAGCTTTCTCCATGTCTGTAGGTTAATTATCATTAGATCCGAACCTGAGTCTAGTTGTAATTTTATCTTTTTATTTAAAATTTCAAGTTCCACGTATTTTCTTATTGTTGTGTCGTGGCACAATATTAAAAAGAAGAAAATCAAGTCGAGGTTGGTTTAAGGAACAAGTGTATTTAACATCACAGATACAAAGGTAGGAAACGGGTACTACTCAGCTAGGCAGTTGTAGTACTGTCGCTGCTTACACCCCGGGTAGGTATTACTGGCACTATATATAGTGAGAACCGGTGTAATTCCCTTGTGTTAGAAAGGCCGGTGTAACACCCCCCTTTGAAAATATCCCGTCTGGGGATTAATAACGTTTTTGTTTTGGGTTCACCCTAATCAACTCCGTTGATTTCCGTTTTCTTTTTGACTTCCTATTCTCAGGAGCTGTCTCTGATATGGGCAACTGAAAAGTATCAAACACTGTGTCCATGGTGTCCTCCTCGGGCGATCTGGTCACCTCACTGTTCGAGTATCTTTTCCGGATTTGGTTAGTGTGACGTTTGTGCACGAAATCTGGTCTCTTAATCATATAGACCATGTTGCCTATTTGTTTCTCAATAGTGCCGGACTTCCAAAAGGTCCTATTATTTCTATGAATCTTGTAGTAGACTCTTTCGCCAACTTTATACCGTTTTTTGTTATCGGTTTTTTGAGGTTTGGCATATCCTAGTTTGGTAACAACTTGTGGAAAATTGATCTAACCTTGCGTCCGAACATGACCTCAGCAGGTGTCTTCGACGTTTCGATGTTTGCATTCGGAGTGACCCTGTAAACTTGTAAGAACTGTTGGATTGACTTATCCTAGCTTTTCTCAGGGCTCTCTTGAACGTATCTACGAATCTCTCCGCTTGCCCATTACTTCTTGGGTGGTATGGGGGAATGGTTATATGCTCGATTAGATAATCCTCGCAGAGATGTTTAAATTCGGCAGACGTGAATTGCGTTCCATTGTCTGTGACAATGCAGTCTACAACTCCAAACCTAGCGAATAGTTCATACAGGAAGTTGATAGTTGCCTCGGATGTGGGGTTCTTGCATTTCAGTACTTCCGGCCACTTAGATAGACTGTCTATAACAATGAGATAGTAGAACCCATCTAACGGTCCCGCAAAATCTAAGTGAATTCTCGACCAAGGTCGGTCCGGTTTTGCCCACGATCCGAATTGAGTCGGAGGAGCTTTCATAGCTAATGCGCATCCTCTACACTCCCTGACTTTTTCTTCTATATCCTTATCGATGTTTGGCCAGAAAACGAAAGCGCGCATAAGGCTTTTCATTCTTGATATGCCTGGATGTCCTACATGGAATTCCTTGAGCATTCTTTTCTGTAATGTCGTAGGAATTACGACCCTGTCGCTATATAACAGGACGTTATCACAAATTGAATAAATTTCCTCATCTAGTTGGTTACTGTTGATTTTTTCTTTCGTGCTTATAATAAATTCGTTCTCTTATCGTGTCACATAAAGTATTTTTTACTTCAACTTCCGCTTGAATGGCTGCTATTACCATATCCTCCATTGGTTCTGTCTGCTTAGGTATTAACCTTGATAAGCCGTCTGCATGACCAAGTTTTTTAGATGGTATATACTCCATTTGAAAATTGTAATTCAGAAGAATGGTACCCCATCTTTGGAGTCTATTCGCCGTATGTTGTGGTAGTCCCTTTTTCGGTCCAAAAATCGTTAGTAAAGGTTTGTGATCTGTTTGTAACAGAAATTGTCTACCGTGCAAGAAACGATGAAATTTCTTTACTGCGAATATAATGCTTAGCGCCTCTTTCTCGATTTGCGAGTAGTTCTTTTCGGCTGGTAAAAGTGAACGGGATGCATGGGCTATGGGTTTTACTTTTCCATCATCCATTTTGTGTAGTATGCATGCTCCTATGCCATAAGCACTGGCATCGCTTGCAACTATAATATCACGCTTGGGATTATAATGTGCCAGAAACAAGTCAGACGTTAATATATCTTTAATTTCCTGAAATGCTTCTTCGCACTCTTGCATCCAGACCCATTTTTGGTCCTTCCTTAACAGTTCATTTAAGGGTGATCTTAGTTTATGCATATTTGGCACGAATACATTGTAATAATTCGCCAAACCTAAGAAACTTTGTAGAGACGCAATATTTTCTGGAGTAGGCATGTCCCTTATTGCACTCGATCTATCTGGATCCGGCCTTCTTCCATGTTCATCGATGATTTACCCCAAGTATTTTATTTTTTCCATGAAAAAAGTTTATTTTTCCTGTTTCAGTTTAAATCCATAATCCTGGATCCTTTTGAATACTTGGTTTACATGAGCTTTGTGTTGTTCTTTGCTAGCGCTGTTCATTAACACATCGTCCAGGTACCCTACTGCGAAGTCCAACCCACTTAACATCATGTCCATTGTTTGCTGAAAAATCGCAGGGGCGACTTTGACCCCAAAAGGAAGTCTGTTAAACTTGTACAATCCCTTATGGGTATTGATGCATAGCAGCTTTGAACACTCCTGATCGACTGGGATTTGTAAATACGCGTCACTGAGGTCGATTTTAGAAAAATATTTCCCTCCACTCAGTTTCACGAATATTTCTTCAGGGCTCGGAAGGGGATAATGGTGATCCTTTAATGCATTGTTTAAACCTGTTGAGAAATCGGCACAAACCCTAATTTCCTTGCTCTTCTTTTTTATGTAAACTGTTGGCGTAGCCCACTCACTGTGATCAATTTTTTCGAGGACACCCATGTTTTCGAGTCTTTCTAATTCACCGTCTATTTGTTCTATAGCGGCGTATGGAACATTTCTTTTCTTTTTGAACACTGGCTGTTCATTTTCTTTGACTTCAAATTTTGCTACCGCTTTTGTACACCTTCCAAGACCGCCTGTAAATACGTCTGGAAAATTCTCTTTTAACTCCCTCTTAAGTTTTTCTGCCTCCACATTCGAATCCTCAACTTTTTGACAAAAAGAGCTTAAAGGCAGATGCCATAGTCTAAATTTTTCGAACAGATCAGTTCCAAAGAGGTTATTTGATTTTCGCATGACAAAAATTTTTGCTTTTTCGGTCTTATTCTGAAAAGAAATATTCGTCAATAATTCTCCTTCGAAGGTGATTTTTTCACCACTAACGCTTCTCGCCGTTTTATGTGATTTAATCATAGTGGGTCTCCCAAGCTTCTTCCATGTCTGTACATTAATGATGGAAATATCAAACTTTCTTTTTAAACATTTTGACCTGTACAAATTTCCGGATATTTCGTTCCTCAGGTTCAGTTTTCGTGAGTTTAATGGATGTCTTCTTTCTACCAGATTTTTTCCTACATTGTGATGCCTTATGCCCCTTCTGGTAGCAGCTGTCACATTGTTTGAATTTGTAGGGACACTCATTGTACCAATGTTTATCTCCACACCTCCAACACGGTCCAGGTGGATCTTTTCCCTGTTTTTTCCTCTGGTTATTTTTTGAAGTCAAATTTTTCTTCTGATGGACCTTTTTAATGTGCGACACTCCGCTTTCCTCTATGTCACGACTGTCCTGTTTCAACGCAACAAACCGTTCACAGTCTTCCGCTAAGCTTTGTAGTTTTAAATTCGGCTCGTTTTCGAGTTTATTTAAAACACGACGCCTGATCTCAGCGTCTTTACCTAAAACCAGCCCTTGCACAAATATTAAACATTTAAAATTATCTGATGATAATTCCTACAGTTTAAAGTCGTCGCAATGCTTGTTTACAATACTTGCATAAGTAGTGTAATCATCTTCCTCTCTTCTAGTGACATTCATACACTTATATCTCCTGTGAAAAAGAGAAGTTTTTGTAGAAAACAGTTCTGTTAGTAGAGTAACTGTCTCTTGGAAGTTCAACTCACTGGTCTTTTTTGGAAGGATAAAATTCACGAACTTTGTATGCTCGGCAGTTCCCAATTTTCTTAGCAGAAACCTAACTTTTTTAGCGTCTGTCCATGTACCGCAATCCGATACAAAAATATCCTCATATCTTCTATAGAAATGAGCAAACGTGACATCGTCTTCTGGATTATAATTGAAACTTTCAATAGCGTTCCACACAGCCGTCTGGGAGAATGCGTTATGATTCTCGTTTGCATTCGTTAACTGTGTTGCCTCCAGAAGTTTCCTCTGTTCCTCCTGTGTTTTTATAAAGATTTCTTCGACGCGTTTCTGTTGTTGTAACAGTCTTTCTTCAAATCTTTCTTCCTTTTTTCTTTGGGCATTCTGTTGCTCCAAAAACTCTTTTTTAAATTTCTCCTCACTTTCAAGTTGTCGTTGAAGTTGTTGCTTTTGCAACGCGAGACTTTGTTCCGCTTGAAATTTAAACAATTGAAGAAGAGACTCTCTTAATTCTGCGTCCATGGTACGAATTCAATTTACGCACCATACAGTTTACACTTGTATTAAAATCAGTTTTCCCAATGCTTGCTTAATAAAATTAGTTTGCTCAACTAATACATAAACAAGAAATATATTATTTCTTAGCCAAAAAGTCAATCCAAGTTTTTCTTTGTTACAAAAAAATCATTTTGCAAATGTCATTTGTTGCATGCGGTATTTCTCGTAAAAAAAAACCGTCGCTTTAAGGAGTGTCGACTAATGGGAAAGTCACAAATTTTTTTTTCAACCTATTTGTGGTTTTGCACAAATATGACTCGAATATTTAACAGTCTTTGTTAAGCACAAATGACTTACGCGAATATATATTTTTCACTCGACAAATCATTTAACTTTGAAGGGGAGAGAAAAAAAAAAATCTTACCGTGAAAAAAAAACTCTGGTTTCTTGTGAAAAAAAGCAGTGAACCTTCTTTTTTGCGAAACACTTGGTGTCCGTATTTTCAATTATTTTAATAATTGACAATATTATTCGCGTTCTCACGCTGTAGACTTTTGGTAGCAAGTTTTTGGTTGTTTTTTTTTTTTTTTTTTTTTTTTTTACGTCGCCAAATTACTATTGTAGTAATTAATTTGCTATTAATCCTTGCGTATCCAAATATCTGTTTGAAATGACGACGGTGTTTTGCCGTAAAAATATTGCGAATCCTTGTATTTCAATCACTTTAGGTGATTGTCTGCAGTGATATCGTTTCGATTCCGACGTCGCCAATCTGTTGCGTCGTGGCACAATAGTAAAAAGAAGAAAATCAAGTCGAGGTTGGTTTAAGGAACAAGTGTATTTAACATCACAGATACAAAGGTAGGAAACGGGTACTACTCAGCTAGGCAGTTGTAGTATTGTCGCCGCTTACGTTATTTATTCGTAAAAAAGTACAAAATGTGGCACAAGGCCAAAAGGGGGTTGGGGAAGGACGGTCATCAACTGTTTTAAATTAAACTTAGCTAGTCACAATCACTGACCAAAACATACCAACAATAGTCCGAGCACCAAAACAACACATTCTTCCATACCTTTCTTACTACAACCACCATAATTCCTCAAATTCTCTATGAAATTCTAACTAGTCCCCATATGTACAATTTAAATTCTGTGGCGGGGGGGAATAACAATTTAAAAACCCCAATGAAAATTTACAATATGAAATAAAATATTTACAAGAAAACAAAACAAAATAAGGTTAGTAATAAAACCCCCCACAATACCTAAATGTGGCAGAAACATCAGTTAACTGGACGAAATAATTGCGAGATTATAAAAGTAAAACAAAGTCATCCTTCCAAAATCACTCACACAGACACACACTCATTTAGACACAATAACAAATACGAAAAAACACACACACGAAACGAAAGTCATCCCGCAACTACCAGAGAACTGACGTCACTGGCCACCTAACGAGGGAGGGGATGGGGAATTAAACTAAAGAAAAAATAGGGACAGAAATAAAAGGGGGGCTAATGAGCATACATACCCTAGCTAAGTTAACCAGAAACTAAAGATTCAAACTAAACCTAAACTAGCCTAATATCGGGACGGGTTGCTCTGTTCAACCCATGAGGGACAAAATCCTGCACCTAACCGAGGTCCAAGTGCCACTCTAAGTCAACTCCTCTCACTCTACACATTCGCGCAAGATTCACCCACCTTTTGCCGAATTCTGATGAAGAGAGTCGCCGCCTTTCCGTCCTAATCTTGACTTTAAGCTGATGCTTAAAGTACAAGATTAGTAGGGAAGAAGTGAACTTCTCACCTCCATAGAATCCCTTCTGACGTGTCACCCAAATCACGACTCTCATAACTCCTAGCAAGCAGTGGAACACATAAAGTTCAGACTTTGTTAACGGCGGGGCCACATTGCTACAAACAGAAGCGGCCTCAAGGACAAAAAACTTTCCCTGCAACATGCGAACCATGAGGCCTTCAACAAACTTACACAATAGTGCTACCGACTTGCAATGGAAGAAGACGTGACCAAAACCCGCTGCGCAAAGTCTTTTGCCGACCCAGAGGGCCCCACGTATCACCAGCCAGGTGAGGGATGCCTCATCGTTGTTGAGACATTTCAACCCGGGAGTCCAAGGCCAGATTGAGCGAGCCTCCTGCTTCGTAAGACCGAGCTCGTCAATCAAATCATCATGAACGGACCCCCTGACTAACACTTGATATAATCCCCTACGAGACAACGCCTGGACGTTGTGGAAGCCAACCGTCGCCCGTAAGAGGTGTTTCAGAGCCAGACGACATTCACGGTAGAAGGAGCACTCGCCACGAGACAAAAGGCCAGCCTCCTCCTCGCCCGAGTGCACACTTCTCAAGGATGGGAAGGATCTACGGGCGTCTTCCTTCCAGAAGGCGCCCCCGTCATCCGAATCGCGACACAAACGATCCAGGAACCCGATGCGAAGCATATCGAGACGAATCTCAATGCTAGGCATACCTAGACCGCCTTCAGAAGGATGAAGGCAACAGATCTCCCGACATACCCTAGGAGCTTTGCCTCTCCACAAGAAAGAGAACAAGAGCTGTACTAATGATAGTAGTGTGGCAGACGGAAGTGGAAGTACCGACGGTCGGTAAAGGAGAATCGGGTAGATATGTGAAACACATACCTCCGCCCTCCCCTTCAAGGAAAGATTCCTCCGAGACCACAAATTAATTGTGATCTCGGCCTTCTCTCGTACCTCCGACCAATTCAAATCCAACTGGATATCAGGACCGAACCAGAAGCCGAGTATCTTGATCGGCCCATCCGTCCAGCTGAATGGTCCGGGAAGAGAAACCCCCTTCCACGCACCCAACCGCAAGCCAACAGACTTATCGCGGTTGATCTTGGCCCCTGTCACCATCTCATACCCACTGATTTCTCTGCTGACTTCGTTACTCTCGGCTCTGCTCGACACAAGAACCGAAACGTCGTCAGCATAGGCAGAATACCTGGCCGAGGTGGTAGCACCAGGTAAAGAGATTCCGCGTAGGACCGGATTCGCCTTTAACTTGCGAAGGAAAGGTTCCAACGCAGGAACGTAAAGCATAGGCGAAAGCGGACAACCCTGACGAATAGATCGAGACAATACGAAAGGTTCCGATCTCACCCCGTTCACTTCTACCAGCGCACCGGGAGTCGCATACATAAGACGGATCCAGGAGCGAAAGTACGGCCCGAAACCGGCAGCCGAAAGAACAGCCTCCAAGAATCGATGGTCAACCCTATCAAAGGCCTTGGACTGATCTAAATTGATCAGCGCGGCTTCACTGTCGACTTTCTCGATGATCAGGCGCACCATATGAAGGTTGTCCTGAATAGTCCTGCCCTTCACAGAACAAGTCTGCTCGGAGCCAATCAGACTAGACAGGACAAGCTGCAAACGGTTAGCCAAGACCTTAGCCAAAATATTTAACTCTGTATTTAACATAGTTAAAGGGCGAAAATTACCTATCCCATCCCCACCGCTTTTGCCCTTATGCAGCAACTTGATCACACCCCTGGTGAAGCGTTGAGGAATAGACCCCTGCTTCATCCAGTTGTTAAAGACCAGTTCCAGCAAAGGAACAAAAACGGGCGACTGCCTCAAGTAAACTTCGTAAGGAAGACCATTTAATCCCGGAGATTTATCCAGGCCAACCTTTTTCAGCGCTTCCCAGATTTCCGTCTCTGTAATGGGACCCTCGCACCTAGCCGCTTCAGCTGCCTCAAGGCAGAGAAAGTCGGCTAAATAGGTGTCGAACTGAGCAGAGCTCAGACCGGGCTCCCTGGTAAAAAGATCCCGAAAGTAATCCCGAAAAGCCTCGCATATGCCCGAGTTTGTAGTCACTGTCCGCCCATCCGGCAATGTGACGCTCGCGATATGCCGTCTTGAAGCATTCCTACTTTCCTCTGCACGCAGTTCCGCGGCCATATTCGTCGCCTCAGAGGACATTCTTTTTAACCTAGCCCTAATTACCAGAGCTTGATCCTTCTTGGTAAGCAAGGAGGCCAACTCTGCCTTGTCTAAGACTACTTCCCCACTATCACGGGATTTCACAGCCCGATCGACTCTTTGCTCTAAAGCCGTTTGCGCCGCTAATCTATCTACACTGAGTCGACGACTAAAATCGGCAGCAAACGTTCGAATTTTAGATTTAAGTTTGTCCCACCAAAGCCTATGATCCGAATAAACTATATAATGAAAACTTGGACACCCTAAGAGCCCTACATCGACTCTCCTAATTAAAACTCGGTCGAGGTAGCTCGCAAGCACACCTACAGCCGAGCTGCCACTATTTGTCCAAGTCCACACTACCCGCTGAGGGTGTTCATTCCGGTACTTGTCGATAAGATCAAACCCATCGACAAAGCCCCGAAAATGTTCCACTCCCCAGTTTTTAGTACCCGGATTAGATTTTGACCCTATACGATCTATATCGGGGTCAAGGACGGCATTCCAATCCCCCGCTAAGATTAACCGACGTGATGTCCTCTACCTGGGTGGCTCCCCCGGCCACATATGCAGCGTTTTATATTTACTCCTTTCAACTGGGCCACCCTCCCTCTTATTTCCGGGGTGGCCCGCTGGCTTTTCCCTGGTTCTGTCTTACGGGCTCAGCCTCCTTCTTAATCCTGGGGTGATCTTTTCTTAATCCACACCACTTGGCTAGGTGTCCCTTCTTCCCACACCTAGTACATCTATCTTGTTCGAAGTCGGGGGGCAATCCCCACTTCGTCGGACATTCCGCCGCTCTGTGGTCCTCATGCCCACAGGTCCAGCAGACTAGTCCGTATCGACCCGGCGTGGGCTTATAAAACCCATGCCTTGTCGACCAAGCCCTTCTTGTGGGATCCTCTTCCCACACCTCAGGCTCTTCCACCTCTAGGCTGACCCCACGACTCCACGCGGGGGCTCTACTTCTTACCCCCTTTCTTCCGACCCCTCGACTTATTTCCTGTATTTTCCCACCTCTTTTTACCTTCTCCCAGACTCCCTGGCTCTCTTTGGCCAGCGCTACTGCTGCCGACAATCTTAACGGTCCTTCCTTTAAGACATCGTGGCGAATACGCTCGTCACCGAGTGCCTCAACATACAGATCAGCTAGCTGTGCCTGCATGACCGCGTTATTTCTCACAACCTCTGGGAAGGCGAATGACGACAGCTTTTCCGCTCGGGTCCCCAATTCTCCAGGGGTCTCATCCCGCAGCTGCGTCAACTTCAAGAGGGCCCTCATGGCCTCTATCGCTGACCCTTCGTCAGCGAATTCGCTAGTTAATTGTTCTTTCAACCTTTCCCATGGTAAGTGGGGCTCACTGGTCAAGAGTCCCCCTACGAGCTCAGACGCCCTCCCTGTCGTGGCACTATATGCCAGATAAAGGGTCTCTACGTCCGAGAGTCTGTAAATTAATCGGCTCTTCTCTAGAATTGCCAGCCAGTTTTTAAAATCTCTCTTACTACCATTAAACGACGGGACCCTTGGTCCACCCAATAATCCTCTCAAGTCTGCTGGCAACTCCTGTCTAGCCCCATCCTCCCCTACGTCTACTCTATCCGACTCATAGTCAGACATTTTTAAAATGACAAGTAAACGGAATCAAAGCTAGAGCAGCAACAATCGAAAATGGGAGATAAACCGAAAGAAGTGTCCTACCTGACAGACGATTTCCAATTCGTTCTTCTCAGCTTCTGGGCTGTCGTACTAGAGGGTCTGGAACCGTATGGTTACAATTAACCAAAGTCCTTTGGCTCCCACTCTAGTTTTCTTCAGTTTGTGTCCTTAAGACGCCGAGCGTTGTTCACTTCGAAGCTTTCTGCAACTCCTGTGGCGGTGGTCGCTCTAGGGTCTGATCCTGGTCGTCACGGCACCATTTGTGACACCCAACCCTCCTCTGTCCTGGTCAGGGCACCGTTTGTGACACCCGTACTGGTCGCGGCGCACTTGTGACACCCGACTTCTTTTTCAGTCACGACGCCAAAATGTGACGTCGGTCCTTTGTGACGGGCTAACCCTGGGACATCGGTTGAAGTCTTGCTGGGTTCTAGCACCAACTTGTCGTACCCGGCTCGCTTCCAACGCCTGGTCACCGAAGCAACTGCTTTGATCTCGATTCAACCTACCCACGTTGTGATTTGATCTTAGGTTGACGAGATCAATCAAACGTCGGGCCGTAGTGCCAGCCGAATCCGGGTCAAGGTGATACTGCACAATAAATGTAGACAAAAAACAAAACAAAAGCACAAACAACAACTTCAAGGCGAGCGACTGGTTAGGAATAGTGATTAATTTTATGTCGGTTTGTTGAGTTACAGGAGTGCGTCTCTCTCTTTCTCTCCCAGCCCGAAGAAAAAAAAATGTGGATTGTAACACTTTTGCGTTCCTTAACTAGTTCTGGATATCTGTATGGAGAATATAAGTCAGACTTCTATAATTTGTTCTTGGTTAGAAGTCTAATTCGGAAACTTGTTTTGGTGGGAAATCTAAAGTCGGTCTTCAACAAATCTGTTCTTGGTTAGAAGTCTAAGTCGGAAGGCATGGAATCGTGCGGTCACCTGTGCGAGGCGCGTCTCTCTGTCTCGACTTCTGACTCACTGTCTGGATTCGACCCGACTCTCCGAACTCGACTCTCCTCTGCGAACTCTCTGAAACACCCGTAGATGTTTGCTTATATGGACGCCGATCAAAACCTGGCGTGGGGTCGGACGTGGTGTGGCCACCACGTTGATTTCAAATCCCCAATAAGGATTTTCTTTGTTTTCGGCCAAAAATAATTATCATTTTCCGTATTTGGAAATCTTATTCCACTCCCACCCTCTTCTGCTCTCATATGGGTATCTCACCATACTTTAGAGGGCGTCAACGGTTTTGCCACTTCCTCGCAGTAACATCTCATACCTATCCTCTCAATGGGCGGTGGCAGGCCTCCTCTCTGCGTCACATGATCATCTCCGCTTGGCTATTCGGCCAATAGGCGTCAACTGATAATCTCAATTTTTATCCAACTTCACGGGATATGTTTTTTCTCAACCAGGTTTATCCGTCAACATTAAGTAGACGATTCTTTTTTTTTTGGCGAAATTGGGTTAATTAAATTACCCTAACATAGCCTTCGTTATCACAAACGAACTTAAACAGAATGCAGATGTCCTGTGTGCGGTCGGCAGGCGGCCCATCAACTACCGATAACACAAGTTCGTCATCCTGACACAGCCAATGTTTTATCTGTTTGGGAAAATAACAAAACAAAAAGAATATCGCTCAGTATGTCTTTCGTTATATCTATCGGTGTAAGTAATCGCTCAGTACGTCTTTCGTTATATCTATCGGTGTAAGTAATCGCTCAGTATGTCTTTCGTTATATCTATCGGTTAAAGTATCCCCGTAATTAACTTCAGTGGTTAATCAATTGATTAATTAACCTGCCGTTCCTAAATAGTGTTACAATAGAGAATTTCTTTATTTTTCTATTGAAAATGATGAAATCCAGTAAATTACAGATTATTTTATTTATAGAAATCAAATGGAATTATAGCAGATTTTGATATTTATCACTTGTAAATTTTGAAATTAAACAGGATTATAGGAGGTCATGATAATTTTCAATTGACATTTTTCTATTTTTGTTGAATTATAGCAGATTTTGATATTTTTCAATTGAAAAATTTGAAATAAAGTAGAATTATAGCAGATTCTATCATTTTTCAAATGAAAATGATGAAATAAATTGAAATTATCGCACAATTTGTTATTTTTTAATTAAAAATGATGAAATCAGGTAGAATTGTAGAAGATTGTATACTTTTTCAATTGAAAATTGAAACATTTCAAATCAACTAGAATTATAGGAGATTTGATCATTTTTCAACTGAAAATAAGGAAATGAATTGAAATTATAGCAGACTCTGTGATTATTTAATTAACAATGATGAAATCAGGTAGAATTGTAGAAGATTTTGTTATTTTTCTATTGAAAATGTTAAAATCAATTAGAATTATATTACATTTTGTTATTTTTCAATTAAAAGTGTTGAAATCATGTAGAAATAAAGCAGATTTTGCTATTTTTCCGTGGAAATGTTGACATTATATAGAATTATAGGACATTTCATTATTTTCCTATTGAAAAAGTTTAAATCCAGGAGATTTAAAGAAGATATTCTTATTTTCCATGGAAAATATTCAAATATAATGGATTTATAGCAGATTTTGTGATATTTCAAATTAAAATGTTGGTATCAAGTAGAATTATATCTAACCATATTAATTTTCAATAGAAAATGATGGAATCAAATGGAATTATAGCAGATTTTGTAATTTTCAATTGGAAATGTTGAAATAAAATGAAATTGTAGTTTATTTTGAAATCTTTCAAATGTAAATGTTGAAATCAAGTAGAATTATAGCAGATTTTGGTATTTTTCAAAAGAAATGAACAAATCTAGTTGAATTATTGTAGATTTTGTTATTATTCAATTGAAAACATTGAAATTAAGTAGAATTATTTCAGATTTTGCCATTTTTCAATTGAGAATTTTGAAATCAAATGGAATTATAGCAGATTTTATTAAGTTTCAATGGTGATTATTGAGACCAATTAGAATTATAGCAGATTTTATCACTTTTCAATAGAAAATATTGGAATCAAGTATAATTAATGCATATTTTCTTATTTTTCAATTTGAAATGATCAATTCAAATAGAAATAAGCTGATTTTGTCATTTTTCAATTGGAAATGTTGATATCAAGTAGAATTATAGAAGGTTTTGTAATTTTTCAATTGAAAATGGGAAAATGAATTTTAATTTAAAGCTGAATTTTGTTATTTTACAAATGAAATATTTGAAATCAAATAGAATTATTGCAGATTTCATATTTTGCAATGGAATATGTTGATATCAAATGGAATTATACAACATTTTATTATTTCCCAATTCTAAATGTTGAAATAAAATGGAATTATAGTTCATTTTGTAATTTTTCAAATGTAAATGATTAAATAAAGTAGAATTATAGCTGATTTTGTAATTTTTCAATTGAAAATTATTAAATCAAATGAAAATATAGCAGATTTTGAATTTTTCAATCAAAGATGATGAAATTTAATTTAGTAATAGTACATTTTAATATTTTTGACTTGAAAATATTGAAATAAAGTAGAACAATAGCAGATTATATCATTTTTCAATAGACAATATGGAAATAAAGTAGAATTATATCAGATTTTGATATTTTCCAATTTAAAATATGGAAATAAAATAGAATAATATCAGATTTTGTTATTTTTCAATTGAAAATGATGAAATCAAGTTGAATTTTAATAGTTTTTATATTTTTCAAATTGAAAATCTTGTAATAATTTAGAATTATAGCAGATTTTGATATTTTCTATTGAAAAATTTGAAATAATGTAGAATTATAGCAGACTTTATCATTTTTCAACTGAAAATAAAAAAATGGATTGAAATTATAGCAGAATTTGTTATTTTTTAATTACAAATGATGAAGTCAGGTAGAATTGTAGAAGATTTTATTCTTTTTCAATTGAACATATTGAAATCAATTTGAATTAGAGCAGATTGCACCATTTTTCAATTGAAAATTTTAAAATCAAGTAGAATTATTGCAGATTTTCTTATTTTTCAAATGCAAATGTTTAAATGAAATATAATTATAGCTGATTTTGTTATTTTTCAATTTAAAATTTTGGAAGAAATTGTAATTAAAGCAGATTTTGGTATTTATCATTTTAAATGTAGAAATCAAATGGAATGATATAAGATTTTGTTATTTTTTAATTGAAAATGTTGGAATTAATTAGATTTATAGCAGATTGTGTTATTTTCTATTAAAATTATTGAAATCATTTGAAATTATAGCAGATTTTATTATTTTTCAATTGAAAATGTTGAAATAAAGGACAATCATAAGAGATTTATTTACTTTTCAACAAAATATGTTGAAATCATATGGAATTATAGAAGATTTTGTTATTTTCAATATAAAATATTGAAATCAAAAGGAATAATAGTGAATTTCTTTATTTTTCCATTGAAAATGTTGAAATCCAGTAAATTACAGCAGATTATTTTATTTATAGAAATCAAATGGAATTATAGCAGATGTTGTTATTTATCACTTGTAAATTTTAAAATTAAACAGGATTATAGGAGGTCATGATAATTTTCAATTGACATTTTTCTATTTTTGTTGAATTATAGCAGATTTTGATATTTTTCAATTGAAAAATTTGAAATAAAATAGAATTATAGCAGATTCTATCATTTTTCAAATGAAAATGATGAAATAATTTGAATTCAATTTGAATTACAGCAGATTGCACCATTTTTCAATTGAAAATTTTAAAATCAAGTAGAATTATTGCAGATTTTCTTATTTTTCAAATGCAAATGTTTAAATGAAATATAATTATAGCTGATTTTGTTATTTTTCAATTTAAAATTTTGGAAGAAATTGGAATTAAAGCAGATTTTGGTATTTATCATTTTAAATGTAGAAATCAAATGGAATGATATAAGATTTTGTTATTTTTCAATTGAAAATGTTGGAATTAATTAGATTTATAGCAGATTGTGTTATTTTCTATTGAAATTATTGAAATCATTTGAAATTATAGCAGATTTTGTTATTTTTCAATTGAAAATGTTGAAATAAAGGACGATCATAAGAGATTTATTTACTTTTCAACAAAATATGTTGAAATCATATGGAATTATAGAAGATTTTGTTATTTTCAATATAAAATATTGAAATCAAAAGGAATAATAGTGAATTTCTTTATTTTTCCATTGAAAATGTTGAAATCCAGTAAATTACAGCAGATTATTTTATTTATAGAAATCAAATGGAATTATAGCAGATGTTGTTATTTATCACTTGTAAATATTAAAATTAAACAGGATTATAGGAGGTCATGATAATTTTCAATTGACATTTTTCTATTTTTGTTGAATTATAGCAGATTTTGATATTTTTCAATTGAAAAATTTGAAATAAAATAGAATTATAGCAGATTCTATCATTTTTCAAATGAAAATGATGAAATAATTTGAATTCAATTTGAATTACAGCAGATTGCACCATTTTTCAATTGAAAATTTTAAAATCAAGTAGAATTATTGCAGATTTTCTTATTTTTCAAATGCAAATGTTTAAATGAAATATAATTATAGCTGATTTTGTTATTTTTCAATTTAAAATTTTGGAAGAAATTGGAATTAAAGCAGATTTTGTTATTTATCATTTTAAATGTAGAAATCAAATGGAATGATATAAGATTTTGTTATTTTTCAATTGAAAATGTTGGAATTAATTAGATTTATAGCAGATTGTATTATTTTCTATTGAAATTATTGAAATCATTTGAAATTATAGCAGATTTTATTATTTTTCAATTGAAAATGTTGAAATAAGGACAATCATAAGAGATTTATTTACTTTACAATAAAAAATGTTGAAATCATATGGAATTATAGAAGATTTTGTTATTTTCAATATAAAATATTGAAATCAAAAGGAATAATAGAGAATTTCTTTATTTTTCCATTGAAAATGTTGAAATCCAGTAAATTACAGCAGATTATTTTATTTATATAAATCAAATGGTATTATAGCAGATTTTGTTATTTATCACTTGTAAATTTTGAAATTAAATAAGATTATAGGAGGTCATGATAATTTTCAATTGACATTTTTCTATTGAAAATTTTGTAGAATTATGTAGAATTATAGCAGATCTTTATTTTTCAATAGAAAATGATGAAATCAAATGGCATTATAGCAGATTTCCTTTTGTTTCAATTAAAATGTTGAAATCAAATGAAATTATAGCAGATTTCTCAATATTACAAATTCAAATGTTGAAATCAAATAGACTTATAGTACATTTTGTTATTTTTCAATTGAAAATGTTGAAATCAAGTGGAATATTTGCAGTTATTTTTTCAATTGAAAAATGTAGAAATCAATTAGAATCATAGCAGATTTTCATATTTTTCAATTTAAAATGTTCAAATCATATGGAATTATAGCAGGTTTTCTTATTTTCCAATTTGAATTGTTGAAATCAAATGGAATTATAGCACATTTTGTTATTTTTCAACAGGAAATTTTGAAATCAATTAGAAATATAACAGATTTTGTTACTTTTTATTTGAAAATATTGAAATCAAATGCTATTAGTGCAGATTTAGTTATTTTTCAATTGAAAATTTTGAAATCAAGTAGAATTATAGTAGGTTTGGTAATTTTTAATTGAAAATGTTCAAATCTAAAGAAATGATAGTAGTTATTTTTAAATAGAAAATGTTGAAATTAAGTAGAATTATATCAGATTTTATATTTTACAAATCAAAATGTTGAAAACACATGAAATTAAGGCAGATTTGGAAATTATTTGATAGAAAATTTTGAAATCAATTAGAATTACAGGAGATTTTGTTACTTTTCAATTGAAAATGTTGAAATCAAGTAGAATTATATTAGATTTTGTTATTTTTCAATTGAAAGTGTTGAAATCATGTAGAAATATAGCAGATTTTGGTATTTTTCCATGGAAATGTTGAAATTATATAGAATTATAGCACATTTCATTATTTTCCAATTGAAAATGTTGAAATCCAGGAGATTTAAAGAAGATTTTGTTATTTTCCATGGTAAATAATCAAATATAATGGACTTATAGCAGATTTAAAATGTTTTTAGCAAGTAGAATTATATCGAAACATAGTAATTTTCAATAGAAAATCATGGAATCTAATGGAATTATAGCAGATTTTATTATTTTTCAATTGACAATGTTGAAATAAAGTAGAATTATAATAGATTTTATCATTTTTCATATTAAAATGAGGAAATCAAATGGAATTATAGCCGATTTTGTTAATTTTCAATTGGAAATGTTGAAATAAAATGAGATTATAGTTTATTTTGTAATTTTTCAAATCTAAATTTTGATATTTTTCAATTGAAATGATGAAATCTACTTAAATTATTGTAGATTTTATTATTATTCAATGGAAAACATTGAAATTAATTAGAATTATAGTAGATTATGCCATTTTTCAAATGAGAATATTGATATCAAATGCAATTATAGCAGATTTTATTAAGGTTCAATGGAGAATATTGAAATCAATTAGAATTATAGCAGATTATATCACTTTTCAATAGAAAATATTGGAATCAAGTATAATTGAACCATATTTTCTTAAGGAATTCTAGCATATTTTGTAATTTTTCAATTGTAAATGTTATTCTTTTTTAACTTGAATATCTTGAAATAAAGTAGAATTATAGCAGATTTTGTTATTTATAAATTAAAAAGTTGAAATCAAATGGAATTATTTTTTTTTTGACTATACAATTAACAATACAATTAAAACAAAGAAAAAGAAATAAAAAGTCTGGTTTGAAACCAAGTCAAACCAAACTAAAAACAATTAAAGGTTTGCGGCCGAAGCCGCTAAAGAAATAAATTCAATACAAATGTTAGAAACTTAAAAAATCAAAGGATTTCGACCGAAGTCGAAAATAAAATGGGGGAGGGTAAAAAAGAAAGAAAAGGAGGACAAATTAAAATAAAACTTTCTTTCTTTTTCTTTTTTCTTTTCTTAAACCGTTCCTGTAAAAGAAATAAAAAGAAATAAAAAAGCTGGTAAGACTTAAGTTAAGTGGACGAAAAAAATTGCGAGATTATAAAGTTATAAGAAACAGTCATCCATCAAAAATCACTCACACAAACACGCACTCATTTAGACACAATAACAAGTACGAAAAAAAAACACACACACGAAACGAAAGTCATCCCGCAACTACCAGAGAACTGACGTCACTGGCCACCTAACGAGGGAGGGGATGGGGAATTAAACCAAAGAAAAATAGGGACAGAAATAAAAGGGGGGCTAATGAGCATACATACCCTAGCTAAGTTAACCAGAAACTAAAGATTCAAACTAAACCTAAACTAGCCTAATATCGGGACGGGTTGCTCTGTTCAACCCATGAGGGACAAAATCCTGCACCTAACCGAGGTCCAAGTGCCACTCTAAGTCAACTCCTTTCACTCTACACATTCGCGCAAGATTCACCCACCTTTTGCCGAATTCTGATGAAGAGAGTCGCCGCCTTTCCGTCCTAATCTTGACTTTAAGCTGATGCTTAAAGTACAAGATTAGAAGGAAATAAAGCGGATTTTCATATTTTTAATAGAAAATGTATAAATCAAATGGATATATATAAGATTTGGATATTTTTCAATAGAAAATATAAAAATCAAATGGAAATGTAGCTGATTTTGTTATTTTTCAATAGAAAATAAAAAATAATATGGAATATATCAGATTTTTATATATTTTTAATAGAAAATGTAAAAATCACCTGGAAACATAAAGAAAATATAAAAATCAAATGGAAAAATAGGTCATTTTGATATTTTTCAATAGAAAATATAAAAAACAAATGGACATATTG
Organism: Acanthosepion esculentum; assembly: GCA_964036315.1. Lineage (NCBI taxonomy): Eukaryota > Metazoa > Mollusca > Cephalopoda > Sepiida > Sepiidae > Acanthosepion > Acanthosepion esculentum. Next base: position 89,117,636 of record OZ038486.1, on the reverse strand, counting down.
CTGATTTGGATATTTTTTAATAGAAAATTGAAAAATCAATGGTAAATATAGATGATTTTGATATTTTTCAATAAAAAATCTAAAAATCTAATCTAAACCCAGTTGATTTTGATATTTTTCAATAGAAAATCTAAAAATCTAATGGAAATCAAATGGAAAATAGCTGATTTTGATATTTTTCAATAGGAAATATAAAAATCAAATGAAAATACTGCTGATTTTGAAATTTACAATAGAAAATCAGAAAATCAAATGGAAATATAAAGGATTTTGATAGTTTCTAATATAAAATGTAAAAATCAAGGGGAAATGTAGCTGATTTTAATATTTTTCAATAGAAAATCTAAAAAGCAAATGGTAATGAAATGGAAATATTGCTGATTTTGATGTTTTTTAAAAGAAATTAAAAAAATCAAATGGAAATATAGCTGATGTTGATATTTTTCAATAGAAATCTAAAAATCAAATGGAAATGTAGCTGATTTTGATGTTTTCAAGTGTAAATATCAAAAAGAAATATAGCTGATAAAATTATTGAAAATAAAGTATTGATCGAAAATATTGAATTAAACATGATTCATCAATTTCCACAAAGTTATATTAAAAAGTTTAGGTTTTACAAAATTTTGAAAACATTCATTTTTATGTGCAAAAAGTAACTGTTTTGGCTACTCTTTGAACGTTAATCATGGTAGTTTGGAAATTTAATCAATTAATTAATATTTTCAGATATTGATTTAAAAAAAATGATATTTTTTAATAGAAAATCTAAAAATGAAAGGGAATAGATCTGATTTTGATTTTTTTAAAATATAAAATGTAAAAATCAAATGGAAATGTAGCTAATTTTGGTATTTTTCAATAGAAAATATAACAATCACATGGAAATACTACTGATTTTCATATTTTTCAATAGAAAATGTTCAAATCAAAAGGAAATATGGATGAGTTTGATATTTTTCAATAGAAAATGTAAAAATTATATTGATTATTTTGATATTTTACTATAAAAATCAAAAGGAAATATAGCTGATTTTGATATTTTTCAATAGAAAACTTAAAATGAAATATAGCTGAATATAATTTGATATTATTTCAATAGAAACTGTAAAAATTGAAATGGAAATGTAGCTGATTTTGATATTTTTTTAAAAATAAAATTTAAAAACTGTTGGAAGGAAACATAAAGGGAGATAACTCCAAAGTATTGGTTTGGACATCGTGACGTCAGACGTCACGTGTGGCAATACAGAGAGAGATCCAAGATGGCGGACTATACCGACACACGTGTGGCAAACGTCTATTCATATTTCACTAATTCTTTTGTAGAGTAGTATTAACTCAGTTTATCTAGTGATTAATAAAATGCTGTAAACCTAAAAACGTTCTTGATAATTATTTCCAATCAACAAAAGCATTGCTCGGTCCTCAGAACTCACGCAAACATAACAGAGATAAATGAGATTACCTTTCTCCATTGGATATACCTCTTAAAAAAAAGAAAGAAGTAAAATATCCTTTCTTCGTCATGGACCCTGTATCGTTGGAAAGAATTCTTAGAAGGCAACAGGAACAGTTTCTACAGGCACAGAACCGTCTAATTGAAACGTTAACGCAACAGTTTCAAACACAACTGACAACAGACAAGAAAAATGCGAATTCTGCGGATAGCATAGCGAACTCAATAACCGAGTTTCAATTCGAACCGGAGACGAAACAGACATTCATAGCATGGTTTAGTCGTTGGGAAGACATCTTTCGACATGAATTTCACATGCAGGACGATGAATGGAAGTTACGCCTCCTACTACGGAAGCTTGGGTGTCGGGAACACCTACGTTATAAACAGTATATATTACCTAAACAACCGGGAGACTTCACATTTGCAGAGACTGTTGCACAGTTAACAAACATTTTCGGCGAGTTATCCTCTTTATTTAACATCCGCTATAATTGCTTAAAGCTGAAGAGAGATGATAACGAAGATTTTTTTGCATACGCTGGGAAAGTGAATTCACAATGCGAAAATTTTCAGCTGAAATCACTGACCGAAGATCAATTCAAATGCCTTATTTTTGTCGCTGGTCTACAATCCCCAAACGACGCAGACATTCGTACACGTCTTTTATCTATGCTCGATCATGACAGAGACATATCAGTACGAACATTGACTACGGAATGTCAGCGGCTGATTAAACTGAAACGCGACAACGAAATGATACAGAAGGAGCCTTTTAAATCATCCATTTCCAGCCGTGTAACAACGACGGAAAAATCCCCGACTAAAAGGAAAACGCCCCCAACATCTTGCTGGTCATGTGGAGATTGGCATTATGCTCAATTTTGCCCATACAAAAAACACACGTGTCAACTCTGTTCACGTCGTGGGCATAAGGAAGGATTCTGTGAACGCAAAGATAACAAAGCTACGAAAAAGAATAATACACCTGTAAGAGAAAAACCTCATCACAAAAAGACAGGATATTCCCGTAAGTCGTTTTCAAATTCGATTTTTGCTACGTTTAATGTAAATTTTGAAGCTCGGAGGAAATACATAGTGGTATCCATAAACAAAAGACCGATAAAGTTTCAGTTCGATACTGCTTCAGATATCACTTTGATTTCACGTACAACATGGGAGTCACTGGGAAAACCACCCCTGAAAGACACAACGCATGTTGCGTGTAGTGCTTCCGGGAATAAAATACGATTAAATGGGGAATTAATTTGTGATGTCTCTTTCAAAGACAAACATTTTTCAAGTGTGTGCTACATTACGGACTCTTCAAACTTGAATCTTCTTGGCCTTGATTTTATTGAGGAACTTGACCTTTTCAAGGTTCCCTTGAACACCATTTTCAATACCTGCCAAGTTAATTCTGCAGCAGACACGGAAAAACATTTTAAGAGCATGCTGAAAGCTAAATTTAACAATGTTTTCCAAGAGGGTCTCGGATGTTGCACAAAAGTTAAAGCCACGTTAAAACTGAAATCCGACGCAAAACCAATTTTCAGACCCAAGCGTCCGGTACCATATGCAGCTTTAGCTACAGTGGAAGAGGAACTAAACCGCCTCCAACAAGCAGGAGTTATCCAGCCTACAAACTACTCATCCTGGGCAGCACCCATTGTCATGGTGAAAAAGGCAAACGGCAAGGTACGTCTATGTGCAGATTTCTCCACAGGACTAAATGATGCACTGGATATACATCAGTATCCACTACCTGCACCGGAAGACTTGTTCACAAAACTAAACGGTGGAACTTGTTTTGCAAAATTGGACCTTGCAGATGCATATTTTCAAATAGAAGTGGATGAAGATTCCAAAAATCTTCTCACGATTAACACACACAAGGGTTTATTCCAATTTTGTCGCCTTCCATTTGGTGTCAAGTCAGCACCAGCAATTTTCCAGCAAACAATGGATACAATGCTCACAGGATTACCAGGAGTTTCTGCCTACATTGATGACATCATTATTACAGGCACAACCCCAGAGGAACTTCTACATCACTTAACTTCTGTGCTGGATCGAATTCAACAATATGGATTTCGCTTAAAGTCAGACAAATGCAAATTTTTCCAAACTTCAGTTAAATACCTTGGATTTATATTTGACAAAAATGGCCGTAGACCGGATCCAGAAAATATCCATGCGATAAAGCAAATGGCAGCACCAACGGATGTATCGACTTTACGTTCTTTTCTGGGCCTCGTAAGTCATTATAGTTCTTTTTTACCAGAACTGCACAAGTTACGTGGACCTCTTAATAATCTTTTGCAAAAAGATACTAAATGGAACTGGTCAAATACATGTAAAGAATCGTTTGAGAAGATAAAATCCCTTCTCAGTTCGGACTTATTACTGACTCACTATGACCCATCCGTAGACATTACTGTGGTGTCTGATGCCTCAGATTACGGAGTCGGAGCTGTGATATCACATATTTTTCCTGACGGAAGCGAAAAAGCTATCGCGCACTCATCCAAGTCTTTGACACACACCGAACGCAAATATAGTCAAATTGAGAAAGAAGCTCTGGCAATTATTTTCGCTGTGAAGAAATTTCACAAAATGTTATATGATCGTCATTTTATCCTGATCACAGATCACAAGCCGTTGATCAGTATATTTGGTTCCAAGAAAGGAATCCCTGTTTATACAGCTAACCGGTTGCAAAGATGGGCCACTATGCTCCTGGACTACAATTTTTCAATAAAATACCAACCAGGCAGCAAAATTGGTCAAGCAGATGCGTTGTCCAGACTCATCTCTTCGAATCAAAAAGTACCGGAGGACAGAGTCATCGCAGCTATATCAGTAGAACCTGAAGTTGTCTCGGGACTTGTTTCCACAGTTAGAGCACTACCTGTCACTTCAGAGATGATTCAAGAAGCTACAGCCGCAGACCCAATACTGCAGAAAGTCCTACATTTTCACTCCACTAGCTGGCCAAATATATGCACTGACCAGAAACTTCAACCATTTTTTCAGCGGAGATCATCCTTATCTGAAATCGATGGAATTCTACTTTTTGCTGAACGCGTTGTTCCATTTGAACTTCAAAACAGAGTTTCACATGAATCACCCTACATCCACTGAAACCGTAAGAAAATTACAGGAGATCTTCAGCAGATTTGGTACTCCGGAAATCTTGGTTTCTGACAACGGTACGGCATTTACTTCAGCAGAATTTTCAGAATTCACTAATTCTTTTGTAGAGTAGTATTAACTCAGTTTATCTAGTGATTAATAAAATGCTGTAAACCTAAAAACGTTCTTGGTAATTATTTCCAATCAACAAAAGCATTGCTCGGTCCTCAGAACTCACGCAAACATAACAAAAATAGAGTAAGAATTAAAAGTATGATAACATTTATTTCAGCTTTTAAAAGTGAAATTAAGTTTATCAGATTTTTCATTTTTAGTCTACTACTTTGGTAATAATAACTTCAACTACATAAAACAAAATAATTTAAAAAGACATTGCATTTTTTTACATTGTTAAAAGAAAAATGAATTGTATTTTCTGTTAATGTGGAATTTAATCTATGACTCCTCACTTATTAGAATTGAAATAAATATTAAAAAACTGATAAATTATGAATTAAAAGTACAATATGTTTTGTTTTTTTTAAGTAGAGGGTATATAAACAAAACAAGTTACCTTTCTTTTAATATCATAAAAAGTTTTTAAAGTTTTCTTGATTTAGTAAAAAAGAAGTGAAGTCTTTGTTTTTTTACATATCCCAAGTTTTATTTAAAAAAAGAAAAATAAACACAATTGTACTTTTATTTCCTAATTTATCAATGAGGAGTTATAAATTATAAATAACTTGGACTAGGATAATTACTGATGAGCAGCCTTAACCCACTTCCCCCTTCAGCCTTGTGCCACAATTATGTATCAAATATATAAATAAATATATATTCCTTTTTGTGTGCTTATTAAGATATAAAAAAAAACCTGGCATCATACAGGCATTAGATTATGAGAAACAGAAAAAAAAATTAATGGGTGTATGAATAATTGTGCCATTGACTGTGTGTATGTGTGTGTATTGTTTTATCTATTGTTTTCCCCTTATGTCTCTTCTCTCTGGGGAACGAGCTCCTGAATTGGTGTATTCCTTAAGGGGCTTCTTTATTGGTATGGCACAATGTATGCTGTACAATTAGTGGCTCTATCTGCAACAGTAGTCCCCGCAAGTGTCTTTTGACAAGCTGTTGCCAAGTATACTAGTTTTCAAATTGACTGACAATGTACTTGTATCCTGTTGACCACTATCTGTAATAGTGATTGACCAATTCATTTTCTATGGCTTATCAGCCCTTTGCATGTTGCTTAAAGGCAGAAAATATTTTTAGATTGTACAAATATTTTGGGGGTGATAATAATGATTTAATGATACAAATCTTACTAATTAACCCATAGCTGGTGGGAGGAGCATAGGTGGAGTCATATCTTTCCCAGGTCTATTTATGCACAAGTGAATATAATAAATCCAACTGGAACTGGGCACTCCAATTAAAAATTCTGAGCCATTATTCTTTACACCACCTGCACATCCAATCTTACAGCATCTGGTATTCTCAAGCCGTCACCCCTCTAGGTACGGACCAGGCTTGGCATTGATTAACTTTGGAGATTGTACAGGAACCGGTGTTTCAACACGATATAGCCATAATACCTGTAATAGGGATCCTAGTTCAGGAGAGAACAACAGCTCTTTTTTTGGCGTATCCGATTACTTCACTCAATCCTCACATACTTGAAAATAAGGCCACCAGTCGACTTTTGTTTATCCGGGCCTTTGATATTCATATTGCATAGTTAAACGTATAGTAGACTTTTATTATTTTGTGCATCAAGTAGTTCTTTGCTTGCATTGGCCAATTCTCCATGTTTGTGTCAGTAGCCACCAAAGAAATGCTTCTTCTATAATGCTTCAAAGGTGTATCAGAATTTCATACTCTTTGACACAGCTGGATTATTTCTGAGCATTTTGCCAGAAGTTTTCTATCTCTTTTTTTCTTCTTCAGTGGCTGCTTTCTGGACAATAACAGATACTACACTTTGATCTTGGTAATTACCTGACCTTCCCACTGAGGCAGAATATGACACATGGTCGTTTTTATGTGGGGTGTGCAACCATGGTTATGCTGGTGTTGATATTACACCGACCTCATTTTTATATATACTGCAAGTGGGGGGGGGTGTTGAACAGTGGGGCTGATCACGCATTTGGTTTCATTTCGCCAGGCTGTTAGAATCTTGAAGGAGAGTACCCAGAATCTCTCCCCATGATCACACACGAATGCTAAAATGTGACACTCTAGATTGACACCTCTCACACATAATCGTATCGCACCCGGCCGGAAGTTACTGCCGGCTACTCAAACGTCTGAAAGCGTCACCACGGAAAACGGAACAAACGCCATTAAGTTCCAGTGACTCAGCGTTTTCAGACATAAAAACACAAAAACACAAAAACAAAACGAAACATAACATCCACAACTAAAAATAATGACCAGAAACTAATTCATATACACATGGGGCCTAAATGAAACCCATGTGTACATTCAAAAGTAGAAGGTCATTTTTAGTCAATAACTAAAAGACATTGTTAGCCAAGCTACGATGCTGACCCCGGCCGACATAAATACGGCCAAATTTCTTCCACCACATTATTCTTGGATCCGGCCGCCTGAAAACTGCAATTTTTGCACAGAATGCAGTAGCAATTGCAATTGACTTGTTCAATTTCTTATATCATGATGTTGTGTAAAAATCATTTGATTGTAAAACTCTCTCAGCTCTATGATAAGTCAACCAGAAATTTCAGCTCTCTTACCAGGTTGGTCTTGTTACCACCTTTCCACTTAAGGAAACTGAAATGGGAGTTTACTATTTGTGGCATATTACATACGGCCATATTATTCAAAAATAAATTTTTCTTGGCAAATTTTTAGTTTTCATATTGTTAATATTCAGGAGTAACCAAATGTAATAAGCTTTACAATATGATTAGTAAATATTTACTAATCATATTGTAAAGCTTATTACATTTTACTTAATAATTTGGAAATTTTTGTTGACCGAGATTTAACATAAGTGTGAGAGGTCACCTTTCAGTGACTTCGGTGGTGAGATTCTTGTTTTGAGTGTTTTTTGGAAATCTTTGTTGACAGAGATTTAACATGAGGTAAGAAGAGGGCTTGCAACGACTTCGGTATTAGAGATGATATGTTGTTTTAATGTCTGGGGTCGGTGGCTTGTGGACGGGACGGTCGGAAAATTTATGGCCCCATTGTCATGGAATTTGGCAGCTGAAAGCGAGTCCTTTGTATCAGAAGATTTTGTCTTCAGTCAGAACTTTATCCTCGTCTTTATTCTGGCTCCGTGGTGAACTACTATAGTTGGCCACGTATAATGTTACCATAAATAATTCGAATTACAGTATCGAATTATTTGCCTTTAAATATTATAGGATTAATTTTTATTTAGCTTTTAATTACTGATTAGTTTATGGATGGGAACAGGGGAGTGTGAGTTTACGCATCGAAGGGCTTTGTTGGAAGATTTAATTGGCTTCGGTAGAATTCGTTTATATTTGAAAACTTTGAAGAGAAGAATTTAACTGGCTTCGGTAGAATTCCGTAGCTAAGATTTGATTTGTTTATATTTGAAAATCTTTAAGAGAAGATTTGTTCAGCTTCGGTAGAATTCCGTAGCTACGATTTGTTTATTTGAGAATCTTTGAAGAAAAGATTTTGTGAGCTTCGGTAGAATTCCGTAGCAAAGATTTGTGAAATTTGGAAGAAAAGATTTGGTTAGCTTCGGTAGAATTCCGAAGCTAAAAGAAGTAATTTTATTCCCTAGAAGGGGAATTGTTTCATTTGATTTGTTTGTTGATTCGGAGAATCAACGTTTTTATTTGTTTGACGGAGTCAATCGATGCCAGGAATTCTGCCCCTATTCACGTTCTTTATTTTAAAATAAGATTAAAAAAAAATAAGATTTAAAAGAATTCCAAAGCTAGTGTTTTGAAATGTTATGAAAGATATGCTTCATGGAATAAGATTTTAAGATCCTAGACTAGGTTAGGATTTTTGTGTTTTTCAATTTACCCTTTCAGCTCCAGAGGAAATGAAAAAGAGTCTCATAGAAAGAAAAGAAAATATTTGAAGAAAGAAGACACAAACAGAAGAAATTGAATTGATTGTAAAAAAGAAAATGCTTTAACAATATTGTTTGTTGTAAAGAAAAAGTTGAATGATGTTTGCGTTGTCTACTTGCTGACAACATTGTTTTGTAAGTAATAATCCTTTTGTTCATTTTTGTTTGTTACCCACATAGCATATGGACCAATATGCATGTAATTATGATTTGTTGAAATAAATGTTTGGTTTGTGAACACTAACGGTATATAGTTGTTTATAAGATCGTCTGCTTCATTAAGTGGGTATGTTGTTGATTTCCTTTGAAGAAGCCGAGAAAGAAATCGGGAGTTTAGTCCTGTGTGTTATTTTAGTGTATTAAATTGTAATTTAAATATATTGCTTTAAGATCGTATGCGGGTAAAGTTTAAGTTTGATTGACGGTTTAATTTTTCATTTAAATTTGGGTCTTTGACATCAACCTTCACACTGACGCACAGGAGACACTATATCTCTCTACAGAAAAAGTTTTATATTTTCTCCACTTTATTTCTTCTTCAATTTCAATTTTTACTTTTTATTTTATTTTTTTTTCACACTAACAATATTTCATAAAATTTATCACATTGAAATTGAATTTTTAAAGATTTGAAAACTTTATGAATTATTCAGTTTAAAATTTTGAAAAATGAAAACAAATCTTGTAAAAATTAATTTTTCATTGAAAAAATTTTTTTCCTTCAAAATATCGTCTTTAATAGATATTATTCATAAAAGCAATTAAAAACCTCTCTAATTAAAATATTTTAGTTTTATTGCGTTTTTATTTTTTCAATTCAGAACAGATTTTTGGTAAGACGGGGTCCAATATTGCAAAAAAAAAAAAAATCTGTGATTTAAATTCTTCAAAGAATTTAGCTTTTAACTAATATAATCACTCAAAAAAATTATCTCGTTGAATTTTTCAAGATTTCATAAAATTAGGAAAGGAGCTGAAATTCATGTAAAAAAAAAAATTTCTTTTTACAAGATTTTCTAATAAAAAAAAATAACTTAATTCATTTGTGAATAAACCCCCAAAATATTTGATTTTTGCAAGAATTTTCAAATTAATGTGTCTGTCATCGCAAAAAGAGGCCAAAATTTGCTATGCTAAAAAAAAGTTAGTACAACAGCTGATGTAAAAAAACAAATTTTTTAATCAAAATTTCAAATGTTTAAAAAAGGAAAAAAATATTTAACTAAATAATCAAAAAATACTTTGATCTTTCTTCTTAATAATAATAGATTTTGATGATAAAACAGTTTTCATTATGTTTTGGAGCCTGTTTTCATCATGGTATGCTGATTGTTAGCGATCTCATAGAGCTACCTAAAGGGGACATTTTTTTTGTAGATTAGCATCCATGTTTTCAAGCCATGACATTTATTTATATGTTACAATGGAAAAGTGTAGATTTTTAAAAAATCATTTTGGAAGGGGAAAGCACTTGTTACAATAAATACAGTAAAAAAAATAACAGTTTCTGAAATCTATGTCCTCGTTTTTATTCGATCAGTTTTTTACCTTACTTTTTAAAATAGTCATTTTTATTTTTTCATTTCCTTTATGGTATATAGAGAAGAAGGTTGGGCTAATACATAATTAAAGGCCAAATTTACTGTCTATAGTACCATTTTATTGTTGACTCCATTTGTTAACATTAGTTTATAAAATATTTCTTTTTGGTATTCACTTGTATGCAAGAGCTTTAAAAACTCTCATGGCTTCTTTAAAAATGCCAAAATTAAATTTTTGATGTGAAACTCTGATCTTGAATTTTATTACTGATATTCGATTTTGAAATTTTCTTAATTTCTTTCTCTTTATAATGAAATATTTGTGGAAAGTGAAATAAAAATTAAACTTTTTATTCTTCAGAAAGAAAAATGCTTTTTTACATTGTTAGATTTTAAATGCAAACAAATACCGTTTAACATATTAGTAGTGTGCCAAAGTTTTCAGTAGAGAGAGAGAGAGAGAGAGAGAGAGAGAGAGAGAGAGAGAGAGAGAGAGAGAGAGAGAGAGAGAGGAAGGAAGGAAAAGGAAAAGACTGAATGCAGTTTTAAATTGTCTCTCTCCACCATGAGGTAGGCCTGAAATTTAGATGCAATGTTTTACTCAGGGCATAAAAAGGGAGGTCATTCTGACTGTTTTTTAATTTGGTTTCTTCCTTGTTCATAAATTTGCGTTTTAGGTCGAATTAAAAAAATATTTAAATAAAACAGAAACGAATGTTCATTATTTTTTACCTTTTCTAAACAAAAATTTAGAATAAATGATTTGTAAAAATAAATTGTCGCCCTTTTTCTTGAAAATCGAACCTATTTCTAAGCGAGTTATTTCCTCTTGATTCAAAGACCTTGACCTTCGGAATGAGTGCGCAAATAAAAACTTAAAAGTTATAGATTTTGTAAATGAAACTAAAATGAAAGGCTTACTAATAGATTTTGCTGTTTGAAAAAATTGGTTTAACTCGATTGGTTTCTTCTGGTAATTTTAATGAAGCGACGTTTCACCCGTCGAAAACCGTCGGCGGCAGTGACAGGACATCGGAGGTAGATAAAACGAGCACTTGTCGGCAAAAATTCGATCGCCTTTTGGCTGGGATTCGATGCTGGTAGTATCACGGCTACGTCTAGCTATGACCAGCTTGGACAGGCTAGGACCAGCCAAAGCCCAGCGGCCCGGGTGAAAACTCGGGTCCACTCCCCCTCCCTTCCCACGTTAAACAACCGACCTTGCGTCACATCCTGGCCCTGTGGGAGGTCAAGTAAATCCCTACTAACCCGGCACAGGAGTTAACGGTGATCAGGTAGGCCGTTCTCCCAGAGCGAGGCCCTTCCATTGCACTCTGGTTGGGTTGACCCTTTGCGATCGCCCCAAATGTGGGCGACTCGGGTGCGCTATTTCTAAGTGTGGGGTCCGCATTCGCGCTCACCCCGATAAACAATCCAAGACTGTTTTTTCTTTCATAACTGAGCATCGAAAATAGTAAATTGTCATAAGAAGAATTAGAACAAAAAAAAAAAAACCTTCTCAGTGCTATAAAATCGTTTGGCATCTGTAGTTAATAAAATTATCAAAATTAAAGAAAGAGTAAATGTATTAACTACTTTTTAAAATCCTTTTTCCATTGTTTATTCAACATTTGATGAAGTTTAAATATTTGTAACCGTTTTTTTCCTCAAAGAAAAAGGTTTCTTGATTGTAAATAGTTTCTGTATTCAAAACGATTAAAGATAGATATCTTAGAAGGAGCGTGATAAGAAAATTATTATTTGAACATGTTGACAAACAAATATTTTTGTTATTTTTTTTCTCTAAGGAAAAATTAACATTTTTAATTGATCCATAAATTTATTTTAATTTGAAACAAATGGCTTGAAATTAACATTGTCCCAATGACAAAAAAACATTGGATTGCAATGATTAGGTTTTTCGGGGTGATTAAAGAAAATATAGGAAAAACAATTTGTCCTCCTTGACTTATCCCATCTGAAAGATTAGCATAACTTGCATCAGTATATATTACAATCTTTAATATTTTTCAATCTCACAAATTGGATGGCAATAGTATTTTTCACATGCCTTAAGATCTTACTTGCCTTATTTAGATGACTAACTTTAGCATTTGTGATTGCTTAGCTCAAATGGCAAACAGCAAAACCTATGTCATGCCAGCAATTCAGTTACCCAACGAGCTGCCTCAGATTAGCTTTCTCTTCAGTGATAACTGCATAGTTTTTTTGCTTTTTTTAAAAGTTGCCGATGTCTGTCTAATAAACTCATTTTTTTATGTAATATTCCTGATTAATACAGTTGGAGAAATCAGGTCTCTGATTAAGTTCAGTGCCTATATCTGTTATATAATGTCTTTGGGGTGTTTTTAAGTTACCAACTGTAAGACAGATTTGATATCAAAAGACCCAAAATTAGATGATTTTAATCTTCTTGATGTTTTTATTAAAATTTTTGAAAATCAAGGAAAGTATATTCTTTTAGTTGAAGTTTATATCAAAGTAGCTTTACAATGTCACAGAGGAAATTTATTTGGCTTAGTGTCAAAATATCAAAGAAGTATATGGTGATATGAAGAATAATGATTTATTGAAAAAAGTGTTATCTGATTTACATGAACATCTAAGATTTCTTTCTAATTTTGCAAAAAATTCCAAATCATTTACATGTGACATTAGTTTATCTATTAAGCATACATACAATTTCTTGGTTATCTTGGATATTTGCTCAGCAGTGGATTAAATTTTGTTATGCTCAGTGAAATTATCTGAGACTATTTAGAAAATAAATTGGGAAAATTAAAACAAAGTTCTGGTGGTACATATTTTATAATAGCACAAAATATTATTGACAAAGTTCATATTGAAAAAAACTGAATTACTTCTTCAGTGGAATGTTGATACTAAAGAATACAACTTTGATACAAGCCAAAGTTGCTCAAATTTCTACTGGATGAAATAACATGCTAAATATTCAATAACTTACCAAATCTTGAAACTAGAATCTCTAAAGATATTAAAATATCAGACTATGTTACAAGAAAAGATTGGCCCATTGGAGGAATATTTAATTTTCAAGAATATGGACATTTTTTAAAAAAATATACATTGTGGTAATTTAAAAATTCACTAGATGCCACAGTTCAGTGGACATTTTTCTGTTTCATAATGCTCGATGATATTATATAGAAAACTTGCATTAATTCTTTTACAAATAACTTTGTTAGTTTCTGAAATACATCCTTTCAATATAAAAAGAAATTATGAGATTATATTGTTAAATACAGTTTGCAGCAGTTATTCTATATTTGATATTCCTAAAGCAGCTCAAGAACCAGCAGTAAAAGTTTTGAAATTATCATGTAATTTACTTATAAAAGATAGAAATCTTTATTCCCTTGTGCAATCCCTTTAAGATCACAGAATCTATATTAAAAATGCATATTTTTTCAAGTTAACTAATAATAACTCAGTTTCGCGAGGCTCGTTCCTTAATCGAGACGCAATTGTGCCAATCCTCCGAAGGAACGTCATTGAACGAGGGCCAATAACACCTGAAGTCTCCACTGCCACAGGAGTAAAAAAAAATCTATCAGCAAGAGAAGAGTATTTAACTATTTTTTTCATCTCTGCGTCTCGGGCGACGGACCCCGGCTCAACCGCGGACCTGATCAGTTACCAGCCTAAAATGTATCTGCACAGGTCGCATCCCAAATCAACGACTTACCCATTTTAAAAGGGAAAATGGTAATGCCATCCGGCCGCTTTCCATCACCATGGTTGAGGCCTACAGGTTTGATTAGGGAAGGGAACCCAGCTGCATCCAAACCTCTTTTGATGATGTCGTTAATTGCCGCATGCTGTAGAAAGCAGCTGGCACTACCACGACAGGAGAGAGGATGCAAACCAAACTCATCAATGGAGGATCCACATCTGCATCTGTGACACTCACATAATTTGAGTCCAAGACGGATCGCGACTCCGACCCGAGTGAACTCATCATCTAGAAGGGTACCGGTAGATGAAGAGGGCACTGCGTTGAGCCAGGCGCCACTACTCTGTTGTGAAGCAGATAGTAGACAGGTGAGGCGATGCTGATCCAGAGAGAGTCTCAAATTAGTAAAATTGGCCTCGCATTTTATTTTATCCCAGCTTTTTTGTTTTGATGTGTCTAGTGGGATAGAAAGTAATTCTTGGGTCCAGACGCTGCAAGCTTGTTCGAAATAACTACCCGAGAAACACTGAGACGATCTACTGAGTATCTCATCAATTAATTCGCGACTGGACGAAAGTGAAGAAAGATATGCTGGAAGGGCCAAATCTACCGCTGATCGAAGGCCCAGGCCTCCGAAACTTAAAGGGAGCTTTGCCTGCCTCCAGCCTGTGTCGTCTAAATTGACGTTGCAAATTAGCTCTGCGCATCTCTTAACTGTGATATCTATCTTATTTAAGAAACCCTGTTCGAGGTAGCAAGGGGCACTTCGGAGAGTGTAGAGGAAACTCAGTAGCGAAAACTGTTCTTCAAGAGGAAGAGGACTGGATGTGCAAATATTCATGAAGTTACATTAAAAATAATGTATCCATTCAGAGAAACATTACCAAGTATTTTTAATTTTGTACCTTTTTGCATATATTGAATTGATTAACTGACCAAAATATGCTGTTAATTTTGTTTTCTTTTAATCTAAATTGATTTTAATTATTATTAAACCTATGTATATTTTTTTCATCTGTAAAACAAAGTTAGACACTTGTAGATGTGTAAAAAAAAAGCACAATAAAACCAACAAAAATGATCAATATTGTTTATCTGAAATTCATTGTTTTTCTTTTCAAGTATTTTCAGACTTTGTACAAACGATTTGGCAAAATGTTGAACTTGCTTTCTCATAGGATTATACAACTATATTTTCCATGTGTTTATTCAGTTTATATAAACAAACTGTGTATTTATTTCTGCAATATCATGTAAAATGTCTCTAATTTTTGGTGAATAAAGTGATTTTTTGTGCAC
This sequence comes from Acanthosepion esculentum, assembly GCA_964036315.1. Lineage (NCBI taxonomy): Eukaryota > Metazoa > Mollusca > Cephalopoda > Sepiida > Sepiidae > Acanthosepion > Acanthosepion esculentum. The sequence goes on along the minus strand of OZ038486.1, from coordinate 89,102,400 downwards.
CGAGTTAGTACAGGATACTAACTTTTCATTCTTTTGTACATTTGTATTTATGGAAATAAGTCAATCATTTTTAGTAGTTGTTGAGTGAATTGATAAATAGGATTGTACCTATTTTCACATGTTAAGTAGAAGAGATTAAAGTGTATAGTAAACTAAGACACAGGGAAGAAATTGGTTACTGATCAATGTCGTAGAACAACACATCACAACAATATGGCATCACAGATAAGATATTAAAGTCACTAGGATGCAACAGAATTTATCGAGCCTTGGATCTGTTGTTTTGCAGCCCAGGTTAGGGCTAAAAAATTGAAAGACAACCAGGCAAGATGGGGAGAAAATGAAATAACTGATCTATTTCAATCTTTGGCAGGTTATGAAGTTTTAATGAAAATTTCTGTCATGGCATACCCTAAACAATTGTAGAATTTGACTTTCAGTGAAATTTCAGAAATTATTAAATGAATTTTATGACCCAAAAAGAAAGGTTTCATAGTGGAAAGAAGCAAATTTCTATCCATTAAACAGAAACAAGATGACTCAATTAGGCAATAACTTCACAGATTAAGAGAAGTTAGCAGATTCTTGAAATTTGAGAAATTTTGAACTCAAGATTTGACTATTGACGAATCGGTTCAGTTACACTTGATTAAAGTTATGGCTGTTACATTTCATAAATATAAAATATTGGAACAATTACAATTGAATAATTTGTCTCTAACATCTGTGGAAGTTATACAACAGCTGGAATTGCTAAAAAATATAATTCTACTGAGGATAATGTTGAAACACACAGTGTAAAAATGAAATGTAAGAAATGCAAGTGCCACACTTTTGGAAAAATTTGCCATAACTGCTGAAGAAAACATTTGAAAGCTGAAAGAACTTATAAAGAAATAAGGCGTAAATTAATGATGGAAGATGGTATTATATAATGGAGATGTGATAGTACCATCAGAAACAGTAAGAAGAGATTTTATAAGAAAGAGAAAGTAGCAAGTACTGGGGTAGCTAATTTCTTCATGCAAAAGGGTCATAACATGGCCATTATTTCAAACAAAGTAAAAAGCTTGATGGCCCATTCTGACCGGTTAAGACCCAGAACTGAAGAGGAAGACATTATGATGGAAGAAAACCGGGACAGAGAAGAAAGGATGAGTTCTTCATATAGAGACTATGCAATAGAAGATGCGCCTATGGATCATATCAGGAGTGACTCAGACATGGAAGATGATGAAATGAGACCAAGTTCTCCATTAAAAAGAACAGAACATAAACCTCAAAGGGGAGAGGAGGAAAGTGGTTATAGGAGAATTTCGAGAACAACCAAAGGCATTAAACTTCTGTTGAGGGAAGTGTAGTGATTTGGTATATAGGATTGTACCTATTTGCATATGTTAAGTAGAAGAGATATAAAGTATATAGTAAACCAAGAGACAGAGGAGAAGTTGACTACTGATCATGAGTTATAGCACAACACAATACAGTAAGTTGTAAGGTGCTCCCTAATAATAGGTATAGTTGCTAATTAACTAATGATTGGATATTACTAACAAGTTCCTTGCTGAAACAATTCAGATCCCTACATATCCACCTCCAGTCAGGGACCTCAAATACATGTCTATTATAGGTATCACCTTAGTTTGATCCCATTAAAACATCTATGGAATGCAGAAAATGACTATGAATTTGCTAGTAATGGGCAAAAATCAACCACTTACTGTTCATGAACTTGAAACTTTATGCCAGGAGTGAAAAGGTTCTAGATTCAGGTAGTTTGTGTGTTCATCAATGATATTGGGATGCAATGACAAATTGTAAATGTGTCACTCTAAGTCGTGAGATCTTTAAAAGAGGGAGGGAGTGAGGGATCTATAAGTATGTTGGCATTTTACAAGCCATCCAGCGGAAGCAAACTGAAATGAAAGAAAAAGTTAATGGAGAGCATTTCAGATGTGGAAGGAAAATTCTTGAAACAAAATTAAATGATGCAAATATCATTAAAGCAATTAATACTTGGGCAATTTCTCTGCTACATTATTCTGCAGCATTCCTAGACTGGAATTATATATAATTAGAGAAGATGGATAGAAGAATTCAAAAGTTGATGAATATGCATAAGGCTCTGAATCCAAACTGATACCAATAGGCTGTATATTCCAAGGAAGGAAGGAGGCAGGTTAATGAGTTCAAGTTGTGTCATTGTATTCTGGAACTAGAGAATTATGTTGAGAAATTTAATGAATTGCTTTTGACGTTATGAGTTTTTGAGGATCTGGAAACACAAAATATTGAGCCAATTACTGTAGCAAAGCGGCAGGGTATGGAGAAGTGACATAACTAGTTGAAAGAAGTTTCACAGTCAGTTTTTTCAACAGACAGAGAAATTGCTGGACCTGAAAATTGGCTTTGGGTAAAAGATGGTATTATAAAGAGAGAAAGAGTCATTGATATTTGCATCACAAGAGCAGGTTATCATAGTGAATACAATCAAGGCAAATCACAAGAAAGCAAATCCTGATGTCTGTGCAAGCTGATTAACCATATACTCAAGTTGACACAGAAAGAGTATAAGTAATGACATGATTGAATTGATAAGAAAATCCATTGGGAAGTATGCCATAAATTTAGTTTCATTGTGAAAGAAAAATGGTATGAATATCAGCCAGAGTCACAAGATATGGAATTTCTCAGTTCACACACGTCATGCCATTGAGGCAAGAAGAATTAACTTTATTATTATAGATAAGGAGAGTAGAAAATGTCAAATTATTGATTTTGCTGTTCCATATGATACTCAAGTAGACTTCAAAGAAACTGAAATTATTAGAAATTACCAGAATCTCGGTAGGGAGTTGAAAAACTATAGAACATGATTTTTGAAGTAATTCTTGTAGTAATGGGTGCACTTGGACCATCATCTAGAAAACTGAAAAAGCATACAGGGAAAATTGGAATTGAGACCAAGGTTTTAGGCCTCTAGAAAACTGCTATCATTTATTCTGTGAGGATTCCCTGAAAAGTTCTTGGATTGTGAGGAATCTTGTTGACACCTTACCTCAAGAACAGAATTCCGACTGACTACATCAATATTCAACATTAGTATAATAATACTGTAATAATAATTGTCATGCAGTGTAGTGCAGAGTTTCTAGATTACCTCCCTTGAAGGGGACTCTCAGTAAGTGGAGAACAGCAAATGCTACACAGAAAAAATAAAAACAACTGCTCATTGCATAACAAAGTAGACCTGTTATATTGAGTTACAATATTTCTTTCAGCTAATTCATGTTTCCACAACCCTTGGCTACCCATGCCTTATAAAAATTACATTACAAATACAAGGACCTATAATAGTAAAAAATACTAATTAATAGAAATAAGATTGACTTCAAGTTATTGAGGAATATTGATGTCATCCTTCTTAATGTTGCTAATGATGGTAATTGAAAATCCTGTTGTAGTGGATCTAAGAAGGATGTGTGAATATTTAAGATTGTGCTGCAAATAAAATATGCAATATCCACAAACATAAATTATAAGAAATGGCCAAATGGTAACGATATTCAATGACGACAAAAAAAAAAAACATGTTTGAAACAACAGATTAAATTTTATATACACAATTTACAATTTCTTTGTAATGATGTGTGCAAAAGTATAGAGGAAAAGTTCTTTGCTGTTTCGGAAATGTTCAATGTCTAAAAAGTTGTCTGCCTTTGATTGAAAGGTTGGATTTAACTTAGACAAAAGATTTTTCTATGAAAGATATTAAGTGAAAAAGTTTGTTGTATGAATTTTTCCAATCTCTCATAAAGAAAGTTTGTTTCTTTGGCGACAATTTTGACACATAATTCCCACTTGTCTTGTTTCCCACTCTCAATTTTACATTGTAATGCAAAAGAGGCATATGCAAAATTGAGAGTGGGAAACAAGACAAAACAGGCGGAAGTAAATGCCAAAATTGATACTGGAGCCTTGAGAAACCTCCGACCACTAACAGGACCAGAAACCCTATACTCCAGCAGAACTACTCAATGGCCAACCGATAACACCCCTTGTCTCCAAACAGCAGCCAGGAGATGAAAACATTCGGAACTACTTGCATCAAAACAGAGACCGAATAAAGGCATGCCGTGACAAGCTGAACCAATGACATCATGTGCCGCTGTCAGCAGGTCAACATGTCTACATACAGGACTAAAATACAAAACTGTGGGAACCAGGTGTCATTGTGCAAGTCACAAAAGAGCCGACATTGTGCCTGGTGAAATTTCATTAAGGGAGTGTCCAACGCAGGAACCAACAGTCCCTCAGACCTGCCTGGAGAGAGTCCATTAGATCCGACCTCAATGTTAATGGCAACCATCCACAGACAATACCAAACAATATACCACACTCACTAAATACCAAGATGAAAACAACACAAAACACCAACAGCTGCCACCACAAACAAAAACCGCATGACTCTCATCAGTCAAGCACTATGCTACGCCGTTCAGACAGAAACAATAAAACCACCACAGAAATTAAACCTCTAAAAGAAAAGCAAAAAAATATAGGTCTTTATTTCAGGTATTCCATTGAAACACAGGCTGAACCGGGGACTATTAACATTACCTATGTAGTACTAACCAACCAATCTTAAATAAAGAAAGGGAGATGTATTACCTAGTAATCTCCTTAGAACTCTCCGGGAGTAGGAGCAATTAGCTCCCTTAGTCACTAACGGTACTAGCCCCTTTTCTACTGTTGACCGTCATGAAATAAACACGTGTACAGTTTCGCTCGTCGTCATAAGGGAACCCCGGAAAACAAAACATGGTCATTTCTTCCAATGCTGACCAAGTATCAACTGTATTTATGTGGTTTTGAGACAGGCTGCTAATATAACACTTAACTCCATAATGAAAGGTTTCAAACTGCAATTCTTTATAAATAAAGAGAGGGATACCATTGATAACTTTTGACGACTGAACAGTTACAATATTTTCAGACAAAAATGCTACAAATGGACACAAAGTCTTTTTTATTGTTGAATAGATTTTCTTTGAAATTTGTATATTTAATCTTATCTAATTCTAAAAAAGAATTCATTTCATCATCAATTTGATTTGGAGCAGTACTGGAGCGCTGTTTTTTTATATCCCTTTGAACAGCAGAGGGTGTTGGTATTTGACTCTTTGGCACACCTTGCCATACAGATGGTGGATTTTGGGGGCACATTTTCCATGAACTTCTATGGTATCAACATTCAAGGCTACTGTAGTTGTCAAAATAACTATTGTTTGTAACATTACAAACTGATATTTTATTCATCTCACACACAGTTTTGTCTTGCTGGCTTCCGTAATTTGTTTTGAAAGCAACGACACACTTTTGGGGCATTGCTGGAAACTAGGTAATATCTGAAATGATAGATTAAGCTTCTTAAGTACAATAATTTCTTTTACTGCTTCAATTTAGGGGTAACTTTTCAAGCCAAATTAATTATACTATTAATCCCAACTTTTACCTCCTCTCATGCCAATAAATTAAAAACAGAAATTTTAGAGGATTGCCTTAAACCTGGGAATTTGGTATATTGGTTTTGGGCTATATTGTTAAAGGTTTGTAAAATATTACATAATCCTTTAATTAATTATTGAGTTAAGTATCTAAATTTCTGGCTCTTGACAACATAAGTTCAACTATTGCCTCCCAGAGTGCTGCTTCTCCAGGCAACACCTCCCTCTCGATTTAAAAGGTGACTGGGGGTTTTGTCCGGTGCCTGAGGTGCCCTGCAAGGAGAATGCCAAGGGGAGAGGGCTTTGGCTATTTTTGAGACAATGCCTCGTGGTGAGGCTGTAACACTATTTGGGTTGCTGGTAATTAATAACAATAACAACAACAACAAGAACAATAATAATAATAATAATAATAATAATAATAATAATAATAATAATAATAATAACGACTTGGAATATCAACAGAAATGAGATATTGATGAATAAACTAGCATGAAAAGGGTTAAAAATATCAAGAACGATAGACTGATAATAACTGGTTCCCAGAGAATCGAGGTTTATACAATGAACTAGGTGACCGGCTGAAAGCAATGCTTGGTCTGTGTGAACAGGCCAAGTGTTGACAATCTTCGGCAAACGATGCCTGAGAGATCAACATGAGGAGAATTAGGTTAAATACCAGTTCCAAGTGAAATCATTTTACAGAGATATCAGGATGGAAAACAATAAATTGAACACCTGCAGAATGCTGACCTTCAGCCGGACAAATTGTCACCATAGTGTGAGTTGCAAAATTTTCCTTAGGAAAGTGTCTCTTGGGTCAAAAGCGAGAAAGCCAATTGTCGTGTCAATTCACTTATGAGATGATAGCATTTGGAACCATAATTTTTTTAATTAGTATTCATTCGAATGCTGGAAGTGACAGGCGCAGAAGAGCGATCAAGGAAGGTAGAGCGATGCTTGCACCCAATGGATATGACAGGTGAATAAAATATCACTACTCCCATCACCACCACCACCAACTACGTCTCACACCTACACCAGTTTTGTTTTGGGTAGACAACAAGGGACTCTTGTTTGAAATCAGGGAATTCACCGAAACCCAACCTGCATCTTGCCCCGCACCGGTTTCTAGTTGGAGTCCATAAATACGAAAGCTAATTCTGTAGTAGACAGTTGAGAGCTGAGAAGAGACAGAAGAGAAGTGATGGAGGTCACTGAGAGATTCCACAACTTCTGCCGATCACGAGAACCTCCGACTTCAGCCTAGAGTCAAACTTACCAAATCAGTAAAATAAATTTCACTAACTCTGCAAGCCAAAACTTACCAGCTTACACAAGTGTTGTGTCCGATTTAGGAAGGGGTTAGGTCAACAAATACCTGTATGCGAACACAACTACTAACGAACCATTGTATATGCAGTATTCGATATAAAAATAGTAAATATTTTTTATATATATTTCGAGTGCTGTTTTTTTTACAATTTTATTGTACGACTTTGCTCGACTTGGACCAGCCCAACACGCCTCCTTATAATCAAAATAATCACAACGTGGAGTAAGGCAGGTTAGGATCGAAGAGATCACTCCATCGATCAAACCAGGATTCGTCTCGAGCTGACCACGATGAAGGTGTTACATTTGTTACCGTGAACCAGGATCGACCCTGAAATGTTACAGGGCAATCCACCACAGTGCACTTTAATCTTAGCCTTCTTTGTTGAAATTTTATTTTGGCACACTTCGTTATATTCCTGTCTCTTTCTTCTCCCTTTCTTTCCCTCTCTCCTTCTCTCTATATGTTGTTCCTCTCCCTTTCAATGAATATGTCACGTGTTCGAATATTGTCTCTTGATTGGTCCTGATGACAGTTCCCGCCTGGACAGAAGAAATTCAAAGTGGAAAGTTAGTGTGAGATTCGCGACGACAGTGAAAGGACGAGCTTTGCTGAGTTAGTTATTGACTACTCAGGCGATTGACAGAGACGTTCCTGGTTGGAGGTGGTTAGCGTCATTTTTTGCTTTGAAAGACAAGCTTGAAGCGAACATACGCACAAAAATCCGTATTGACCAAAGGCCTGTTAAGTTTCTGTTTTTGATATTTTATTTTCTGTTTTTGATATTTTATTTGCTAAAAACTTTGCCCTTTTTATTTTCTGGTTATCTGTATTTATACATTCTTTTCTCTTTTGGTTATTCTCCTTCTTGCATTTTTTCCCCCTCACTGTTTTTGTTTGCATTATTCTGTTTATTTTCCGTATTATTTGTTTGAGTTATCTTTTGTTGTCCACGTTTTTTCTTTCCGGTTATTTTTATTTCTAGTCATTATTTAACGTTTGAACAAAACAAAACAAAAAAAAGTGAGAAGAAATTATATTATACGTCAACCATGGCCGACTTTGTCGGTCCCATGGTTGACAAAAACAGCGACAGCAACACTCCATATACACCGGTAACAATACCGGTGACATCTGAAAAAACGGTCTGGAACCAAAATAGGCCGCCAAAAAAGGATGGCACATTTTATGCCAACGAAAGAGAAAAATATGAAAAAAGCTTCAATGGGAATGAATTCCTAACCATAAAAGAAGCTTTTGAAGCTGTTAATACGCGGACCATTTCCTTGCTTACCTCTGACGTCAAGTCACATAGACTGATTGGAGTGAGCAGGGAAAGTATGGAGGAGGCCCTGAAAACCCTCAACATAAGTCCAAAGATACTCGCAAGAAGGACAAATGCACTGTGGGATATTCTTCTCCAGACAGAAGAACAGGCCAAGCGGCTGGCTGGGTGTGTTTTAAACACCAAAGCCCTAAGGCTTCAAACTGAATATTTGGGCACCCGCCGAACCAAAGTAACCATTCACGGGGTGCCAATAGACATCCCGGAAGACCGGATGGGGGCCTTCTTCTCCATATATGGAGAGGTAAACGAAGTAAGGGCCATAAGCAGCAAATCTGGAATAGAGACAGGTGATATGGAAATACAGATCACCCTAGACAGAGAGGGTTTTAAAGAAATCCCCAACACCCTGATCTGCCGTAAGAGAAAAATGTTGGTGGTGGTGGAGGGGAGAAAACCATGTTGTTGGCTATGTGGAGACGTGGGTCACATGGCGAAGGTGTGCCCTTCTAAGAAGAAAGATCAAGTCCCACCTAGCCCGGCAACTTCAGCAACAACAGCTAAGAAACCTGAGGAGATTCCGAAACCTGGTGGAGAATGGACGGAAGTAACCAGAGGAAGGAAGTCTTCAAGTGCTCCATCTCCACCCCAAAAGGAAATTCCGCAAAAAAGGCAGTCAGAAGTGGAAGTGAAACAACACCCTAAAGAAGGCCAAAACAAGCGGCCCGAAGAACAGGCAAAACTGCAAAGCCAGCAACAGCAGAAGCTACAAGAACAGCAGCCTCAACAACAAAAACAAGAACAGCAGCGGTCTCAACACAAACAACGGAAGCAGCAAAAGCATCCACAAACGCAGCAGCAGCAGGAAGCACCAATGGAGGTGGAGAGTATGCCTCCGCCTCGAACTTCCTCATTGAAAAGATGTAGGGAGGAAGACTCGGAAGAACAAGAAAAGAATATCTCTGGTCGTAGCAGGGTGGAGCGTAGCATGGATAGAACCAGGCGGCGCTCCTTCCCTGCATCGCCAATAAGACATACTGTTTCCCCCAAAGATAGGAGTCTCCCTTCCTCCCCTACACGTACTCCATCCCCCTCTCCCTCTATTTCTTCCCCCAGTTCTGTGAGCACGCCACCCCATACATCCACTTCTTCCCCTCCCCATCCTTCAAGGGAGAAGAAAAAGAAGAAAAAGAAACTATTTGAGGGCCCCGAAACTATTTGTCAGGTAGACAAAGAGGAATACACAAAGGTCCTCTCAAAACATAAAAGGCCCCTTTTAAAAGCCTTGTATAAAATAAATGAGGTAGATGGGAAAACAACGGAAGACCCTCGCAATTTCCCCAAGGCCCCAGGGGTAATTACGTGTGTGAGGGACACGGGGAGCTTCTTAAAAGTATGGAGCCATCTTTTTGAAGCAAAAGAGGCCTTCCCCAACATCAGGATGCTGGAAATAGACGATCCGGAGATCAAGAAGCTACGCCAATTTTGTGCTGGGAGGGTCCCTGTTTTGGTTCATCCCTCCTTATATAGGGCCATCAAATTAACATACCCCACGGACGTCGGCGGTATTGCCCTGGATGGACGTATTATGTCAGAGTTGGGTGTAGGGAGCCTGGGGCAATCCGTCGGGGTCTTGTCCGGCTCAGATTTCCGCCCCGTATGTGAGTAGGTTTTTGCCTTAACTCTCTTTTATATTTGCAGGCCTAGAAAATGGAAATGAAGATAGCCAGTCTGAATGTGAAGGGCTTGAGAGATCGGGGTAAGGCTGCCCGCCTGCTTCGGGATCTCTTGTCCTTCGATGTGGATGTTGCCGCGATCGAAGAGACCCACTTTGTTTGCACTTCCGATGCGTGTGTGCTGGAGGATGACTTTGTCGTCTATTCAGCATATGGGAACCGGTTGGCCAGAGGAGTTTCTTTGTTAGTCAGACGTACTCTTGATGCGAAGGTGGACCTTGTGCATACCGATGCCGAGGGCAGGTTAATCGTGGCCGATATTGCCGTGAAAAGTGGTTCGTTTCGGGTCGTTGCGGTTTATGCGCCCAACGACCGGGAGAAGCGGTGTTCCTTTTTTCGGCGGTTGGGGCCGTTCCTAGTCGATTCTTCGCGCCTAGTTCTAATGGGGGACTGGAATGCCATCCTGGACCCCAAGTTAGATAGGGGGCGGGGCGCTAGCGGGAGAAGGGGCGATCGTAGCCTGGTCGATCTGATTGGCGATTATGGTCTCGTCGATAGATACCGGGTCGATCATCCCAAGGGGAAAATGTGGACGTGGGCTCATAGCTGGCCGTCTGACAAGGTAGTTAGCTACCTTGACAGAATGTTAGTTCGTAGAGCCGACATAGACTTGTTAGATTGTCCCACGTTCCACTGGGTAGGCTACACGGATCACAAACTCGTTTGTGCCCGGGTGGCGTTAGAACATAGGCCTAGAATGGCTGGTTACTGGAAGTTCAATCTGTCTTTACTGGACAGGCGGGACTTCCAGGAGCAGCTAACTAGTGTAGTTCAGCGGGAGCTAGTGGGGGCGGTTATTGGGAATAGGTGGTGGGGCAGACTTAAAGATAGAATTAGGTCTTTCACCACTGATTTCAGCAGACGGCTCGCTCTAGATAGAGCTGAAAAGGTGAAGACACTTAAGGCTAATTTTTCCCGGGCGGAGGCTGGGGGGGATCCCCTAGAGATAGCCCTAGCTAGGGAGGCCCTGCAGCGTTCGAATAGCGATCGCTACATGGGTCAGGTAATTAGACATAAATTAAGTAAGATGTCTAACGAAGCTGTGAACCTAGGCGCAGATCTGCGTCGGGAAGAAGTCCGTCGAGGTGGTGATCGTTACATTCGTCAAGTCGAAACCCCGGAGGGGCGTACTCTGCGGTCGACTGACGATATGTGCGAGGCGTTTCGGCGGCATTTCGAGAACCGCTTTACCAAGGAGCCTGGTCTCCGTGAGGAGGTGTTTCGCAGCTATTTGGCTGACTTTCCTCGGCTTGAGCCGACTGAAGCAGCTAGCTGCGAGGGAGAGATCACGGAGGGCGAAGTCTATGTGGCACTGAAGAAGGTCGGCAGAGGCAAGTCGCCCGGTCTGGATGGTTTGCCTTATGAATTGTACTTGAGGCTGTCGCACATCTTTGTTCCGATTTTGACAGCAGTGTTCAACAACTGGTTTCGGTCGGGGTCCATCCCCAATCGCATTTCCAGGGGTGTGATCACTCTGTTGAAAAAGGGCAAGGGTGTTGGGGGGAAACTAGATGATTATAGGCCCATAACTCTGCTAAACACAGAGTTAAAGATTATGGCCAAGATCCTGCAGGAGCGGTTGCAGTCAGTTGCCGAGTCTCTGTTGGGACCCGAGCAGACTTGTTCTGTGAGGGGCCGAACAATTCAGAGCAACCTGCATTTGATCCGCACGATCCTAGAGGGCGTAAAAGACGACGAAGAAGCCGCGCTGATCAATTTGGATCAGTCCAAGGCATTTGATAGGGTCGACCATCGCTACCTTGCTACTGTCCTGCAGGCCGCCGGATTCGCACCCGACTTCTGCCGCTGGATTAGCCTCCTGTATCGCTCCCCCAGTGCTGTGGTACAGGTGAACGGAAAGTTGTCGGGCGCTTTTGTTCTGTCGAGGTCGGTTCGTCAGGGTTGTCCGCTGTCGCCTCTCCTTTATGCTTTGGCGTTGGAGCCTCTCCTGCGCCGGCTGAAGGACGAGGCGTGCAGTCCGGCCCTACGCGGGATCGCCGTACCTGGAGGGTCTCGAGCCAGGGTTTCCGCGTACGCCGATGACGTATCTGCTTTCGTGTCGTCCCTTAGCGACATTGAGGCGGTACAGAAGGCGCTTGATCGGTACGAGAAGGTGACAGGGGCCAAGATAAACCGCGACAAGTCGTCCGGCTTGCGGTTAGGTGCCTGGAAGGGGCGTGATCTTCCAGGCCGCTTCGGTTGGACGGACGGTCCTGTCCGCATTCTTGGAGTGTGGTTTGGACCCGACCTCCAGCTGGAGAAAAATTGGTCTGAAGTACTAGCAAAGGTCGTTTCTGCCGGTAAGACTTGGAAGCGACGGAGGTTGTCCGTAAAGGGCAGGGCGGAGGTGTGTGTTACATACATTTTCCCCCTGATTCTTTATCGATTGTCAGTACTTCCTCTCTGTAAGGCCCAGAAGAAGGCGCTCGAGCAAGCGCTATCCTCCATTTTATGGAGGGGACGCGCGAACAGGGTCGACAGACGAGTCTGCACCAAACGTCCGTGTCATGGGGGGCTGGGAATGCCACACTTGAAGAGTCACATCCGTGCCTCTCGGTTGGCTTTCCTACGCCGCGCATTGACTAGAGGAGATCCGATTCTGGAGGGGATTGTTAGGGACGCCTTCCCTAGCCTTACCATCAGTCCCCCCATCTCGAAGGCTGAGCGCCGTTGTAAGTCTCGAGACGAATCGCTTTTCCTCAGCGAGTGTCGGTCAGCCTTGAGGGCTATTCCGCGGTCCAGTGACCTTTCACGGCCTAGGAAGGTCTTCTATCGGGGATTAGTGGAGGGTCGCGCGAAGGATCTCCTACGTGATACGCTCTGCTTTTCGGAGGAGGAGTATCGCTCCTACTGGTCTTGGGCGCCAGCGGCGGATTATCTCAGTAACCCTGAGTTTTCGCTTACCTGGCGATTGGCTCGGAATCGGCTGCCTCTCAACGACAAGGCTTTCATATGGGGCTTGGCGGATTTGCCAGACTGTGAACGGTGTGGCCTTGGTTTAGAAGAAACGGCTTCGCACGCCTTCTACCATTGCCCCCGGGTCCGCCCCTTATGGGACCATGTCGGCGAGCTGACGGCTCGTCTCGCTCCCGAAGAACTCGTGTCCATTGATCGTGCATACGCGTGTGACAATGTGTCGCCCCCGTATTCCGGGGTGAAACGAATGGTGTTTCTGATGCTGCTAGCCACGGCCCGAATGGTGATATGGACGACGCGCATGGAGGAAGTCTTGCGAGGCAATCAGCTTTCTTATCAGGATCTAATCCGATTCTTTGAGCATCAGCTCAAGATGAAGATTAGAACTGATAGAAAACGATTGCATTCGACAGCCTTTAGCGAAAGGTGGGTAAAAGCGGCTAGCTTGGTTCGTTTGAACGGGGCTAGCCTTGATTTTCTTTTCTAGGTCAACCAAAGTTACATCGGGGTGGTTTCCTGTGGAACCCTCCCCTTGGTTAGGTTAGACAAGCTTAAGTGTACCTAGTTAATATGAGTAAGTGTTGTTCCCGGCCTGTTTCCCGGCCATCATTTTAGTTATGATCCAAGTCGAGATTCCCAACCTCCCGAGTTTGTTTTGGCCTCCTTTTCATCTCAACTGGATCAGCCTTTTACTTCCCCATGGCCAAGTTATTTTATCTCTTTCCCACTCCCTTAGCGAGAGTGCTTCTTGATTTTGTCCTCTGGGCAGAATACAGCGGCCTCTCTATTTTGAGGGTTGGACGGGTCCTACTAACATAAATTATGTTTATTTAAAAAAAATTTGAATTTTTAGTTTGTTATGGGGTTCATCTCCCTCCCCCTGCATCTTTCCATGATTAGATTTTTATGTATTTTATTATCATCAAATTTTTATGGTGTGGGGCGCGTTTTTGTAGGTCCCCCCCCTGGTGAGGATGTGGTATTATGGTGTATGGAGGATTGAATGGTGATGGACGAATTCTTGTGGTGAATGTGTCAATTGTAATGTATGAATGGGTCGCGAATCTGATTAGCTAGGTATAGGATAGTTAGTTAAGACCAGCCTTTACCCCTCCCCTTTTTCGGCCTTGTGCCACAATTTGTACATTTTTGTATAAATAAATCTTGACAGTGAAAGGACGAGCTTTGCTGCGTTAGTTATTGACTACTCAGGCGATTGACAGAGACGTTCCTGGTTGGAGGTGGTTAGCGTCATTTTTTGCTTTGAAAGACAAGCTTGAAGCGAACATACGCACAAAAAGCCTGTTAAGTTTCTGTTTTTGATATTTTATTTTCTGTTTTTGATATTTTATTTGCTAAAAACTTTGCCCTTTTTATTTTCTGGTTATCTGTATTTATACATTCTTTTCTCTTTTGGTTATTCTCCTTCTTGCATTTTTCCCCCCCCTCACTGTTTTTGTTTGCATTATTCTGTTTATTTTCCGTATTATTTGTTTGAGTTATCTTTTGTTGTCCACGTTTTTTCTTTCCGGTTATTTTTATTTCTAGTCATTATTTAACGGTTAAAACAAAACAAAAAAAAAAGTGAGAAGAAATTATATTATACGTCAACCATGGCCGACTTCGTCGGTCCCATGGTTGACAAAAACAGCGACAGCAACACTCCATATACACCGGTAACAATACCGGTGACACCTGAAAAAACGGTCTGGAACCAAAATAGGCCGCCAAAAAAGGATGGCACATTTTATGCCAACGAAAGAGAAAAATATGAAAAAAGCTTCAATGGGAATGAATTCCTAACCATAAAAGAAGCTTTTGAAGCTGTTAATACGCGGACCATTTCCTTGCTTACCTCTGACGTCAAGTCACATAGACTGATTGGAGTGAGCAGGGAAAGTATGGAGGAGGCCCTGAAAACCCTCAACATAAGTCCAAAGATACTCGCAAGAAGGACAAATGCACTGTGGGATATTCTTCTCCAGACAGAAGAACAGGCCAAGCGGCTGGCTGGGTGTGTTTTAAACACCAAAGCCCTAAGGCTTCAAACTGAATATTTGGGCACCCGCCGAACCAAAGTAACCATTCACGGGGTGCCAATAGACATCCCGGAAGACCGGATGGGGGCCTTCTTCTCCATATATGGAGAGGTAAACGAAGTAAGGGCCATAAGCAGTAAATCTGGAATAGAGACAGGTGATATGGAAATACAGATCACCCTAGACAGAGAGGGTTTTAAAGAAATCCCCAACACCCTGATCTGCCGTAAGAGAAAAATGTTGGTGGTGGTGGAGGGGAGAAAACCATGTTGTTGGCTATGTGGAGACGTGGGTCACATGGCGAAGGTGTGCCCTTCTAAGAAGAAAGATCAAGTCCCACCTAGCCCGGCAACTTCAGCAACAACAGCTAAGAAACCTGAGGAGATTCCGAAACCTGGTGGAGAATGGACGGAAGTAACCAGAGGAAGGAAGTCTTCAAGTGCTCCATCTCCACCCCAAAAGGAAATTCCGCAAAAAAGGCAGTCAGAAGTGGAAGTGAAACAACACCCTAAAGAAGGCCAAAACAAGCGGCCCGAAGAACAGGCAAAACTGCAAAGCCAGCAACAGCAGAAGCTACAAGAACAGCAGCCTCAACAGCAGAAACAAGAACAGCAGCCTCAACAGCAGCGGTCTCAACACAAACAACGGAAGCAGCAAAAGCATCCACAAACGCAGCAGCAGCAGGAAGCACCAATGGAGGTGGAGAGTATGCCTCCGCCTCGAACTTCCTCATTGAAAAGATGTAGGGAGGAAGACTCGGAAGAACAAGAAAAGAATATCTCTGGTCGTAGCAGGGTGGAGCGTAGCATGGATAGAACCAGGCGGCGCTCCTTCCCTGCATCGCCAATAAGACATACTGTTTCCCCCAAAGATAGGAGTCTCCCTTCCTCCCCTACACGTACTCCATCCCCCTCTCCCTCTATTTCTTCCCCCAGTTCTGTGAGCACGCCACCCCATACATCCACTTCTTCCCCTCCCCATCCTTCAAGGGAGAAGAAAAAGAAGAAAGAGAAACTATTTGAGGGCCCCGAAACTATTTGTCAGGTAGACAAAGAGGAATACACAAAGGTCCTCTCAAAACATAAAAGGCCCCTTTTAAAAGCCTTGTATAAAATAAATGAGGTAGATGGAAAACAACGGAAGACCCTCGCAATTTCCCCAAGGCCCCAGGGGTAATTACGTGTGTGAGGGACACGGGGAGCTTCTTAAAAGTATGGAGCCATCTTTTTGAAGCAAAAGAGGCCTTCCCCAACATCAGGATGCTGGAAATAGACGATCCGGAGATCAAGAAGCTACGCCAATTTTGTGCTGGGAGGGTCCCTGTTTTGGTTCATCCCTCCTTATATAGGGCCATCAAATTAACATACCCCACGGACGTCGGCGGTATTGCCCTGGATGGACGTATTATGTCAGAGTTGGGTGTAGGGAGCCTGGGGCAATCCGTCGGGGTCATGTCCGGCTCAGATTTCCGCCCCGTATGTGAGTAGGTTTTTGCCTTAACTCTCTTTTATATTTGCAGGCCTAGAAAATGGAAATGAAGATAGCCAGTCTGAATGTGAAGGGCTTGAGAGATCGGGGTAAGGCTGCCCGCCTGCTTCGGGATCTCTTGTCCTTCGATGTGGATGTTGCCGCGATCGAAGAGACCCACTTTGTTTGCACTTCCGATGCGTGTGTGCTGGAGGATGACTTTTTCGTCTATTCAGCATATGGGAACCGGTTGACCAGAGGAGTTTCTTTGTTAGTCAGACGTACTCTTGATGCGAAGGTGGACCTTGTGCATACCGATGCCGAGGGCAGGTTAATCGTGGCCGATATTGCCGTGAAAAGTGGTTCGTTTCGGGTCGTTGCGGTTTATGCGCCCAACGACCGGGAGAAGCGGTGTTCCTTTTTTCGGCGGTTGGGGCCGTTCCTAGTCGATTCTTCGCGCCTAGTTCTAATGGGGGACTGGAATGCCATCCTGGACCCCAAGTTAGATAGGGGGCGGGGCGCTAGCGGAAGAAGGGGCGATCGTAGCCTGGTCGATCTGATTGGCGATTATGGTCTCGTCGATAGATACCGGGTCGATCATCCCAGGGGGAAAATGTGGACGTGGGCTCATAGCTGGCCGTCTGACAAGGTAGTTAGCTACCTTGACAGAATGTTAGTTCGTAGAGCCGACATAGACTTGTTAGATTGTCCCACGTTCCACTGGGTAGGCTACACGGATCACAAACTCGTTTGTGCCCGGGTGGCGTTAGAACATAGGCCTAGAATGGCTGGTTACTGGAAGTTCAATCTGTCTTTACTGGACAGGCGGGACTTCCAGGAGCAGCTAATTAGATTAGTGCAGCGGGAGCTAGTGGGGGCGGTTATCGGGAATAAGTGGTGGGAGAAACTTAAGGATAGAATTAGGTCTTTCACCACTGATTTCAGCAAGCGGCTCGCTCTAGATAAAGCTGATAAGGTAAAGACACTTAAGGCTAATTTTTCCCGGGCGGAGGCTGGGGGGGGATCCCCTAGAGATAGCCCTAGCTAGGGAGGCCCTGCAGCGTTCGAATAGCGAGCGCTACGTGGGTCAGGTAATTAGGCATAAGTTAAGTAAGATATCTAACGAAGCTGTGAACCTGGGCGCAGATCTGCGTCGGGAAGAAGTCCGTCGAGCTGGTGATCGACACATTCGTCAAGTCAAAACCCCGGAGGGGCGTACTCTGCGGTCGACTGACGATATGTGCGAGGCGTTTCGGCGGCATTTCGAGAGCCGCTTTACCAAGGAGCCTGGTCTCCGTGAGGAGGAGTTTCGCAGCTATTTGGCTGACTTTCCTCGGCTTGAGCCGACTGAAGCAGCTAGCTGCGAGGGAGAGATCACGGAGGGCGAAGTCTATGTGGCACTGAAGAAGGTCGGCAGAGGCAAGTCGCCCGGTCTGGATGGTTTGCCTTATGAATTGTACTTGAGGCTGTCGCACATCTTTGTTCCGATTTTGACAGCAGTGTTCAACAACTGGTTTCGGTCGGGGTCCATCCCCAATCGCATTTCCAGGGGTGTGATCACTCTGTTGAAAAAGGGCAAGGGTGTTGGGGGGAAACTAGATGATTATAGGCCCATAACTCTGCTAAACACAGAGTTAAAGATTATGGCCAAGATCCTGCAGGAGCGGTTGCAGTCAGTTGCCGAGTCTCTGTTGGGACCCGAGCAGACTTGTTCTGTGAGGGGCCGAACAATTCAGAGCAACCTGCATTTGATCCGCACGATCCTAGAGGGCGTAAAAGACGACGAAGAAGCCGCGCTGATCAATTTGGATCAGTCCAAGGCATTTGATAGGGTCGACCATCGCTACCTTGCTACTGTCCTGCAGGCCGCCGGATTCGCACCCGACTTCTGCCGCTGGATTAGCCTCCTGTATCGCTCCCCCAGTGCTGTGGTACAGGTGAACGGAAAGTTGTCGGGCGCTTTTGTTCTGTCGATGTCGGTTCGTCAGGGTTGTCCGCTGTCGCCTCTCCTTTATGCTTTGGCGTTGAAGCCTCTCCTGCGCCGGCTGAAGGACGAGGCGTGCAGTCCGGCCCTACGCGGGATCGCCGTTCCTGGAGGGTCTCGAGCCAGGGTTTCCGCGTACGGCGATGACGTATCTGCTTTCGTGTCGTCCCTTAGCGACATTGAGGCGGTACAGAAGGCGCTTGATCGGTACGAGAAGGTGACAGGGGCCAAGATAAACCGTGACAAGTCGTCCGGCTTGCGGTTAGGTGCCTGGAAGGGGCGTGATCTTCCAGGCCGCTTCGGTTGGACGGACGGTCCTGTCCGCATTCTTGGAGTGTGGTTTGGACCCGACCTCCAGCTGGAGAAAAATTGGTCTGAAGTACTAGCAAAGGTCGTTTCTGCCGGTAAGACTTGGAAGCGACGGAGGTTGTCCGTAAAGGGCAGGGCGGAGGTGTGTGTTACATACATTTTCCCCCTGATTCTTTATCGATTGTCAGTACTTCCTCTCTGTAAGGCCCACATGAAGGCGCTCGAGCAAGCGCTATCCTCCATTTTATGGAGGGGACGCGCGAACAGGGTCGACAGACGAGTCTGCACCAAACGTCCGTGTCATGGGGGGCTGGGAATGCCACACTTGAAGAGTCACATCCGTGCCTCTCGGTTGGCTTTCCTACGCCGCGCATTGACTAGAGGAGATCCGATTCTGGAGGGGATTGTTAGGGACGCCTTCCCTAGCCTTACCATCAGTCCCCCCATCTCGAAGGCTGAGCGCCGTTGTAAGTCTCGAGATGAATCGCTTTTCCTCAGCGAGTGTCGGTCAGCCTTGAGGCCTATTCCGCGGTCCAGTGACCTTTCACGGCCTAGGAAGGTCTTCTATCGGGGATTAGTGGAGGGTCGCGCGAAGGATCTCCTACGTGATACGCTCTGCTTTTCGGAGGAGGAGTATCGCTCCTACTGGTCTTGGGCGCCAGCGGCGGATTATCTCAGTAACCCTGAGTTTTCGCTTACCTGGCGATTGGCTCGGAATCGGCTGCCTCTCAACGACAAGGCTTTCATATGGGGCTTGGCGGATTTGCCAGACTGTGAACGGTGTGGCCTTGGTTTAGAAGAAACGGCTTCGCACGCCTTCTACCATTGCCCCCGGGTCCGCCCCTTATGGGACCATGTCGGCGAGCTGACGGCTCGTCTCGCTCCCGAAGAACTCGTGTCCATTGATCGTGCATACGCGTGTGACAATGTGTCGCCCCCGTATTCCGGGGTGAAACGAATGGTGTTTCTGATGCTGCTAGCCACGGCCCGAATGGTGATATGGACGACGCGCATGGAGGAAGTCTTGCGAGGCAATCAGCTTTCTTATCAGGATCTAATCCGATTCTTTGAGCATCAGCTCAAGATGAAGATTAGAACTGATAGAAAACGATTGCATTCGACAGCCTTTAGCGAAAGGTGGGTAAAAGCGGCTAGCTTGGTTCGTTTGAACGGGGCTAGCCTTGATTTTCTTTTCTAGGTCAACCAAAGTTACATCGGGGTGGTTTCCTGTGGAACCCTCCCCTTGGTTAGGTTAGACAAGCTTAAGTGTACCTAGTTAATATGAGTAAGTGTTGTTCCCGGCCTGTTTCCCGGCCATCATTTTAGTTAAGATCCAAGTCGATATTCCCAACCTCCCGAGTTTGTTTTGGCCTCCTTTTCATCTCAACTGGATCAGCCTTTTACTTCTCCATGTCCAAGTTATTTTATCTCTTTCCCACTCCCTTAGCGAGAGTGCTTCTTGATTTTGTCCTCTGGGCAGAATACAGCGGCCTCTCTATTTTGAGGGTTGAACGGGTCCTACTAACATAAATTATGTTTATTTAAAAAAAAATTTGAATTTTTAGTTTGTTATAGGGTTCATCTCCCTCCCCCTGCATCTTTCCATGATTAGATTTTTATTTATTTTATTATCATCAAATTTTTATGGTGTGGGGCGCGTTTTTGTAGGTCCCCCCCTGGTGAGGTATTATGGTGTATGGAGGATTGAATGGTGATGGACGAATTCTTGTGGTGAATGTGTCAATTGTAATGTATGAATGGGTCGCGAATCTGATTAGCTAGGTATAGGATAGTTAGTTAAGACCAGCCTTTACCCCTCCCCTTTTTCGGCCTTGTGCCACAATTTGTACATTTTTGTATAAATAAATCTTGACAGTGAAAGGACGAGCTATCTTCTCCTCCGTCGAAATAAGACGTTAAAGTTGTCCAGCAAGTCGACTAAGACAAAAACAGAATTAGTCGCAAGTATTCAAGTTGCGAGGAGAGAAAAAATTCGCCTAAAAAGCTAGGCGTGTTTAGTTATCGTCTCCGTGTGAAGACAGATGTAACGCAGGATTCTCCCAGGACTGTTTATTTATCCTAAGTACTGGATAAATGGAATTTTGAGGACACTCTCAATAATTAAAAGGATTGGTAGATACCTTGGCGCGGTAGAATAAACCAACAAGGTAGAATTTATCTGCGGCTAAAGAAAAAGGACATTTGGTTCATCTAACCTCTGAATACTGCTACACGTGGGAAGGAGGCAGCCATTTTGAAGTGTTTTTTGAGGAGCTACTCGAACTACCAAAAGAAGGGAAATAGACCATTTTTGTCCCTAGCCAAAGGACTGTTATCTACAATATTCGAATGTAAGGGAGTTAACCCTTTCCCTTTCTTTTCCCCTTTACTCGACAAAAAAGAAACGTGTCGAGAAAAAGTTTAAAACGACTTTGTGACACAATATCGTAAGTGGAATCTTGACTCTTCTTTCTTTCTCTATTTTCTCTCTACTCTTTCTTTGTTACCTATATAAGATTAAATTCTTATGAGCTAAGAGGACTTTTTTAGCAGTGCAGTTGTGAACTTCCCTTTTTTTTCTCATCTTTTTTTTATACTTCTTGTTTTTCTCTAATAAAGTTGAATTGTCTATATAGGCCTTTCTTCTTTCATCTCCTTTGTTTGTTGTTTTCCTTTTCTGTTTTCTTTCTTTCGCTGGTAACGTTGACGAGAAGACACCTTCGTGGGAAAAAGCGATAAAATCTTTCTCATCTTGTGTGAAAAAATAGTTTTGTGCTCAATTTGAATAAAGAAATAAATACTGGAAAAATGACTGAGCATCATGATTAATATTTCGTTCACCGCGATTTTAGAATATCGAAATAAATTTTATTTTTATTATATGTCATTTAAATTTATGTAAAAACATCCTTAAAAATGGCTTTTTCATTAATTTTGTAATAAGAATATGACATTTTGGTTTTCACGCTTTAAGGGAATTTTTTATAGTGGGTTAGCCGATCTGTATTGGTTATAAATACAAATAAAACTGACCCTCTACTATTTTTACTAAATCAAATGTCACAAAGACAACAAGAAGAAGAGAAATAATCAAGTAGAAGAATTTGTTCAACAAGAAATATTTTTTTACAAAACACAACAAATCCAAAATATATTATGCTAAAGTTGTTAAAACACTTTAGTTTTCTTGATTATGTGTTATATTGAAAGAATTTAAGTTGCTGAATGAAAATGTATGAAAATGAGAAGGTGTGCTTAAGTATTATTGTTGTTGTAGGAAAATTAAACAGTTTTTTGTATTAAATTTTTAAAATGTATTGTTCTTGACTCACTGTGATTTCTACAGAGTTGTCGCTCTTTTACCGGAGATGTTTGTTGTGGAATAAAATAAATTGTTGGAATGAGCGTTCTTTTGCAAGCTGGGTTTATGTTAATTTAAGTAATTAACGTTAAGCCTGGAATTGGTTGACAAGGTCCGTTGTCGAGTTGAAGAATTTGGTTCGTCTCCTTTGTTGTGTTGATTTCCAATGAAGTCAAGTGAATGAATTGAATTAAGGGTCCACTGACCAAGTCGCGTCGAAGTTTCGTATTTATTAGTTCTCTTGGTCACGTGGGGGATCGTGAACATGATTACATGTTGTGGCGTCAACTCGAGGTCAAAATTTGGGTCGGTACCTTCGGACATAATTGACGACACCTAATTAATATTTTTCAACCAATCAGAATGCATCTGTAGTGGACCGTGCGGTGGGGGTGAAGTGTTTTGATGTGATATGAAGAGAATGAGAGGATATCTCTAGGTTAAGGCTTCCGCTGGCCGGTCCAGCTACATAAGAATGTTGGACTATAATGGAGTCCAAGGAAGGCAAAAGAAAACGAACGAGACCGATATACATGTATGCGAACAAATATATATTAATAACAAATGGGTTAATACACGAATTACAAATACATTGAAGACATGAATAAAATGTTACAGTGTTGTATGGAAAGTTGTGTGAGTGTTGAGTGTCCGTACGAACGCGTAAGCGTGTTCCCAGAATATGGAAAACGCTGCTTGTGTGAGAGAATCACATAGTGGTGTAAGTGAAAAAGAGAAAGTTTTTTCTACCTCGCCCCACGCGCGAGGTTGCGGCCGCACGTGTGCGAAGCCGTGGAAAGAGGAAGAGGCGGAAGGTCAGCCAGTATTTATACTCCCGGGAGAGAGAGACCCCTGTTGAAGAGTTAAGGAAATTAGGAGGAGCTAACTGCGACACATCAGTTGTTATACTTGGTTGGGAGCCTCTATGTGTTTAACTTGCACAAATTTGAGATTTAAAACAATAAATGTAGGAATCTGATTCTACAATTTAAAAAAAGTATTAAACTAAATATTAATATTTGTTTACCTTTTTTTAAAGGAAAACACAACTAATAAAAATAATTCTATGAATGCATTTGTTCTTTCTTTATGAATAACAATATTAGAGACAAATATTTAAAGAAACTTTGTGAAATAATAATAATGATGATTTATTTATATTTCGAAGTATAAAAATAAAATAAAAACAGGCGTAGAAAAACGTCTTCGAAAAGAAGACGTACGACTGTTAAAACTAGACATTATCTTTTTATATAATATTATAATTTATTAATGTCATTATTTTCTCATTAATTTTAATAAGTAAAAATAATTACAGTTCACTCAATAATAATAAGAAAATGTGGTAATAAAAGTAAAAAGAATCATACTTTAAACTTTTAGAAATAAATATACAGGGCGTAAAAAACAGAACTCGTTTTTGAAGAAGAGTTAAAAAAAGTAACTGTTTGCTTTTTCATTTTCAAGAACATTGAATAAACCTTTAACAAGAAAATATTGAATAATAAACTTAAACTTTTAACAGAAAAATGTTGAGTCGGTGACTAAGCTAACTTTTTCTTTTACCATACTTTTTAAAAACTTTAATTAGAAAACTCTAGAAAAATGACTGCAGGATTAATTTAATTCTCACTCATTATTTTTGCAATATCAAAAATAAATACTGAATATTTATAATTTAATTTTAATTATATATCATTAAATTTATAATTTAATTTTAATTATATATCATTAAATTTATGTAAAAACATTCTTAAATGTTTTACTTTACGTTAATGGCAGTTCTGTTAAACGAAACTAAAAAATAGGGGTAATTTGCAGTTTAAACCTCGCGCTCAGTTTCTAATAAAAATTTCCCGAATAGTTACATGAAGGTGTAAATTTACATGAGTAATTCGAAAATAACAAAGAAATTTTGCTAAAATGTAACCTTTTGGAGTCATCAACAATAAAATTCGCACTCATTCGCTATTACTGGCGTTTTTTACATACATTGGCTTCGGAGCAGTCATTCGCGGAATCTTACTTAGTTAACGGCCTTTTTACTGATCTTACTCCTCTCAATTACTGCGCAAGGGTTAGTGTTAGGGTAGGGTTATGACTGAATGACTGCTCCGAGGCAAATGTACGTAAACAACGCCAGTAATGGCTGCTAAGCTGCAGTCGCAACGCAAATGAGTTCGAAAATTTATTGTTGATAATTTCAAAACAGTAGAGCTTAGCAAAATTTCTTTGCTATTTTCGAATTAAGCATGTAAATTTACACCTAAATGTAATTATTTGGGAAATTTTTATTTGAAACTAAACTAAAAATTACTCAAAAAGTGTCTAAAGACTGCTTTTGTTTTTCAGCAGTAATGAGACGAGTAAGAAGATAGGAAGATCAGTAAAGAGGCCAGTAACTAAGTAAGCTTCCGCGCATGATTAGTCGAGGCAAACATATGAATACAACGTCAGTAATGTCGGACAGGACCCGACGCGAATGAGTCTGTAGTGGAGCGTTGCGTGTTGTTGAATTGGGAACACGTGTGTAATTCCTGGCAGAATATTAAAAAGTCCAACTACAAGAATATGACCGGACTTCAATTAAGTCCAACTGAAGATAAAGAAGACAAACAAAACCGATATATATATATATATATATATATATATATATATATATATATATATATATAGTATTAAACAATTTTACAATGGGCATAAACAATACATTTGTGCGCGCGTGTGAACATTTGTGTTTGTTCTTTGGTGAATGTTCGTACGTACGTGTAGAGTAAGAAACTATATCTTTTTTAGTTGCATGGTAATACCTGTGAACATCTTGCGAAATCATTGTACGTGCCTAGCTCAGAATAAGCGGGGACGTTTTAGGCGGATTTTCAATGGAGGCATAAAGGTAAGGCTTTCATAGTTGGTCTAAGACAATCTTCTTACTGCTATTACCACCATTTTGCTGCCTATCTGTTTAATTCTATACTTAAAATAATATGGATAGCAGTGCCCCTGGAAGTTGTCATATTCAACTACTGAAATAATATTTCAAATTTAAATGTCTTTGAGATGGGTACCCGGAATGGTATTAATTTTGCCATTTTCAAAATTGAGACCTGCCTTCTACACTTTTATAAAAATTGAACGTTTGCCCAACCATTATTTTGATACAATGAAAATAATAGCAAAGAAAGAGAATTTTCCGCACAATACTAACAAAAATAAAGATATTTATTGTATATTTGATTCAATATGTTTCATCTAATTAATCAGAAATATTTACAAGTAGATGTAATGTGTTGCGGATGTTACATACGTTGGGTGTTTGAGTTGAGAATAACACATGTCTCCTGGAATACCTAAAACAATCGAACGAACTTCTACGTGAGTCCGAGTAATACAAAGTACAAAAGAACCAATACATGTATAAACAAATGATAATGTATTAAGAAGAAAGGTATACAAGTGACAGAGACAATGATATGTGTAACAAAAGAATGTATAAACCATTTTGGTCCAAAGGATGTGAAGTGAGTGAATGTGCGTACGTACGTATGTTGTGTGTGTGTAGTTTGTTCATGCGTATCCCAGTGGGAACATGTTTTCCCGCGAGAGACATACATGTTGACGTGTAATCGGAAAAAGTAAGAAGAGGCTGCGAAATCCTATCGCAGAGTATTTATAGTGCCGCAGATCATATCCAGTAGCTGTTTCAGGAAAGTAAGTGGAGTTAACCTCAAAATACTCCCCTCCAATGGGTAGAAATTTTCCTGTCCATATGTAGGTTTGTTTCTGTCCTCGTGAGCTGAAAATCGACAGTGTGGTGGAGGTGTGTGTTTAAACATTTTGCCGAAAATGTGCTTGTACTGTCATCAGGGTGTTGTATAATTTTCTATAGCGGGTCAGAGTCGTAGCACATCCTGAAAGATACGTCGTTAGTGTAGATTGTTCAGCGTTTGCTATTCAAATTTTGTCTTTTTCCAATTCGTCACGTTGAATTGGTTTTGTCATCTGTCATATTGGTTGAAAGGGTTTTGTTTGGAAAGTCCTTGTTTGTTTGCTATACGTGGATGATGTTGGCGCACAAAATTTAATAGAAGCAGCGTTGTAGCAAAGTTGAGTTGATATAGAATTTCGAACGAGTGTCGAATGCATGTTTGAGAACTTTAAGAAATTTGCTATTATTGTACTTGCAAATTCTCAGTGTTGTTCGAGTGACATCGTCGAAGAGTGAAAAAAAAACGACAATGTGTGGCCTTTTGAGGTATATCACACTTTATCTATATAGCCTGGAAGAAACAGGTATGATTAAAGGTGAAATGGACTTGTACTTTCGTTTTGTCGAAAAAAAAAAAAGATTTTGTCATGTCTGCCGGTTGAGGTCAAGTCAAGCGTAATGGTAACTGAGAGAAGAAAAGGGTCAAGCAAAAGTAGAAATTGCAAAAGCCATTAGATATTTTTCTGGGTCACATTTATTACAAAAAATCTATTTGCCGAGTCGGAGAAAATCATGTGTTGTGTCGATATATTCTAGTGTTGAAAATTTGACTTTGCTCTTTCATAGGGTCTATCACAAATTTTGTAACTGTGTAAATTGTTTATTTGAGCCTGTATATATATAGCCTTATGTATTTCATGTTTTTAGGAGAAAAATAATAATCACGTCGGAGTCACCAACTTGTGGGTGTTACATACGTTGGGTGTTTGAGTTGGGAATAACATGTGTCTCCTGGAATACCTACAAAAATTGAGCAGACTTCTACGTGAGTTCGAGTAATACAATACAAAGAAACAATATATGTACAAACAAATAATAATGTATTAAGAAGAAAGGTATACAAGTGACATTGACAATGATATGTGTAACAAAAGAATGTAAAAAAAGTTTGGTCCAAAGGATGTGAAATGAGTGAATGTGCGTACGTACGTGTGTCGTGTAGTTTGTTCATGCGTTTCTCAATGGAGTAAAAATATTAATAATGTTAACCCCACAAATGCACATGTCTTATAAAACATAGAGGAAACTTTATACACACCAAAAATTGAAAATTGTTAATAAAACTAGCTTTGTTGTCTATTTCTATGTATAAATACTTTAAAAATAAAAAATAAAGCATTTTATCATCTTCCCATACAGACAACGATACGTGTGATTCTTTTTGAATGCCCTAAGATTGTTTACTAGGTTTTTCATGCCTACATATAGTGGCCAGTGTAGGACAGATTTAAAGGACCAATTGATATTCCAATACTTTTACATTTTGAAGGACTTTTAAGAACTACATTCATTGGCCAGTAAAAAATTATTTTAAAGTAAATTTTCATTTTGCTTGGCAAAATAGCTGTTTTTGTAAAAATAATGAAAATTTATATAACACATAAGCATAGGATAAAAAGACCATTTCAAATAACGTTAGAAATGAAATATTCAACACAGGCTGTAGCGGAACGGGCCCTGAGTGTGATGGGTGTTCGCCACAATTATTTTTATTTTGTCTGGAAAGGTGTGGAAAGGATTATGCCATTATGCTGGAGGTCGCTATCCAATGTGGTGGTAACAATGCAAATTATATTTGACGTGAAATAGCAATGGTGAAATACAAAACAGAACGTAGAGTTGAAAACATAACAATTGAATTTATTAAGTATTGAATATACATGCATGTGATATGAACTGAAAAGTGAGACGGAGTTACGTCTCTTTGATTAGGTAATATTTGTACCTAGACTCATAACGAATAAGTTAATTATTAAAATGCAGTTTAGAAGATTGAGTATGTTTTGAATTGTGTATTGTGCAAGTTGGATAAAAGATGCTGGAATTATACTTGCATGAATTGTAAAGTTATTTTACGTCTGACTGCATTAGTCAAGTCGGGAGTTCTTTAAGAGTCACATTTTGGAAGTGGTGATGAGATGTACGAGTGACGAAGAAGAACGCAGCGAAAAAGAGAGCGAGAATCATTCGTGTTTTGGTTTTATAGAATGTTGTATTACGTGACAGGCTCAAAACTGATTTGGCGCCTAAATGGATCTTGCGCGTGGGAGCGATTTGATTGGTCGAAACTGACCAATCAGCAAGCTAGATTGAAGGTGATTAACCAATGAATGCCTGTCGATTATTTTCTGTACATGATGTTGGTAAAATCGTAACAGGAAGAGTGCATTTTCTAGCAGAGGGCAAACTGGCTGTTATGGACGAGTCCACAAGGCTACATTCTTGAAGAGTCATTTATGCTTTTTTGCACATGGGAAGGACAAAATATTTTAAAGTAATTAATTATGAAGAAATATAGTCTTATAGTTATAGGAAAAAATAGCTATCATTACCTTCCCAGACCAAAATAAATTATTAAATAAAAGATCCGAGCTCATCTCAAAATGCAGACATGAAATCAAATTTTTACTACGTTACTTAAAAATCGAAAACGGAAAGCCTGCTCTAATCAATAAATAGTAAAATCAACAACGTTTAAACCAACATAATTGGTACCATCGACGTACAAATACCAGCAACAATGGAAGTGTTAGACCCGATGTTTAACTCTGCGGCAGCAAAAATGGGTACTCCGACGTTCCTACAGAAGAAAAAATCTGGCAACCCTGACGTCTCAACATAATTGATAATTCCGACGTCTCAACCAAAATTTCTTGTTCGTCACCACGTGCGTACACACAGAGTAAATATCAGACACCAGACCAACTTGGCAAGTTTCTCAACAGGCCGTCAGACAACCTCACTCCGAATTCACAGAGACGCTAAAGAAACTCTTCAACATATCTTAATACGCACGCTGTACACTCTTTTCGTTCAGAGCAATAACATAACCACTAAATGTGACGAAAATAATTATTTCGAAATATCGGGGACAATTGACAACAAGCCTCAATTGTTCAAACAACCTTCTACGGTATTTTCTACCGCACAGCACCATGGAAGCAAACTCAAATTTCACTGGAATGAACGTACACTTTTCTCTGGACGACTCGCTGTTCCATTACATACGATGCGACATCACTGTGGGAATTTGCATGCACGTTATTCGTCGCTACTAATATTGCAAATTCCACATTTTCTCATTACTTGCAACTGGTCATTACAATCGCATCCTGTTCAATCCTGAAGCTCAAAAAGCGCGCGCATACAATTAATTCTACTCCACGTGGACACTCTTTCACGTCATTGCTTGCTTCCCATGCCTTTGTTGTGGACCCGATAGCGGTGCAGATCTGGCTTACGAAAATAAGGCCTTGTGCCAGACGCTACACACTACTACCGACTCCACAAACAAAGTAAAAAAAAAAGAAAAATATAAAGACGTGCTCTTTCCACCGTACAAACGTACAAAGTGAAAAGAAGTAGACAGGCAAAACAACAAAAGGTTAAGAACAAACATAAATTTTATTAGAGTTTAACAAGTAGTGTCTTCAGTGAAGACCTTCAGTAAATGTACTGGAAATATAGTTGAAGAAGAGGCCAAGTAGATTAGTAAATTGTCTTCAGTGAGATTACTGGAAATGTAGTAATAATGAAATTTAATTGTCTTGAGTTAAGCCTTCAGTAAGATGCTGGAAATATGGTAGTTGACAAGAATAGATTCCGCGCCAAAATTCAAATCCAAGATGGCTAATGGCGGGAACAAGGTTCTCAGGAAGAAGAGTTCAGAAAGTCAGTTGTAATGCATAGTGAACATACGGCAAGGAAAAAAATACTCACTGCGAGAGTTTATAATTGTGAGTGTATGTATTTCTTTTTAAAGTAACAGGTTCTGAGAGTACAGTTCGAAGAATATGAAAAATGCTTGCTCTTCAAGTTGAAAGTTTTCGAAAGTTCCTGGAAGTTGGCAGCTCTATAAAGATGTTAGCCTCGGGGCAAGAAATCTGTCATCGCAAGGTGACGACCGTGTCGTATGCGTTAAGATACCGAGACGAGCCATGAGGTCTAGGCAAGGTTTTGCCGAATAAAATTCTCTGCCAGTATCTATGGGTTCACCGGCGAGAGGATAAGGTGAGCCTGCCCGGCCAGGTCAAAGACATAGGGGCGACTAACTTTTGAAAAGCCAAATTTGCCGTGACGTCAGCGCAAAAGCGCGCGAAAAAATGAATTCTTCCTCATCTTCGGCTAAGACAACGGTTTACTACTATAACCGGCCGAAAGTGAGAGGAAGAGGTGAAAATGTCGCGCGTGCGTCAAAATGAAGGTGGGGGTAGTGATATATCCCACACCTTATAACATTTTTTCGGATGACCCACTGTCTCGAAATCATTTTTCGGACGATTCACTGTCACGAAAACATTCTTCGAACCACATTTTTTAACGCATCTTTCACATAAAATTTGCTGTAAAGATTTACTTAATCACTAATAAGCGAATTTTATTTTTCAACCTCGCCATGACATTCATCAGATCGCCTGCGCAAATTCGACTCACGGAATTTTGCAGATCTTCAGAGAATTAAGCTAGCTTCTCAACCAATTCAGCGATTCTTCTCAATCTCTTCAAAAATTCGGCAATTCTTCTCAACACACTTGGGCATTCTATCCAACACAACGTCAGCTGACAATAAATTCACGCGTACATTACGATGACAGCACAATTCACGCGTACATTACGATGACACACAAATTCACACGTACATCTCGTCGACATACTCACATCGTGCTACACACCGCACACATTTCAGAGTCCATTTCTAACCACAGTTGTCACACATGCCCACACTATGCTTTGACATATTAAAAGTTTTAGTTCCTGCAACTTTTAATCTCCAGGGGTATTTATGGAATCTTCCACGACTGCCAGTTTACCCTCCGCTGGGAAATGCACTCTTCCTGTTACGATTTTACCAACATCATACACAAAGTAATCAACAGGCATCCATTGGTCGATCCCCGTAAATCCAGCTCGCTGATTGGTCAGCTTCGACCAATCAGTTCGCTCCCACGCGCAGAATCAATTTAGGCGCCAATTAATTGGAGCCTAACACGTGATACAGGGAAGATATATAAACACAACACGTGTGATTCTCGCTCTCTTTCAGGTTCCTGCTTTTCTCGACTTCCTAACTTCTCTACATCACTCGTACACGCCGCCAAAATGTGACTCTAAAAGAACTCCCGTCTTGACTAATGCAGTCAAACGTAAAAGAACTGTACATCAACTTACGCAAGTACAATCTTCTAAATTACAATTTAACAATCAACTTATTCGTTATGAGCTATAGGTACAAATATACCAAGTCTAAGGGACACAACTCTTTCTAAACTTTTCAGTTCACATGCATGTACATCAAATACTTAATAAATTCAATTGTTATGTTTTAAATCATTATTTTTGTCTTTTATTAATTGTTGTGGATGGAAGATTATTGAACACGCACAATTTTAAGCCTTCTGATCATTCAAACCGTCTGATATCTCTTAACATCTTCACACACTCCCAACAGACTTCTCATAATGGTAAAAGGAAATTTAGAAAATTGATGTCTTGCTGAAAATGTTGTTTATTTCGAAATATTATTGAATGTGATGTTGAAGAGAAAAATAACAATAGCATGTACTGCTTAGCGCAAGGATTGAACTTACATCATTCAGTTAACGAGCTAGCGAGCTGCTAACTGTCAACCCCTGTCGATTGAAATAAGATCATCCATCTAGGATTCAGCCTTAATTTTAACGGTGCGTTATATGGATGAAAGCGTCAGTGAGAATTTACAACGACTAGCATTTGCTAAACGAGTTCACGACGCTTGTACCTTTACTGCAGCGAAGTACAAAGTTAGAATCTCAAATTCTTTAACATGAAATAACTTCACTGTAACTCAAGCTAAATTTTCAACTCACTCACCAACTTCTTCTACAATTTACTAAAAACTATTCAATCACGCTATTGAATCTTACGAAACTTAAATTACAAACATTACGAACAATACATTCCACTACGAGCAACGAAAACAAATTAAACTCTCTTTCAGTGAACATTTTGAGCGACAAGTTAATTCAACTTTTTGTGAGCTCAGGTAAAAAAATATAGTAGTAAAATCTTTAACCAGTCAAAGGGAAGTAACTCATATTAATAATTCATGTAAAAAAACTGTTGACGATTATATAAATGTTGTACCTATTATGAAAGGTTATTTTCTTGTGTTTTTTCTCTTGTTTGCTTTTTGTTTGCTTTGTTGGGATTGCTATGAACTTATCGCACCCGGCCGGAAGTTACTGCCGGCTACTCAAACGTCTGAAAGCGTCACCACGGAAAACTGAACGAACGCCATTAAGTTCCGGTGACTCGGCGTTTTCAGACATCAAAACACAAAAATACAAAAACAAAACGAAGCATAACATACACAACTAAAATAATGACCAGAAACTAATTCATATACACATGGGGCCTAAATGAAACCCATGTGTACATTCAAAAGTAGAAGGTAATTTTTAGTTAATAACCAAAAGACATTGTTAACCAAGCTACGATGCTGACCCTCGCCGATTTTTTTTCCACCAAATATCTTGGATCCGGGTTTTCCCCGGGCCTTGATCACGCTTTCTTGATCTTTAGGCTAAGATCACGGTGTAGTATGGAGAGATAAGGCTCATCTGGTGCGTCGCGAGGTCTGCTGCCTCCATCTTACAGAAGGCGGTCTAGGTATGCCATGCATCGAGACTCGTCAACACACGCTGCGATTGACGTTCCTGTAAAAGATGTTGTACGAAGATGGCGAGGATGAGGAGTGCGTTTTCTGGAAGGAATACGCTCGCCGAGCCTTCCCGTCTTTGGAAAGTGTGCACGCCGGACAGGTAGAGGTAGACAGAACACCTGAAGCCGAATGCCCGTTCTATGCGGAATGTCGAGATGCGCTGCGCTGCCTCTTAGAGGTGAAGGATCGCCTCTCCGACACCGAGGCGTTGTCTCAGAAGGCGTTATGCGGTCCAGTGACCTTTCACGGCCTAGGAAGGTCTTCTATCGGGAATTAGTGGAGGGTCGCGCGAAGGATTCTCTACGTGATACGCTCGACTGTTCGGAGGAGCAGTATCGCTCCTACTGGTCTTGGGCGCCAGCGGCGGATTATCTCAGTAACCCTGAGTTTTCGCTTACCTGGCGATTGGCTCGGAATCGGCTGCCTCTCAACGACATGGCTTTCATATGGGGCTTGGCGGATTTGCCAGACTGTGAACGGTGTGGCCTTGGATTAGAGGAAACGGCTTCGCACGCCTTCTACCATTGCCCCCGGGTCCGCCCCTTATGGGACCATGTCGGCGAGCTGACGGCTCGTCTCGCTCCCGAAGAACTCATGTCCATTGATCGCGCATACGCGTGTGACAATGTGTCGCCCCCGTATTCTGGGGTGAAACGAATGGTGTTTCTAACGCTGCTAGCCACGGCTCGAATGGTGATATGGACGACGCGAATGGAGGAAGTCTTGCGAGGCAATAGTCTTTCGCATCAGGATCTAATCCGATTCTTTGAGCATCAGCTCAAGATGAAGATTAGAACTGATAGAAAACGATTGCATTCGACAGTCTTCAGCGAAAGGTGGGTAAAAGAGGCGAGCTTGGTTCGTTTGAACGGGGTTAGCCTTGATTTTCTTTTCTAGGTCAACCAAAGTCACATCGGGGTGGTTTCCTGTGGAACCCTCCCCTCGGTTAGGTTAGACAAGCTTAAGTGTACCTAGTTAATATGAGTAAGTGTTGTTCCCGGCCTGTTTCCCGGCCATCATTTTAGTTATGATCCAAGTCGAGATTCCCAACCTCCCCAGTTTGTTTTGGCCTCCTTTTCATCTCAACTGGATCAGCCTTTTACTTCCCCATGTCCCACTTATTTTATCTCTTTCCCACTCCCTTAGCGAGAGTGCTTCTTGATTTTGTCCTCTGGGCAGAATACAGCGGCCTCTCTATTTTGAGGGTTGGACGGGCCCTACTAACATAAATTATGTTTAGTTTAAGAATTTGTTGAATTTTTAGTTTGTTATGGGGTTCATCTCCCTCCCCTTTCATCTGTTCATGATTATATCTTTATGTATTTTTATTATCATTAAATTTTTATGTTATGGGGCGCGTTTTATTTTAGGCCCCCCCTGGTGAGGATGTGGTATTATGGTGTACGGAGGATTGAAAGATGATGGACGAATTCTTGTGGTGATTGCGTCAATTGTAATGTATGAATGGGTCACGAATCTGATTAGCTAGGTATAGGATAGTTAGTTAAGACCAGCCTTACCCCTCCCCTTTTTAGGCCTTGTGCCACAATTTGTATTTTATACGAATAAATCCTGAGAGATAAGGCTCATCTGGTGCGTCGCGAGGTCTGCTGCCTCCATCTTACAGAAGGCGGTCTAGGTATGCCATGCATCGAGACTCGTCAACACACGCTGCGATTGACGTTCCTGTAAAAGATGTTGTACGAAGATGGCGAGGATGAGGAGTGCGTTTTCTGGAAGGAATACGCTCGCCGAGCCTTCCCGTCTTTGGAAAGTGTGCACGCCGGACAGGTAGAGGTAGACAGAACACCTGAAGCCGAATGCCCGTTCTATGCGGAATGTCGAGATGCGCTGCGCTGCCTCTTAGAGGTGAAGGATCGCCTCTCCGACACCGAGGCGTTGTCTCAGAAGGCGTTATGCGGTCCAGTGACCTTTCACGGCCTAGGAAGGTCTTCTATCGGGAATTAGTGGAGGGTCGCGCGAAGGATTCTCTACGTGATACGCTCGACTGTTCGGAGGAGCAGTACCGCTCCTACTGGTCTTGGGCGCCAGCGGCGGATTATCTCAGTAACCCTGAGTTTTCGCTTACCTGGCGATTGGCTCGGAATCGGCTGCCTCTCAACGACATGGCTTTCATATGGGGCTTGGCGGATTTGCCAGACTGTGATCGGTGTGGCCTTGGGTTAGAGGAAACGGCTGCGCACGCCTTCTACCATTGCCCCCGGGTCCGCCCCTTATGGGACCATGTCGGCGAGCTGACGGCTCGTCTCGCTCCCGAAGAACTCGTGTCCATTGATCGCGCATACGCGTGTGACAATGTGTCGCCCCCGTATTCCGGGGTGAAACGAATGGTGTTTCTAACGCTGCTAGCCACGGCTCGAATGGTGATATGGACGACGCGAATGGAGGAGGTCTTGCGAGGCAATAGTCTTTCGCATCAGGATCTGATCCGATTCTTTGAGCATCAGCTCAAGATGAAGATTAGAACTGATAGAAAACGATTGCATTCGACAGTCTTCACTGAAAGGTGGGTAAAAGAGGCGAGCTTGGTTCGTTTGAACGGGGTTAGCCTTGATTTTCTTTTCTAGGTCAACCAAAGTCACATCGGGGTGGTTTCCTGTGGAACCCTCCCCTCTGTTAGGTTAGACATGCTTAAGTGTACCTAGTTAATATGAGTAAGTGTTGTTCCCGGCCTGTTTCCCGGCCTTCATTTTAGTTATGATCCAAGTCGAGATTCCCAACCTCCCCAGTTTGTTTTGGCCTCCTTTTCATCTCAACTGGATCAGCCTTTTACTTCCCCACGTCCCAGTTATTTTATCTCTTTCCCACTCCCTTAGCGAGAGTGCCTCTTGATTTTGTCCTCTGGCCAGAATACAGCGGCCTCTCTATTTTGAGGGTTGGACGGGCCCTACTAACATCAATTATGTTTAGTTTAAGAATTTGTTGAAATTTTAGTTTGTTATGGGGTTCATCTCCCTCCCCTTTCATCCGCTCACGACGATATTTTTATGTATTTTCATTATCATTAAATGGGGCTGCTTTTTTGTAGGTCCCCCCTGGTGTGGATGTGGTATTATGGTGTCCGGAGGATCGAATGGTGATGGACGAATTCTTGTGGTGAATGCGTCAATTGTAATGTATGAATGGGTCACGAATCCGATTAGCTAGGTATAGGATAGTTAGTCAAGACCAGCATTACCCCTCCCCTTCTCTAGGCCACGTGCCACAATTTGTATTTTTACAAATAAATCTTGAGGCGTTGTCTCAGAAGGCGTTATGCGGTCCAGTGACCTTTCACGGCCTAGGAAGGTCTTCTATCGGGAATTAGTGGAGGGTCGCGCGAAGGATTCTCTACGTGATACGCTCGACTGTTCGGAGGAGCAGTATCGCTCCTACTGGTCTTGGGCGCCAGCGGCGGATTATCTCAGTAACCCTGAGTTTTCGCTTACCTGGCGATTGGCTCGGAATCGGCTGCCTCTCAACGACATGGCTTTCATATGGGGCTTGGCGGATTTGCCAGACTGTGATCGGTGTGGCCTTGGGTTAGAGGAAACGGCTGCGCACGCCTTCTACCATTGCCCCCGGGTCCGCCCCTTATGGGACCATGTCGGCGAGCTGACGGCTCGTCTCGCTCCCGAAGAACTCGTGTCCATTGATCGCGCATACGCATGTGACAATGTGTCGCCCCCGTATTCCGGGGTGAAACGAATGGTGTTTCTAACGCTGCTAGCCACGGCTCGAATGGTGATATGGACGACGCGAATGGAGGAGGTCTTGCGAGGCAATAGTCTTTCGCATCAGGATCTGATCCGATTCTTTGAGCATCAGCTCAAGATGAAGATTAGAACTGATAGAAAACGATTGCATTCGACAGTCTTCACTGAAAGGTGGGTAAAAGAGGCGAGCTTGGTTCGTTTGAACGGGGTTAGCCTTGATTTTCTTTTCTAGGTCAACCAAAGTCACATCGGGGTGGTTTCCTGTGGAACCCTCCCCTCTGTTAGGTTAGACATGCTTAAGTGTACCTAGTTAATATGAGTAAGTGTTGTTCCCGGCCTGTTTCCCGGCCTTCATTTTAGTTATGATCCAAGTCGAGATTCCCAACCTCCCCAGTTTGTTTTGGCCTCCTTTTCATCTCAACTGGATCAGCCTTTTACTTCCCCACGTCCCAGTTATTTTATCTCTTTCCCACTCCCTTAGCGAGAGTGCCTCTTGATTTTGTCCTCTGGCCAGAATACAGCGGCCTCTCTATTTTGAGGGTTGGACGGGCCCTACTAACATCAATTATGTTTAGTTTAAGAATTTGTTGAAATTTTAGTTTTTTATGGGGTTCATCTCCCTCCCCTTTCATCCGCTCACGACGATATTTTTATGTATTTTCATTATCATTAAATGGGGCGCTTTTTTGTAGGTCCCCCCTGGTGTGGATGTGGTATTATGGTGTTCG
Source organism: Acanthosepion esculentum (assembly GCA_964036315.1). Lineage (NCBI taxonomy): Eukaryota > Metazoa > Mollusca > Cephalopoda > Sepiida > Sepiidae > Acanthosepion > Acanthosepion esculentum. Next base: position 89,065,328 of record OZ038486.1, on the reverse strand, counting down.
GAGGATCGAATGGTGATGGACGAATTCTTGTGGTGAATGCGTCAATTGTAATGTATGAATGGGTCACGAATCTGATTAGCTAGGTATAGGATAGTTAGTCAAGACCAGCCTTACCCCTCCCCCTCTCTAGGCCACGTGCCACAATTTGTATTTTTACAAATAAATCTTGAGGCGTTGTCTCAGAAGGCGTTATATCGGGTTCTAGTTAGGGTGGGGGCTAAAGACAAACTCCGGGACGAGCTCGGTCTTACGAACGAGGAGTTTCGCTCCGTAGTGCCGTGGGCGCCCGGGTTGAAATGCCTCAATAACGACGAGGCATCACTCACCTGGCAGGTGTTGCGAGGGGCTCTCTGGGTCGGCAAGAAGCTTTACGCAGCGGGGCTGGTGGCCACGCCAATGTGCGTGCGCTGCGGTGACTGGGAGGAGTCCATTGCGCACGCCTTCCTTCACTGTAGTGTCGTACACCCGCTGTGTCGGCTGATTGAAGGCTACATGGTTCGCATCTTGGGCGGAAAGTTCTTTGTCCTTGATGCCAGCACCGTTTGTTCCAATGTGGTGCCGCCTATGTCAAAGGACCAGCTGTATGTACTCTTGTGTTTGCTTGGCATCATGCGAATGGTTGTGTGGACGACGCGACAGAAGGAATTTCACGGAGACGAGAGGTTCTCCTCTTCTCAACTGGTCGCTTTCTTTAAGCATCAGCTTAAAGTTAAGATCAGGGCGGAAAAAGTGCGTCTCTCTTCGCTGAAATTCGGCAAATGTTGGGTGAGTATTTCGCATTTGGTGCGTGTGAGAGGAGCTGACCTTGAGTGGTTGTTAGACGCAACTTAGGAAAAGGATTTTGGGCCACGGCTTGAAACCTCAGTCACCCCAGACTTGATCAAGGTAAGATTGACCAACTCTGTCAGAACTAGCTAGAGAATACAAGTGTTTAGGCTCCCTCATTTGTCCCACATGTATTTATTACCCCATCCCCTCCCAACCCTTTTTAGGTGACAGATGTTCTTGTTCTCTGGAGTGACCAGACATGACCAATGTCTGTCATTTCTTCCCAGTTAACCAGGATTTCTGCCGCATTTTCACAATTGGGTGGGACCCGATACTAACACATTTATTTATTTTTCAGGTTACATTATGTACATTTATTGTATCCCCCGCCCTGTTGTTCTGTAAATAAAATTTCATATTAGGATTCTAGGGGAATACTTGAGGTATTTTGGTAATTGCGGTGCGAGAGTTTCTGTTGCAAATGTGGTATTAGGGTGAAAGGTTTATTGTCAGTACGATTGGGTCCATGAGAGTGTCTAGCTAGTTACGAGTTAAGACTAGAGAAGACCACTCCTTTTCCCCCTCCCCCAACTTCGCCCTTGTGGCACATTTTGTGATTTTATAGCAAATAAATATTAAGATCACGGTGTAGTATCTGTTCGCAGATTACTCACTGGACGATCGCCTATGGGGCTGAGATGCGATCTCTGATACAGGCCGGTCGCAGGGATTCGTCCCTGCGCTGGTAGTATCGCAGCTACGTCTAGCTATGACCAGCTAAGACTAGCTATGACCAGCTTGGACAAGCTAAGACCAGCTAAAGCCAAAGTACTGCGGTCCGGGTGAAAACTCGGGTCCACTCCCCCTCCCTTCCCACATTAAAAACCGACCTTGTGTCACAACATGGCCCTGTGGGAGGTCAAGTAGATACCTAGTATCTGTTCTCAGATTACTCATTGGACGATCGCCTATGGGGCTGAGATTCGATCTCTGATATAGGCCGGTCGCAGGGATTCGTCCCTGCGCTGGTAGTATCGCTGCTAAGACGAGCTATGACTAGCTAAAGACCAGCTTGGACAAGCTAAGACCAGCTAAAGCCAAAGCACTGCGGCCTGGGTGTAAATTCGGGTCCATTCCCCCTCCCTTCCCACGTTAAACCCTGACCTTGTGTCACAACCTGGCCCTGTGGGAGGTCAAGTAGATACCTAGTATCTGTTCTCAGATTACTCACTGGACGATCGCCTATGGGGCTGAGATTCGATCTCTGATACAGGCCGGTTGCAGGGATTTGTACCTGCGCTGGTAGTATCGCAGCTACGTCTAGCTATAACCAGCTTTGACAAGCTATGACCAGCTAAGACCAGCTAAAGAGCAGCTAAGACTAGCTATGACCAGCTAAAGACCAGCTTGGACAAGCTAAGACCAGCTAAAGCCAAAGCACTGCGGCCCGGGTGTAAACTCGGGTCCATTCCCCCTCCCTTCCCACGTTAAACCCCGACCTTGTGTCACAACCTGTGGGAGGTCAAGTAGATACCTAGTATCAGTTCTCAGATTACTCACTGGACGATCGCCTATGGGGCTGAGATTCGATCTCTGATAAAGGCCGGTCGCAGGAATGCGACCCTGCGCTGGTAGTATCGCAGCTACGTCTAGCTATGACCAGCTAAGTCTAGCTATGACCAGCTTGGACAAGCTAAGACCAGCTAAAGCCAAAGTACTGCGGTCCGGGTGAAAACTCGGGTCCACTCCCCCTCCCTTCCCACGTTAAACCCCGACCTTGTGTCACAACTTGGCCCAGTGGGAGGTCAAGTAGATACCTAGTATCTGGTCTCAGATCACTCACTTGACGATCGCTTATGGGGCTGAGATTCGATCTCTGATACAGGCCTGTCGCTGGGATTCGTCCCTGCGCTGGTAGTATCGCGGCTATGTCTAGCTATGACCAGCTTTGACAAGCTATGACCAGCTAAGACCAGCTAAAGACCAGCTAAGACTAGCTATGACCAGCTAAAGACCAGCTTGGACAAGCTAAGACCAGCTAAAGCCAAAGCACTGCGGCCCGGTTGTAAACTCGGGTCCATTCCCCCTCCCTTCCCACGTTAAACCCCGACCTTGTGTCACAACCTGGCCCTATGGGAGGTCAAGTAGATACCTAGTATCTGTTCTCAGATTACTCGCTGGACGATCGCCTATGGGGCTGGGATTCGATCTCTGATACAGGCCGGTCGCAGGGATTCGTCCCTGCGTTGGTAGTATCGCAGCAACGTCTAGACGTTGCTGCGATACTACGATCAAGCTAAGACCAGCTAAAGCCAAAGCACTGCGGTCCGGGTGTAAACTCGGGTCCATTCCCCCTCCCTTCCCACGTTAAACCCCGACCTTGTGTCACAACCTGGCCCTGTGGGAGGTCAAGTAAATCCACGGTCGCAGGGATTAGTCTCTGCGCTGGTAGTGTCGCAGCTACGTCTAGCTATGACCAGCTATGACCAGCTAAAGACCAGCTAAGACCAGCTATGACCAGCTAAAGACCAGCTTGGACAAGCTAAGACCAGCTAAAGGCAAAGCACTGCGGCCCGGGTGTAAACTCGGGTCCATTCCCCCTCCCTTCCCACGGTAAACCCCGACCTTGTGTTACAACCTGACCCTGTGGGAGGTCAAGTAAATCCACGGTGTAGTATCTGTTCTCAGATTACTCGCTGGACGATCGCCTATGGACTGAGATTCGATCTCTGATACAGGCCGGTCGCAGGGATTCGTCCCTGCGTTGGTAGTATCACAGCTACGTCTAGCTATGACCAGCTTTGACAAGCTAAAGACCAGCTTGGACAAGCTAAGACCGGCTAAAGCCAAAGTACTGCGGCCCGGGTGAAAACTCGGGTCCATCCCCCCTCCCTTCCCACATTAAAAACCGACCTTGTGTCACAACCTGGCCCTGTGGGAGGTCAAGTAAATCCACGGTGTAGTATCTGTTCGCAGATTACTCGCTGGACGATCGCCTTTAGGCTGGGATTGCACACTGATACAGGCCGGTCGCAGGGATTCGTCCCTGCGCTGGTAGTATCGCAGCTACGTCTAGCTATGACCAGCTAAAGACCAGCTTGGACAAGCTTGGACAAGCTAAGACCAGCTAAAGCTCTGCGGCCCGGGTGAAAACTCGGGTCCATTCCCTCCCTTCCCACGTTAAACCCCGACCTTGTGTCACAACCTGGCTCTGTGGGAGGTCAAGTAGATACCTAGTATCTGTTCGCAGGCCGGAGCAATAGCACGAAGAATCTTTAAAGATGCAAAAAGAAAATCATGGAGACATTATATAAGTAAAATAAACTCAAATACAAAACCCCAAAAAGTTTTGGAAAATCGCTGGTAAAAATTTATCCCCTCCTTTTAATTGTAGCGATTACTACTATGTTTGACACGCATACATTTTTCTCAACTGTGATTGGTCAAATAATAAATACTATCACAGGATAATTTACTGATCGCATTCACCACACTGAATTTTTCCTACTGTTAATTCACAAACATGCTTTTGTTAAAAAATCACCGATTGGGTAATTTTTCATCCAAACAGATAATTTTCGTGTACTCTCGCCATCGTTCTGGGAGCCTACCCACACTTATAAAAACCGGAATTCGTTCCAAAAATAACCAGTAGAAGCAGAACTCAGTAGGACTCCGCAAATTCACACGCGTCAACACAGACTATTCATTCCACGCACGCACGCAGAACTTAAATATCATTCACCATCAGTTCTATGTAATAAGCCAAATTGCAACAGCTCTGTTAGTTATATCTAATCCACAAACTGATTTATTACATGTTCTTCTAAAAACATCATTCTATCTAATACAGAACTTTGAACATTCTTTCAGAAAACTTGTTTATTTACAATTAATCTTTCAGCTAACAGATAAAGGGAAACAACTTCTCCTATCTCATTGTTTCACACATTACAAAAAATGTTTTGTATTTGTTGATTTTAATAAATATTTTATTGTTGAAACAAAAATCAGTTTTCCATTGTTTTTCCTTGATACAAAAATGTATAATTGTTAAATGTTTTTAACTTTCATAAAAACAACAGTTTCAAACATAGGACAATAAAATTATCTAAAATCAACACATTCTCTTCTTCAGCATATCTTTTCTGTAGAAGAAAATAAGCGTTAAAAAACAATTTCATGTTTCATTTAAGAAATCTTTTCAGAATTCAGTGTACAAACAGAAATTTTCCTTAACTCTTCCAAGAGAAAATCCATCAAAATACAAGTTTGTCTTTTTATTCATTAAATTTAAAAAAAAATGTCTTCTTTAAATTACTATATAAAAGTAAAAAGTTAACAATGCAATTTAAACCAGTGACTGCAATTTGTTTGTCAAAAAGAATCTTTTGCCTTCATAAATATTTTAAATTACTTAAAAATTTTCTAGGTAAGTAAAAATTGACCGTTAATGAATTATTTATTAAATTATGTGAAGATAGAAATCCTATGCTGATGATGTTCAATCCAAGGGAAATAAAAGTCATTGTGCTTTTCGATAGAAATTTTCTTCATTTCATTCACTATGAATTTGTGAAATCATTATTATTCTGCTTGTTCCTTAGTTATGCGCTGATATAACTCATGAATAACAATTTGGATTGTAAATAAACGTGGAAGAAAAAGATATATCAGCGGCCCTGTTTGGTTTCAGTAAGACTAAGAGAAAGGAGGAGGTAATAATAATAATAATGCTCACCCCCTCTTCATGTGTTTATTAACATCTGTTAACTTATGTATCAATCAGGTCATTTTTTGTGCCATGTGAGTAAGAGTGAATGAAAAGAAAAAAACAAAATCTACTGCAGCAATCTATCATGACATTAAATCCGCTGCATGCAAGACGCTTTATTGAAATGTGATTGGTCTCTAGAAATAGTTACAAGGGAATTAAGTCTCTATTTATCAATACATCAAAGATATTTCGAGATATGAAAATTATAATGTTCATTATTATTGACAGATGTCATTAAGATACGACATATGAACAACCCCAGGGCTAGACAATCCTCATGCTCCTAGAATTGGCATTATTCTGGCCATGATTAAATTTCTCTTCTGTATCTGATGGATTTTTGTTTATAACGCGACCACTTCTAGTTAGAATTCTGCCAGCTTCTAATTGTGGCATGATTGAATTGGTCTGCTCAACAATTTCTAACTACTGGTTCTTCATAGTTGAATTAATTAAATGTACTACTGATCTTTGGATATCATTTTTTTTCTTGATGAGCGTAGAAATAGTTGCAAGGGAATTAACTCTGGATTTATCAAGATGTCTCAACATTTGCTTCAGTGAAATGGAAAAACTGGTCAATTTTTTCATTTTCATTTGTACCCTCTTACTTCTTTGAATGATGACCTCTTCATGATTGTTACTGAAATATTTGATTAAAGTTGTTAAACTCAAATATTTAATGACATAATAGGAGAAATTTTACAAGTATACTGTAGTTATAGAACTCACGATAAGCTTATTTATTCATTAAAGATAATACATTACAAAATTCAAATGGAAAAATCATGAAACTTTCATAGGTACTACTAGTTAATTATCATTCTATTGTTAATTAAAAGAATGATTAATTTAATTTTGGTTAATGCCGAATTTAGTATAAAATAGCTTCGAGTTCAAGTGAAAATATGTAGCAATGAATTTCACTTGAAGCTTTTAAAGCAAGATTAAATGTCCATTTTCGGTTTTCACAGTAAAAACAAAAAAAATTGTTTCTAAATTATCTAAGGGCCCTGTTTAGTTTTTTCTTTTTTTCATCATATGCTTAAATTTAAGGGAATCTAGTGAGATCCTTTCATCATAAATCACTTCTATATCATGTTTACAGATAATCAACTTGAAAACACAAGGAGAGTTACTGGAAATTTTGTATTTTTGAGTCGAGTATACAGTTTTTAATTTTGTGTCAATAGCTGAGGTTTAGAATTACAAATAAAAAGCTACCTAAATGTAGGGAGAATTTTTATGGAACTAACATTGACTGTTTTAGTTAAATTTATGAAAAATGATACAAATTTGATGGAATTGTATTGGAAGTTCACAATTCTGGCAGATTTATCATCACCACAAATAGTTGAACAGAAAATCAAAAACCGAAAAGAGTAAATAAAAATATACAGTATAATAAACAACAAGTAAAATAAATTAATCTAAATTCATCCAAATAAATAAACTAACAATCCGATCCCTATAAATTAACCGTTAGAAAAAACAAATAAAGATAATCAATTCAAATAAATACATGAAGTAATAAACAAATTAAAAATGGCTCCTGCCAAAATAATAGTTAGAATAAACTACAACAATCAATCCCAAAATTGAATAAATAGCTTTATTTATCTTCCCAAACCAAAACAAAACTATTAAATAAGCGATGTAAACAAATTTTTATTACATTAATAAAAAAACGATTAAAATAAAGATAAAAAATAAATATATAAAATAAGAAATAAAAATAAAATATACAAATAAATAAACAAATAAACAACTTCCAGTAAAACAACCGCCAAAATAGACGACCCACAATGCACCACTGACACGTATATATAAATAGCCAAGAAAAATAACAGCACTCATGGCCTGACGATTGCGTCTGGCATGAAACAAACTGTCACCTAGATGTGTGTGTGTGTGTGTGTGTGTGTGTGTGTGTGTGTGTGTGTAAATCATTTGTAATTTGGTGTTCTCTTCCTACTTGCAAACCACTGATCTACCACTGGGTGGCATGCCACTACTGTCCACCACTGGTGACCTGCTGTCGAATTTCCAATGTTACCACAGGTGGATCGCTAGAAGCCCATCTGTGGACCACTGGTGTTGCCATCAGTGGCCCAGATGATATTATAAAAAAATAAAAAATTGAACTGGTTGTGTTAACCACTAACCTAAAAGATGATTAAATAAAGTAGGTATCTCCAAAGAAAAGAGATACCTCAGATTTAAAATTAAGTTTTTTAAATAAAAAATCTTTCTTCAAGCTTTTATTTTGCTTTTAAATTTCAAGCTAATTGATTAATATTTCCAATAAGCAAAATACTTTGCTGTATCTTAATTTAAATTAATTGGAATGATTTTAGCCATATTTACAAATATCTCATCATAATTAATTCTTTTTATTAAAAAATCTTTCAAAAATAAAATATACTTTTCTAAAATTTTACTTGAGGATTATTAGCTGATTTAAAGTTTAATTAATCTGACTTGAAACAAATATTATTTACTTTTAGTTTAAAATATCACAGCAAAGCATTTTTTCACACAGAGGTGGCTGTTTTTATAAGATGTTAACAAGTATCTCAATAGACTTATGTTTGGAAATTTTTTCTATGGAGAACACATCTGTAAAATTCACTTCACAAATATACCATGAGAGTCTTTTTATATAATTTTTTATTTTAACGACCAAGTAATCTTAAAACTTCAGGAAAATATTTTAAGTAATCTAATGTTTTATTGAATTTTAGGTAATTTGGATTTAAATGTACTGCAGTTACTGCTCTTATTTTCTGATAATATATATATATATATATATATATATATATATATATATATATATATATAGACATCCTGAACAGGCTCATCCTGAACAGGATCATCAAACATCTCGTTGATAAGGTGTATCCTGAGTCCCAGTGTGGTTTTCGATCGGGTCGCGGCACCATTGATATGATCTTTTCTCTTCGCCAAGTGGCAGAAAAGGTCCGGGAGAGAAATCAGGAATTGTACATGGTGTTTGTTGACCTGACGAAAGCCTTTGACACTGTGAATCGAGACGCTCTTTGGCGGGTTTTAGGGAAGCTCGGTATTCCCGGAAACATGCTAAACGTGATCATTTCATTTCACGAGGGAATGAAGGCCAATGTTGTCTCAGATGGCATGATGTCTGATCCCTTCGATGTTACAAACAGGACCAAACAAGGGTGTGTAATGGCGCCAGTTCTCTTTGCACTTTTCTTTTCTCTCATGCTGAAACATGCATTTAGTGACATTGGCACTGGCGTCAAGTTTCAATTTCGGTCATCCGGTGGCTTATTTAACCATCAACGGTTTAAAGCCAAAACTCTTCTCCGCACCGAAATTATCCGCGATTTGCTCTTCGCCGACGATGCTGCTCTGGTTGCCACATCCTTCAAAGAAGCCCAGGCTCTTCTTGATCGTTTTTCTGCCGCGTGCAAAGCCTTTGGACTGACAACTAGCATAAGGAAGACTGAGGTGGTACATCAACCACGCCCTACGCTGAAGGTGTAAGGCAAAATCCACCTGAGTATAGATTTCCTGAGCGTAAATTGAAAGTCGATGGTCATGATTTAAATTATGTCAAGTCCTTTCCTTACCTTGGTAGCAAAGTGAACCAAAGCGGTTCTCTTGACGATGAAATTGTTCACAGAATTGCCAAAGCCACTTGCGCCTTTGGAAGTCTTCGCCATCGCTTGTGGGACGAAAGGGGTATTCGGCTGGACACAAAAGTCCTTGTTTACCGTGCTGTTGTTGTTTCCATTCTTCTTTATGGCTCTGAGTCCTGGACTCCGTACAGACATCACATTCATCAGTTAGACGTATTTCATAAAAGCTGTCTACGCTCCATTTGTGGTCTTGGCCTCCGTGACAAGGTTTCAAATGCTGAATTGTTCACTAAATGTAAAATATCTGGAATCGAATCATTCCTTATCCAATTGCAATTGCGGTGGGCTGGTCACGTCTTAAGGATGCCTGATGACAGAATTCTGAAGATTGCGATGTACAGTCAGATGGCAGATGGGAAAAGGAATGTGGGATGGCCTTGGCTTAGGTACAAGGACAAGTTGAAGAGTAACCTGTCTGCAGTGAACATACCATATGGGAGTCTTGAAAATGTAGTTGGTGACCGCAAAGAATGGAGATCACGGTGTTTTGAAGGTCTCAGGAAGTTTCAGTCTGAAAGCATAAACAAACTGAAAAAAAAAAACGAGAAAGAGCCAAACGATTAGCAGCGGCACCACTATCTGCAGCGGTTAATCCACATTCATGTTCTATTTGCGGCCTTGTTTGCAAATCCCTTGCTGGACTAAAAAGTCATCAGAGGCAAAAACATAAATGAGTTTTATAAGTATGAGTTGTTTGAACCTCATACGTCGAAATCGACGGGAGAGTCCATCATATAGACATCTGTATTTACAAAAATCAGCACGTTTATACAGGCACAAAAAATTTTTTTTAATTCTTTTTAAAATATTGGGGATTGCTGAATGGTAGTAAACTTTTCCAGTTATGATTAGTAAATATAGTTTTTACTTCACAATATCACATAACTGCTACAAATTAATACATAATTTTTAAAGATTTAAAACTTTATAAATTATTCTAAATAAAATTTTTAAAAATGAAAACAATTCTTGTAAAATTCATTATTCATTGAAAAAAAAATTCTTTTTTCTTATGACAATTGTGTCCATAATATATCTTTTATATAGCTTTTCTAATTAATTAATGTCTAATAAATTCAAAGATGAGTCAATCTACTCACCTCCTTCTAACAACAATCAATCTATTTATGATATTTATGTACCTTACTCTACAATCAAACCTTTTTGCATCTTTCTTTTTAATCATCTCTATTTTTCTGAATTGCTGGCATGAAATTAAAATTAAATTCATGTTTTATTCTTAATATCAAGTGATTGTGTTAATACAAAATAAGCAATTCTACAAAGTATGAATAAACATTTTTTTAAGTAGGGAAATATATTGTCAGGATGGTGTGAAAATTAGCTTGGTATTTTTAGAGTACTTAATATTATAAGTAAACAAATTTTGACATTTATTCAACAAAAAGAAACTTTTCTTCTAAAGACTTTTCTTTTAAAAAATACATGACTCAATTACGTTAAGGTTATGTGTGAACATTTCTATAACTGAAAATTTATGTAGGACATTTACATAACTGTTGTTATCTGGTAATCAGAGAAATTCTCTTATGGTTCTTGTTTTCTCAGTTACTATAATTTCTTTCCTTTTCTTTCTTGATAAAACAAATTCAAATCACATCTTGCTAGATTGATAATATCAGGTTTCATTGGAATGAGATAAAGCTGGTGTTTAGGCTTTGTAACAAATAACATTTTGTCTTTGTAGAATCAGTATGAATTTTTTTACTCTACCCAGTAATTGGTTTATTAATAATGGACATACATCAGTCTACATCAGTCTACAAATCTCCATCAGGATTGGTGGATATGGCATATTCAAAACGTTTTACAGAAATGCCAACTCAAACAACTCTAAAGAAACCAGGCCAATTATCTAAAGACCAACTCCAAAAATTCTTCAAGGAGGGATTCTACTAATTTTTAATGAAAGTTTCTCCCTTAAAAATAAACTTTTAAAAATGAATCCTAACAATTATTACACATCTATTAATTTTGATGTGTCAGAATTTCCTACATCACTTGTTAAGAATCTTACAAATAGAAAATATTTATTTTATTTTTTATGGTCATTTTATTAACTTCATAACACAATACAAGGACCAAGTGTACTTCCCAAAATCTGAGCTCATCAAATTTTATTTTTGGGAGAACTTCTCAGGGTTGATAATTTTTTTACAGTACCCCCTTATATAACAGTTAAACATGTTTTTCATTGACTTGTTTACTATTCTTTAATGCTATTAATTTTAATCTGAAATGGTTATCATACTTTAAAAGTTTTAGTTAAAAAAGCATAAATTGTCTACATCTGCTGTAAATAGTTTTTTCGTACCTACAATTGATTTTTCATGTTTTATTATTACTTTTTGTGATTTTATTTTATTTGTGTGTTTATTTTCTGCAGAAAATTTTGGGATAAATTAATTTGTTGATTGGCAAACACATATCTAAAACTAATAATTCTGCATAAAAATGCAAAATACTATTAAACACTTGTATTCCTAAATTCTTCCAACTTATTGTGCAGACTAAAGAACAATCATAAACTGATCTCTATGTCTTATTTTTACACTGCTGCTCCTACTGGTTTGTTTTCTTACAAAAGAAACGTTTTGCCCAAACAAGAAACACAAAATACTACATTTTATTTGATTATCATTTGTCTAGGTCAGTGGTTCCAAAACTTTTTGGACCATGACTATAAATACAATTTTTGTCTGGTAAGTGTGTGTTAGACAACAAACTTTATTTTTTTGACTGTTTTTTTAACCACCCACCATGAATTAAAATTTAACATAACACCAAAACTATGAATGAAACTCAGTATAATTTTTTTTACATATTGTTAAGAAGAGGAAAGATTGGAAAAACATGTAAGAATTATTTATTTTACAGTTTAAAAAAAAAAAAAGAAAATTTTTCATTTTAAATTTTCAGCGGAGATGATTATTTCATTATGGTTGAATCACCAGTATTGTTTGAAAATCCATCAAAAATCAAATAATAACCCAATTTTAGTAATTTTTTCAGGACTTTTTTATCACAATTTTTGTAACCCCACTCCCAATAATTTAAAAAAAAAAATGGAAAGAACTACTGGGCAACTGTTCTGCTTTTAGATTTTGAAGAAAATATCATGAAAAAAATTTTACCAGTATTAATTTTCAAAATTGATAATACATTTTTTTTTTACCTGCAGTGGGTGAGTGTGGGGTGTGTGGTGTCAGACATTTAAAAACATATAATTACATATATTTTTCTTTTTTTTACTTTATATATTTTTAATACATCCTGAAAAATAACTAAAATCAGGTTATTATTTGATTTTCAGTGAATTTTTGAAAAATACGTGAATCCCCCACCCATAATGAAATCTATTACGAGAAAATGGTTTCTGCTGAACGTTTAAAATTTCAAATAAAAAATTTGCTATTTTTATAAACTCTAAAACAAATAATTTTTACATGAGATTTTTTCAATCTTTCCTTTTAATACATAAAAAAAAAATATTGAGTTTCATTGATGTTTTTGGTGTTATCTGAAATTTTAATTCATGGGGGCATAAAAAACAGCCCAAAACTTTGTCATAACTACACTGTAATAATTAATTTTGATTCATTACACTTATTTACAATTGTATATTTTTATTGAGTGAATTCATATTACTAACATGCAATGTTTTTTAATAAAAAATTGAAAAAAAAAAAGCAAATTTTCATAAAAAAATAGTTTATTACATGAACTGGTAATCAAAAGTCACAAAATTAAAAATGTTTTTCATTGACTACCATGGAACTGCTTCATTTTGTGAGAAAGATCTTCTATGATGTGTTTGATGTTGATTGCTAGAGCACAACACAAGTCATTCTGCAGATTCAAGTGGTTCCTTGCTCTAGTCTTGATCATAACAGGACTTGAAAATCCTTGTTCACAGAGACATGTTGTTGAACAAGGGAGAAAAACTTTTCCAGCATCCCTTGTCAGAATTAGCTTTTCATTGAGTTGAATCTAAAATTCTAAATGTGTAAGATTTTTAGAGTTGTTTATGTACTTGTTTTTATAAGAGGTCTATTAGTTCTTCTTGAAACCCTGAAATATCTTCACTAACGTCACTGATGTTCACACTGTAAACATTTCTGATCCAGCTATGATGTCAATATTTTCTGGAAATGATTTTCAAAAAGGTTTTTGATGTCGGTAAGAGATATTTCTGGTGAAGATAGAATTTAGTTCTGGAATAGCTGCAGTTTTTTCCTTTAGCCAACTTTTCTCTCCAAAGAGCAATTCTTTTTCTTGAATGAGAGAATTTTTCCCCGAATATCTACCATGGTATGATTTCAGTCCTCCATGTCTGAATTCAGGTACATGAATACGTTGCTCAAATAAGCAAACTTTGCCAGCCAAGCATTATTTTTAAAGCAGTCTGAAAGTGCATGCTTTTTCTCAGACAGAAATATTTTAGTTTTTATTTCAATAACTCTTGCAAGAATCTATCCTCAAGATAGACAATGGACATCAGAGTGGAACAGCAAGACTTAGTGATATGATCCCATTTCTTTACATATTATGAAAAATATTTGAGTTTAAATCCCTGGACTTGACAAAATTTACAATTTAGATGGCATCATTTAGAACTTGGAGATCTGATTGCAAGTGGTGAGAGGCAAGGTTTTCTCAATGTAAAAATACTGAATTATTATGACATAATGGTTTTCTGCTTTAATGTGAGTAACAAAACCTTGACAACATCCCATCATTGATGGAGCTCCATCAGCACACACTGGCAAACAATTCAACCAGTTCAGATCATGTTTCTTCAAAAAATCATTTATCATATTAAAGATCTCTTCTCCACTTGTAGTAGTTGTCAAAGTATAACAGAAGAGAAATTCTTGAATGTCATATTCTCTCCTGTACCTACCAAAAACTATCAGTTGAACATTACCAGCATCATCCATAAACTCATCCGTCTGCAGAGAAAATTTACCTGCTTTTTTCAGTGCCACAATTAATTGAGCTAAAATATCTTCTGAAATTAGATCAATTCTATGTTTAATGCTATTATCAGAAAGTGGTAAAGATTCAACCTTCTTGACAATTTCTGCTCCACTATGAGTTTTTACAATTGCCAATGTTGCTGACTTAAACCAATTCCTCTCCAAATGTTCTGGGGCTTTCTGCATCTTGCAATTATTCATGCCACTTCAAAGGATGCCAAAGAAGCTTTCTCCTTATAAAAAGCTGAACTCAAAGAAGCATAAATCCGCCTCCATTTTGTTTAGTACTTCCTTATCTTTCCAGTAACTCAAAGGTTTTTCAACAAGATTTTGATGAACTGAGTACAAATGATGCCTTAATTTATTTTCCTTCAATTCATTGGCAAGGACTTGCAGGCGCTGAATGCACTGGGGTCAAACATTTCCAGATCATTCTTTCAACTCAGTAAAAATATATTTGAAAACCATCTCTGTACAGTAATGAAATATTGTAAATTACACATTTTTACAAGATCATCTACAACCCTCGCAGCCCTATTAAGGGTCATGAACATAGATTTGGGAACCCCGGGTCTAGTTAATATGTTGCTAAAAGATATTTTTAATGATATTTATATGTTGTTTACTGTCTGGAAACATAAATATAAATTAAAAATAGTTTATATCATTTTACAAAATCTCAAAGAATGTCTGCACTTGTTGAATGTTAAACAAATATATCAAACTATGTTAAATTTTATTGAAAGGAGTGACTTCCTTTTTTATTAAAAGTGATTTTTTACATAACTGCAAATGATAAGCAAAAAGAAAACAGCAGCAAGAAACAAGCATCCTTGAAAATAAAAATTTCTTTGTTATTGACAAAAAAATAGAAAGATATTAAGAAAAAAGTCTTGCATATTGTTCAATTGTTCATTATACGAAAGTATAATTATACCACTGAAGGATTCCTATTTTAAACATTCTTGCTATTTATGGAATAATAAATCCTTCAGTCAAATATTACATTTCTTGGCAAGATAAAATTGAAGTATAATTGATCTCTACCTTAAATTCTTGGATTTTTAAATGTATGAGAAAACTAAATAAAAGAATTATTGAGAGAAAGTAAAAAAGTATTTTTCAGTGAGAAAAAGGTAGTCCATGAATCGTAATATGTTCACAATTCAAAATGATCTACACAAGTTGAAATAAAAAGCTGAAACAATATAGTCCATAAACAATTGACCATGAAATTATTTGGCAAAATTTTCTACTGCTTTTCTCTAATCATATCAGCCAATGAAAATTAAATTTAAATAATATTCCATAAATATTATTTAGCTTATATGTTTTAACTTGCAATGAGAACTTCAGAGGAGGTGCTGAAAAGTTCTGATTCACTCACTTCCTAAAATCTGACAAAAAAGTCATTGTAGTGAGAAAGAGAATTTTTTTATATTGTGCCAATTTTTAAAAACTGACTATCCGAATAACCAATGCAGAATACAACTCTGATTTACTGCACTGAGTAAAAGAAGGAAAGAAAAATTTTAAGGAAATAAGATTTTTCTCTTTTTCCAGAACAATGTATGTGATCACAGTAGTGGCAAGACAATAAATGTTCTGAAAAATTTAATTTGAGTGTGTAACAGTGACCTTATTGTTAATAAGAAAAAAAATGTAGAAGTGACAAAACAACAAATGGAGCTAAGATGTAGTTGAGAGTTTGTTCAGAGTATAACAGAAGGTAGCTGAGTGAGCTAGACACATGGGAGAAAATCGACATGCATGTGTAGTTGAATGAGATAGACTCATGAGAAAAAAATCAACACAAATATGTAGTTGAAGGAGATAGACTCATGAGAGAAATCAACATGCATCTGTATTCAAGTGAGATAGACTGGTGGAAGAAATAGTTCTAGAATTATCGCATTGTAGTAGTTGAGATTTAGTCTCTGTTACTGCTGGTTTCATGGCTGGCCAAAGACATCACTGTTGATGAAATCACCTTGGTGTCACTGCTGATGGCCTGGTTAAGCTTGCCTGCCATGGGGATCTGTTGCTAATGCTACATGGATCAGATCTGTTTTGTAGGTTAAATCAGTGTTGGCTTTATGGTGAGTCAGAAATGGCTGCTGCAAAAATCTGGTAGGCCTTTTCTGATTGGGCAAAAAATGTTTTATAATCCTGGTAATTTTGGACAGTATTCCAGATGTGAGTGTGTGGAGTCAGACAAAATTAAGGTCTGTTTTTGTCATATGAGCTGTGGATGTCAAAATGAGCACTTATATTTGAGTTAAATTATAGTTCTGAGAGGGTACAACAAGTGCATAAACCTTCCACTTTTTTTACTAACCCGATCTTAACTCATGTGACTCTTTTCTGATTCCACGTGTTAAAAGAAGTTTAAAAAGGAAATTTTCAGAGGTGATAGCAGCAAACAATGATCAAATATCAGAAACGGGTTGGGGAGTATTTTAGGGAACATACTTTACAAGGATTCTTTAAATTTGAGAAACAATGTTTCAAACAATGTGTTAGAATGTCGGCCAAATATGTGGAATAGCATGTAGGATTCATAGCTCTTGGTCATTCCCTTTTTGATGTTTTCAGCACCCCCTCTTTTTAGATTAATGATCATTTATAAACCTATTAAAGTATTAATTTGTAGCTGCTATAATAATATCAGACATAAATGCTATTTCAATTGCATTTTAAGTAATTTCTCAATTTACATTCATATCTGTTTTGTATCAAATCCTGACATAAACAAAGACAATTTATTTTAAGAAATAGATTGGATCCAACATAGTTATTTTTGATTTATTTTATTTAAACATTATTTTTGATGGATACTCATCTTCAAGTAGAAGCTAGCAGAATTTGTCAGAAACCCATGTTAGCATCTAACTTTGTTAATATGTAGGCATCAGCGAGTGATCTAAGAGTTTGTTCTATTGATGGTAGAATGTATTTTTCTCTACATACTGATTTGTACAGCTTTCTAAAAATTGAACAATTCTGGAGGTTGAATAGTGAAAGACACACATAGTTGCTGTTGAGTAGGGATGGTCATGTTTCTTTTTCCCCAATTCACTGCCTTTTTCTTTGCAATCTTTTTTTTTTTCAATGTCTCAAACATGGTAGGAATGGTAGTGGTGATGAAGAAGTCAGGAGACCCTCGTATATGTGTTGACCTCACACAGCTGTACAAATCAGTATGTAGAGAAAAATACATTCTACCATCAATAGAACAAACTCTTAGATCACTCGCTGATGCCTACATATTAACAAAGTTAGATGCTAACATGGGTTTCTGACAAATTCTGCTAGCTTCTACTTGAAGATGAGTATCCATCAAAAATAATGTTTAAATAAAATAAATCAAAAATAACTATGTTGGATCCAATCTATTTCTTAAAATAAATTGTCTTTGTTTATGTCAGGATTTGATACAAAACAGATATGAATGTAAATTGAGAAATTACTTAAAATGCAATTGAAATAGCATTTATGTCTGATATTATTATAGCAGCTACAAATTAATACTTTAATAGGTTTATAAATGATCATTAATCTAAAAAGAGGGGGTGCTGAAAACATCAAAAAGGGAATGACCAAGAGCTATGAATCCTACATGCTATTCCACATATTTGGCCGACATTCTAACACATTGTTTGAAACATTGTTTCTCAAATTTAAAGAATCCTTGTAAAGTATGTTCCCTAAAATACTCCCCAACCCGTTTCTGATATTTGGTCATTGTTTGCTGCTATCACCTCTGAAAATTTCCTTTTTAAACTTCTTTTAACACGTGGAATCAGAAAAGAGTCACATGAGTTAAGATCGGGTTAGTAAAAAAAGTGGAAGGTTTATGCACTTGTTGTACCCTCTCAGAACTATAATTTAACTCAAATATAAGTGCTCATTTTGACATCCACAGCTCATATGACAAAAACAGACCTTAATTTTGTCTGACTCCACACACTCACATCTGGAATACTGTCCAAAATTACCAGGATTATAAAACATTTTTTGCCCAATCAGAAAAGGCCTACCAGATTTTTGCAGCAGCCATTTCTGACTCACCATAAAGCCAACACTGATTTAACCTACAAAACAGATCTGATCCATGTAGCATTAGCAACAGATCCCCATGGCAGGCAAGCTTAACCAGGCCATCAGCAGTGACACCAAGGTGATTTCATCAACAGTGATGTCTTTGGCCAGCCATGAAACCAGCAGTAACAGAGACTAAATCTCAACTACTACAATGCGATAATTCTAGAACTATTTCTTCCACCAGTCTATCTCACTTGAATACAAATGCATGTTGATTTCTCTCATGAGTCTATCTCCTTCAACTACATATTTGTGTTGATTTTTTTCTCATGAGTCTATCTCATTCAACTACACATGCATGTCGATTTTCTCCCATGTGTCTAGCTCACTCAGCTACCTTCTGTTATACTCTGAACAAACTCTCAACTACATCTTAGCTCTATTTGTTGTTTTGTCACTTCTACATTTTTTTTCTTATTAACAATAAGGTCACTGTTACACACTCAAATTAAATTTTTCAGAACATTTATTGTCTTGCCACTACTGTGATCACATACATTGTTCTGAAAAAGAAGAGAAAAATCTTATTTCCTTAAAATTTTTCTTTCCTTCTTTTACTCACTGAAGCTACTCCTGACACCATGTTGTGTTTTCCTATTTCAGATGTGTAGGTAAGGATCATGTTGAATAGGAATAATTGACTAGGTTTATTTCCAAGGTCTATACACACTGGTCCCCTCACCAGAAGTCCTCTCTCTCCCTCATGAAGAGTCCCTTTTTCTTTTGTGTCTTCTCAGGATTATTCCCCTTACACCACTGTGTTATGTACCATGTGTGATACACGCTTAGGCAATCATGCATCTTTCAATACATGACAGACAAAGCAGATTTTTTCCTGCATTTCTTTCTCTAGTAGACTAGTTGCCATCCAAGGCTATAGAACCCAGTCTGTCCTGTTATTTACCCATAACTGACGGGGGGGGGGGGACGAGGATTCATACCTTTCCCAAGGGTATTAGCATGTAAATGAATGTAATGGATTCGATTGGAATTTGAACTTGGCTCCCTGATTTCTCAATCCGAGCCACTATCCATAACTCCACTGTGCCTACATGTTAAAGTAACACCACAATAATGTCCAGTCTATGTGACTAATAGTGAAGTATTATATTAAGTGCATTGACGTGACATGGAAGGAAATTATTTTGAAAAATAAACATTTGTATAAAAGAAATGCTTTTATTCATAATTAGACAAAAAATATTTAATGTACATATATATATATATATATATAGACTTATGTACATACATATATACTTATATATAACTCAATAATAACTCACTCGGAAGGAAAATCCTCAAGAGTTCTGCCATTGAATATTATCCAAATATTAATCTACACCCAGTTTTTTTCCCCAAATCACCTTTCCTAACAGAGTTACTACTCTCCCAAACAAAGGTACACAACTGTATAAAAAAAATCAAAAGAAAATGGTTGAATCCATCAATACAATGATAAAAACAATATTTCCACATGTGATAGTACTTGACGTAGTTTTCAGTTGACAATATGAATACAATAGCGTTTTCTAAATTCTTGCTAAGGACATTTTGTTTTGTTCTTAATAGTTACTTTGTTTTAATAAATTCATTTTGTTTTGCCTCAAAAAAGTCCACATTGGACGAAACACGGCTAATAATACAGTTTTCCTATTGTCTTTTACCTTTATACATATTGTCTTTTTCTACAGGTTAACTCTGAGAATTTTTTCATATATAGTTATGTACATACATATATACTTATGGATGTTTGTATACAACAATCTTATTCCATTACTTGATAAAACCTTCTTGTACACCAAGTATTTTAAAGTCAAACCTTGAATTTATACTCAATAGAATGAATTATAGGAAGGTTCATGAAAAAATATTCTTTACTCAGCACAAATGGAGAAATAAGCGTAAGTCCACAAATTAATCCACTTGAGTGAGTGGAATTTAAATAAACACATTACACTTCAAATGATGAAAAGCAACACTCATTTATTCTACACTGAGCAATTAAATATTTGAAAA